>CAJHNH020007745.1:0-272500 GCA_905116865.2 Candidula unifasciata | reverse complement strand
ATATGGGTAATTACACGCCTGGCAATTTTTTCTGAAGATAGTTCTTCTTCTGTGTTCACCGGCTGTGAATTTCGGCGGAAGGTCCCGGTTAATCGTCCGCTTGAACTTTTGGCTTTTAACTGGACCCGAGTTTTATAAAACATCGGAGACACCACACAGTGTGACAGGTAAGAAAGATAAAAGATTTACAAGGGAAGGAGTGACAAGGTCCGGCTGCACATCCCCGTTGACCTAGTTGGCCTATAAATAGAGACGGCCGTGGAGTGACTAACAGTGTCCCATCATGGAAGGCAATTAAGACACTTTCCCGGCTGTCTTTGGGGGTCCTAATATAACACTAATGTAGAACGGGGTTTTGGGGGATATCGGCGTCCGGGTCGCCTAAAGGCTCACAAGTAGACGACTTCGTCCCCGGTTGCGACTGTATGTGGGTCTGTCTCCTTTCATCGCATCAACATTGCAGCTTTTCAGCCCTCTTGGTATCGTGCAATGCTAAGACATTCAATATGGAGCACATAACCTAGTCACAATTATAACCGAAAGCTCCCCTTCGGGGATGCTAGTTGAATGCTACGATTTTTTTCCCAGCATAGCACCGATCCATACATTTCGGGGCGTCAAACCTTCAGACAACAGTCCCTGGGGACAGACAACACGAATGCAAGACGCAAACGATGTCACCCATCACACTGATGTGTGGATACTAAATCACCAGTTGCTGGTAATTATTTGGTTATTAGTTGGGGGAGGTGGAGGGGGCGGGGTGACTTGACATATACTCAAGGATGCGACAGTTAAAACAGGCTGGAGACCGCTGCTCTAGAGGACAGTGACGCAGAACAAGGGATAGACCAAGAACAATCTAGAATAACAACAAACACTTTTACAAGGTTTTATGGTCCAGGCAGCCCTAAGAGCAAGAAGCAAAACCTTATATCCCCCCCCCCCCCCCCCTCCCCCACCCGAGTGAGGACAAGAAAAAGTGAAGAAGAAGAAGAAGAAGAAGAAGAAGAAGAAGAAGAAGAAGAAGAAGAAGAAGAAGAAGAAGAAGAAGAAGAAGAAGAAGATAAAGGGCAGGTAAGCATAGTTTCTAATGTCAAAATACTTCTGTTCGAAGACAGTTATGGACAATGTGGTGATAGACTGCTGTGTATTAACTTCAAAAACGGCACGGTTAAGAAAGCAATGGCAAACCTCTAAACATAAGAGAAAGCGGAAGAGGAGGGGGCGGGTGTCAGATTCACTACCTCATACCAAGACGACTAATTAGAGCACTGCTGAAACAGGATGTGTTGAGTTGACAGTGGCATAAATCGCAGCCTAGCTGAAACCCAAAACACCACGTGTCAACCTCTAGTTCAAGGGCTTACATAGCAGAATTGAACACTACGTGTGGTGTTGCCTTTATTTAGCTGGTAATAATGTGTGCTGCGTGACGTGTTGAACGGTGTGTGCCGGGGGAACAAAGGTCAGGCCTCTCGCCACGCTAAGACACGAGTCGACGTAACGGCGGTAGTAAGTGTGTACAGCAGTCTACGAGTGTTTACATACCTTCTAGACCACTGGTTCTTAAACTATTTGTCTACACCCGCGACCTATCAAAAGAGGAGAAATTGTCTTGTAGACCAACTGACAGCTAAGCAAAGACAGACATATACTGTCTTACCCGCCGTCTACCATAACATAACGTTGTATGCGGTTCGACAGGGCTTTCAGAATCTGTTCGTGTTTTATTGTCATCCTTGAGGCGGTAATCCTGCATATTTTCAAAGTGGAAGTGAAAAACTACACTCTCTACCCCATTACATTGGCCCGGCTCTCTAGCGGAATTGGCTAAACCGGATTTCGCGGAGACCGGGTGACGTACTCCTTGTGGTCCGGGTTCAATCCCGGAGGTAGGCAGGAAAGCCACATTTTCTCCCAGATTGACGGTATTTACAATGGAATCAAGGCCGAAAGGTTGCGATATCCATAATACCGAGCCTAAGGGTTAACAACTCATGGCTTCTGGATACTAAAACAAACAAACCCCATTACATGATTAGGCAGACAATTTTGGCGGGCCATCTGGACTTTTCCACGGCTCACCAGTGGGTCGTGATCCAATGGTTGAAGAACAGTTTTAAGCGGTCTGGGAAATACCATTTACGTTAATTTTCATCGTATTATGTATATAATAAACGAACAGGCAATGTATTGATGGGCACTCATAGAAAGATGTAGAACATCAAGCCGGCCGCCTTTGTTCCCAGGACTTTACTCGGTACCCATTTAAGGCTGGGTCGACCTGGCAGCCAAAGTAATTTGTGAAAAAAGTCTTGTTCCGCCAGGACCCACGACCTTCCAAAAGCATCCCACAAAGTACGAAACCGAAGCTCCAGGGATGACTCACATTGAGAGCGTTGGCAACGCCGAAGCCACAGAAACCTACGGTAGTTAAGCACCGATGCCAATAACACCTAAGGATATGTTTCGGCAGGAGAGCTAGTAAACATGTTTAGTCCCTCCAGTTGGCGGTCACAAGATCTAAACACCTGCTAGAGGTTTAGCCATACTCGTGTTAATTTGTTTTCGACGATTCAGCAACGCCAAACCTGATAAACGACCTGCTAATCGCTTTACACAATAGAATTAAGGTACGGTCCAAAAGTCCTGCCCAGCTTAAAAAAAACGTAGTGCAGTAACCGTTCGGTGTAAGTTGTTGAAATTTGGTATGAAGCCTGGTAATAATCATGTCCTTGTCAGATTTTTTTAAAATGTAAAATAAACATTTGGTTTTTATTTTGCTTTATTTTCAGTATACGAAAAAATACTCAAGGCAAACAATCAACGAGCTTACACTAACTTTAGTAAACTGAGTAATGAAAACTTTTCAAAACATAAAATTCTATGCGTTTCGAAGGCATTTCACTCTCAGCTGGCCATCTACAATATTAATATCCCTTGGGTTGCAGATTTTTCTTTGAGTGGGGGATAGGCTATCAACGGGACCCTGAAACCCACACGGGGAAACCCCCGAAGTAATGTCCCCTTTTCTGCGGGTCGGCGTATGTAAAATGGTTGCGGTACATGGTGTAAAATAGATCATCAGCAACTGGGTCGTGTCGCCGATTAGCTCGCCAGTAGCCGACCTCGTCACAAGTAGGGACCGTATTTGGGTCTCTCCTTCAATCGCATCAACACTGCAGAGGTCTTTTTCATAGCTCTTGGTGGCATGCAATGATAAGCTATTAAATGGCTCACACACCTAGTCACAATTATAACCTTTAGTTTCTGGGAGGGGGGGGGGATAGGCAGAAAAGCAACACTCACTCCCAGATTTAAGGTACCTATCATTGAATCAAGGCCGAAGGGTTGCGAAATCCATAGTACCGAGCCAAAAGGATAACAATTCATGGTTTCTGGATATTTTAAAAAAAGACGATTTTTTTAAAAATCAAAGCAGTGGAACAGTCTAGAATATAAGAAACATTCTTCTGATTCTTAGCAGTCATCAACTGTAAACATCGTTGGAAAATTATGGTTTTTCGCACTTTTTGGATTTCAGCCTTCTTCCAGAAAGCCAGTTTGGTGTGCACGTCCGTTTTACATATCAGATTTATTTGTATGTGAACTGTTGGATTTCTCAGGCAGATGCACGCCGACTTCTAAAGAAAGATCCCTCCCTAATTAGTCGACATATAGGAGATACTTGTGATGAGTCAGTATATCCACCCCCCCTTTTTCCTCTCCCCCCCCCCCCCCCCCCCCCCCCCGAATATGGAAAATCAAACGCTGGAATGTTCAGACATTTAAGATGACTTATTTATCCGAGATTTACAGCAGGCTGAATTCAGTGTTGTGTGCTTGTATGGCTCAGAGAATTAGTGAATGCGTTTAACAATTGCATCATCATTTCCAAGGTGGACCAAGGAACTTACAATTCAATCAAAATATTGTGGGATTTGCTGACAGGGGTACGAGAGTCATACAGTTGAACAGGTATGAACTTCACTCCGGAATATTCCCAAAGACGACAGTATAGCCAACCTTCATGGTGGAGACGGCACATAACTTTGTTTTCCCCTCTCCCTTGATAAAGACTAGTCAAAATATCTTTTATCTACATTTCCTTCTTTTTTAGCTCCTTGATAATATCATGTGTTCAGTGGTGTCTTAATGGTCATCCTAATTTTTACACTCGTCCTTTTAGCAGATGAAAGTCTCAATACACATCGAGATAGAAGCTGGAATGAATGAATAAAATTCAACTCCCCTAGGACCGCACAACGAGCGATCAACACCAGGTGACATAAAGTGGCAGCATTCGGATGAGAATCGCCGGCGTGCAGCCCCGGAAACTCCGTTCCACAGATACGTTAAGTTAGGGACCTGACTACAGCCGAAGTGGGGCATTAAATTAACGAAAAATTGCGTTGGACTTGACGTTCAACCCCAACAGGACATCACAACAAACGATCAACACCCGGTGACACAAAGTGCCACCATTCGGATGAGGATCATTCAGGAGACAGGTCCCAGAAACACAGTTCAAACAGTAGGCGTTATTTTAAGACCCCCGACCACAGACAGGTGGGGCTTTGAAACACAAAAACAAAAACAAAAATTTCATCGCGTATTGGGAAGGCTAAAATTTACACAACAGCTCGTTAACTCGATCCAAAAACACCCCTACCTCTCCATTCACTATATCGGCCGCGGGGACGATCTTACACCTCTGTTCCCACAGACACGATATATTATCTTCACGGCTCGTTGAGATCACGCTGGTATCTCAATGATTGATTTTTCCATTAGTCACTCTCCTTCTCCCCGGCTCTCTCATAACTCTTCAGTGGGCTTCCCTTCCAGCAATCCCAGACACTTATCTCCCCTGTGATGTATCAAATTCCACTGTTTAATGATGTTGAGTGTTCTCCCCTGCAGTAATTTTTTTTTCGTACTTTTTAATTGTGCTTTATTTATCGTGACTTTTTTTTAAACCTGTTTATCTCCAGCTTCCAGTGAGTATTTTATCTTTAAACATTTATTTCATTATCTATTCTACTTTACGTTTCATCCAGTTTATTACCTTTCTACATGAAAATCTCTATTTCAGCGATGTTTTGAGCTTTAAAATCTTTTCTTTGTAGCTTTGTGTTTTTCCCATGTGAAATGTTTATTTTTATCTTAACTTTCATAAGTTCTCCTTGCCATCTTTCATTTTACTTTTGTGTGTTTGCGTTCTATCCATTTGCATTTCCATTTTTTGTTTCACTTTAGCTAGTCAAGCGTTTGTCGGCAATGCACCGTGTTGGGGTATTCGGCCACTTGGTCATCACAGACTACGATCTTGAGCCACCGGCGCCTCTTCATTCATGTAAAGAAACGAAACTTGGTATAAACTGTTGGGATACAGAGGCGCATCACCACCGCAAGTGGAGATGCACCAGAACCCAGGACTACTATAGGTCAAGACGTATTCACACGTTTGCGTGGTCATCCTATTGTCCGTCCCAGAAGTCAGGTCCAACTTTAAAAACTAACCATTTGTGTCAGCGAGGGCTACTAAACTGGAGGTTCACAGGCTACGTCTGGCCCGTGGAAGCCTAACAAGTGGCCCGCGGATCATTGCCATTTGTATTGTGTTGATGATCCTTCTAAATTGCTTTCAGACCTCTGGCCCATTGAGATCCCCGTTTTCAAAAATGAGACCCATTAGTAAAATGTGTTGAACAGCCCTGGTGTAAGATGTTGAATTTTGGCATGCAACCTGTTAAACTGTACGCGCTTCACTCCCACGTGGTCAGCTCTCACTCTCGCGTGGTCAGAGTTGTGAATTATTTCACTGTTTAAAGGCTGGCTATCAAAATATTCACAACGCATCGCTGCACACAGGAGCTGGTTTCCAAACCACGAGTGGGTCGATTACTGATTATTCTATTTCTGAAGGTTACACAAATTATTAGTCAGACAAAGATTAAAGAAATTCGCCGCTTCAAGAAAACAACAGTACATGTACAATTGTGAATTATAAAACAGTAAGGTCGTGAAGTCGGCTCTGTGGCTAAGTCGATGCGAACGCTTCGTAATGCCGGGTTCGATCCTAGCTGCGGGCCATGCGCCTTGCGTTGGTTTCGACAGTGGTATCATGGGGCCGATCGTCCAGCAGCAATGGCAAACTATTGGACGTAAATTTGTCTAGAAAAACCACACAACAGCCAGAGGCTGTTGGAGTTGGTTCTGCAACGTCCTGTAAAGGATACACAACAACTAACTAACCAGGTCGTGAAAAATTTAAGGCCACAGGTTCAAATTCGTGCTGATCCGTTCATGTGTTCTTCAGAAGAAACTGTGAGGGAATGAGATTTAAAACCCACTATAGAAACGGGTTCCCTACCCAGGGACTGGGACAACTGGATAGGATTGACCTTTCTGTTGAAATCGGAGCGCTGACAGGCCAGGAACCAACAGCTTGCAAACACTAAGCCAGATCTGAAACGGATCTGCAAAGCGCTCAAGTCCTGGAGCAAGACTAAAGTCCAGACAAAGAAATCGGCCAGAACTTTCCATCGAAATTCACAGCCTGCGAACATATTGAAGATATTCCTAGTTATTAAAGTTCTCTAGGAATCTTCTTGAAGACTCAGATCTAATTCTCAAGTCCGATGCGTTAGCTTTCATGTCATCTAAGCCCCCAAGCATGACTTGTATCTATCGAAGACAGGATGAGATTATTATCCCCCACAACTTTGTACGAGAAACGGTTCAGACGGACGCGGGGACTGTGTTGCAGAATTCTCTTTCAACTGTAAACACGGGAGTAATATAACATCCAAGATCTATGATCTATAAAGGCCTCTCTGGTTTCCTTTCACCGCGTTTTAGCCAGGCCATCTAAATATTGTTCTGTATCCAGCTTTATATACTAAGATTATACACACAGATTTCCCAATTGCATTTTTTACTGGTTCTGGTGTTAGTAGTTATGGCCATGAGATTGCATATGCTTTTTGTTTTTTCAGTGTACTTTTTTCTTCTGTAATTGCACGCCCTGAAACTTAAAATATAATGTCATCTGCCAAAAGCTTGGCGCAAAATATGAACTCTGCAGCTGCAGCGCAGATCCCCATATGTCTCTGTTAAAGCTGTTTTCGTGAACCATACGCTGCAGTCCGTGAAACGAACTCATGACCTTTAGAGTACAAGGCAAACTGCGAAACTACTTTGCAAAGGAGAATTTTTTTAATCTATCATTAATGTGTTCCACGACAACAATTTGAGAATCACCGGCAAATCGAATACTTTTATCTACAATTATTCTTGTGAGTGTTTCTTGCTACCGTCACCTTGTTAAAATACGTTGTCTTTGTTCCAACGGTGATAATGTATATGTAAACAATGGTTATGTCATATCGCCTCTAAAGATCCATACCAAGCAAGTATGTACATCTCGACATTTTCTCCAGAAAACTATCGCATCGTCTGCCCGTCATCTATCACGAACCATTGATCCAGCCAGCCCACGGGGCTCAACCAGGTGTAATCAAGAAGATGTCTTTCAGGATAAAAGACCCGTCAGTTGTGACTGCCAAGATCACACCAGGGAAGAAGGGGAAGATAATTACTATATCCCCATGTCGCTGGGTACATAATGCACATACACGGGGGAAACAACTCTTACATTACAACAAGCAGATCAATTGTCTGTGTGTTTTTAGCGCGCAATTTGTCATCCACCGTTGTGAGGTATCAGAATGCAGAATTGTTTAGGAATAAGTTTGGTCTAATTTGAGTACATCAGAGGGAATGGACACTGTTGGGTTCTGGCCGAGGTGAACAAGGATACTGGAAAGTATCGACCGACAGTCGCTGTAACTTGGAACAGAATGACAAAATAAATGGAGTTGGCAACTAGTACTTTAGTGCTGGCCTCTCATTTGGTAGACAGACTGGCGCATAAGAGAGATTCTCTCTTTAATCTCCCCTGCTTCCTTCTCCAGTCTATCTGTCTAACCATATATTTGTCTACCTATATGTCTGTGTGTTCTCTCGGTCTCCTCGGCTCAGCCTCAAAAGATTATTTAGGACGGGACAGTAAATATACAAAAGACAATGCAACGAAAACCATTCTTTATTACTGTAACATAATTTTCCTCTTATCTCGGTTCTGGAGATTTCCTGCGTTCTCTCGACACGACGTATAACTATCATCAGAATACAATCGTTGGTCTATTTCTAGCGCCATGTTTCTACAGCCGGGCTACTCAACTAAGTTTACTCAGGGGACCGTTGGGATCGTCACCGACCAGAGCTCCCGCAGGAACGATCAATAACATAAAAAAATAGGCAAAGCTCTGCGAGCCATGCGCTAGGCCTCTGTGTGCCGAATTTGCTCCGCGAACCGCTAGCTGAATATCCCTGATCTACAGAACCTCAATATATATATATATATATATATATATATATATATATATATATATATATATATATATATATATATATATATATATATATATATATATATATATATCTCATGTAGCAGGTCCTTTGCAGAACGTCGCTCTCATCACAATCTGCCTGAAAGAAACTCGGTCTTTCGCCAGTTCTCCCGCCTCATGAACTTTCATACTAAAGGAGTCACTTATATCCTGTGCCCATCTTCGTGTCGGTCGGCTATATTTTTTTCCAATCCGTCGTGGAGCTTGATATGACCAAAATATTTCAGCTTCCGAGACAGGATGCTGTTTATTAGCCAATCTTCCTTGATGTTCGGATCTTTCAGGATGTCAATATATACTTTTATAAATATGTAGGCATGTGTGCTGCACCGGCAAGAGGGCGGGTGGCAGGTAATGAGTGTATGTATATGTTTATAAGTGTGTGGGTATGTGTTTTTTTTACCACTGTGCGTTTGCGTGCTGAATTTAAGAGTGATGGTATTTTGGCTACGGGACACCACATATATCTTCTTGTAGGGAGTCGGAAGTCCGAAACCCAAGTTCAGGGTGTCTCCTTCGTGCCAAAGAACTGCATGGATGTTGGGTGAACAGTCGTTAACGAAGGCAGTCAGGCTGTTGTAGGGTCGACGCCTGCTGGTGGATGTAATGTCCTAAGTCCCTTCCCCAGCTAAAAGTGAGGGTCCTGCTGGGGTGACCGTTTATTAACCCTCACATAATGCTTCAGGTCCAAATGGACGGTCACCTTTTTGAGCCGCTGCAATCCCTTTTTTTTTTTTTTTGCCAGACGGTGGCCGTTGCATTTTTTGCTCCATTTGTAGACTGGAAGGATACAGTTTCGTTGCCCAGCTTCTGAGTTGAGTGCATGGCGTGACACTGTGAGCTGCAGGTTTCATGTGTAATGTTTTTCGACTGTGACTAACGTAGTGGTGTGAATTGTAGATTCAGAAAATGGCGCGATGCCGGTTCGTCGCAATACTGGTGGGGCCATTTTGCGATTAAAATTGATCGCGTGTGAAACTGCTGATCTGTTGGTGACTTCTGCTAGTTACTAGTGCTACCATCCATGCATTTCTAATGTCGGGCTGTTTGTGTTAGCACTTCAGATGGCTACTGCATGCTTTTATTGCGTGTGTATGCTAGTGCATATGCTGAGACAGCAGTCTGTCAATCTTTCCACAAGGGACTGTGATAAACATTATGTGTGTTTTTCGTTGGCACAGGAGCGGAGCAACTATGGGGTGACCCGTTTGCTTTGAAACTGAAACTAAGATTACCAGACGTTATATGGCGCGCCGAGCTAAGCATCTTTTTAAATTTTATTATTTGCCTAGAAAGGCCTGAACGTCATTTTTGTCAGTTGTGATTGTGTCTAGAGTCAGCTTCTTTAAGTTCATTTTTACGGCAGACAGACAGACGGACGGACGGACGGACGGACGGACGGACGGACGGACGGACGGACGGACGGACGGACGGACGGACGGACGGACGGACAGACAGACAGACAGACAGACAGACAGACAGACAGACAGACAGACAGACAGACAGACAGACAGACAGACAGACAGACAGACAGACAGACAGACAGACAGACAGACAGACAGACAGACAGACAGACAGACAGACAGACAGACAGACAGACAGACAGACAGACAGACAGACAGACAGACAGACAGACAGACAGATAGATAGATAGATAGATAGATAGATAGATAGATAGATAGATAGATAGATAGATAGATAGATAGATAGATAGATAGATAGATAGATAGATAGATAGATAGATAGATAGATAGATAGATAGATAGATAGATAGACAGATAGATAGATAAACTGGTAGAATACACACCTCAAAGAGAAGTAGAACCCGTAATTGTAAAAACCTCAAAGAGAAAAAGAGCGAAACCAAAAAGGTAAGAATAAATAGGACATGCAGAAAACAAGAAAAGCTAGATTCTATAGAAATAAATTGGAACTGACAGCCTTCTTTGGTTCAGTAAATAACAAAGGGCGGCTGTGGTCAAAAGGTCAAGTTCCTAAAACGATAGCCTCGCTTTGAAAGCGGGCGGGAAAGAAGTCAAGAGGGAACATGGCAATTATATCTGCTCTAGGCATAAACAGCAGAAGTCCCTCCGGTTTCCCTTCACAATCTACAAATCTTTCGCTCTTCCATTTTATTATCAACAGCACAAATGTTCAGTTCAGGGCTGCCAATACTTGGCGTCTCTCTCTCTCTCTCTCTCTCTCTCTCTCTCTGTCTGCCTCTCTCTCTCTCTCTGTCTGTCTCTCTCTGTCTGTCTCTCTCTCTCTGTGTCTGTCTGTCTCTCTCTAAGTCTGTCTCTCTCTATCTCTCTGTGTGTCTCTATCCCTCTCTCTTTCTCTCTCTCTCTCTCTCTCTCTCTCTCTCTCTGTCTGCCTCTTTCTCTCTCTCTCTCTCTCTCTCTCTCTCTCTCTCTCTCTCTCTCTCAATAAATGGGCTTTACATGACGCTTGGGTTCAGATCTTGGAGCTCAGTTGTTTTTTATGTATCCTTCTGAGTAAATGTTTCGTTTGAAGCTATAAAACTTGTACTCTTATCAATCTTGAGGTTTTTTCTTTGTTTATTATTGCTTGGGTTTTTGGTCAGAACTGCTTGGGTTTTGATAAAAAAAATCCCATTGACAGCCTTGATTCAGCTGAGATACAACGTTTTATCTCAAAGGTGTGTACAGCGGTGAGTGTAGAAATGATAGAACACGGCATCTGTAGTTAGCGCAGTCGATAGGAGACTCACTTTCAAATCCAGCTGCGACTCACAGCAGCACACGGCCGGTGTTTGAAACCGGGCGGTTCCGCGGTTCACCCAGCCTCTAGGGAATGGGTACCAGAGTTAACACTCTGGGGTAAATGGAGGAACGTTGCTGTAGCTACAGAATTTCGTGCGGACGGCGACACAGGCGGACAGTTTCTTATCAGCTGTCCGTACTGGTGGCAGAGCAGTTATGGTTTATAACAGTGTGCAATGCAATGACGCTGGTTCACATCTCCCGACTTTACCTTAACCTTATCTGTAGTATTTTTTTAAAATAAAAATCTTAACATTTTTGTTAGCCTTGACTAGCTGTGAACTTTGACGGGAAGTTCTTGTTGTTCATCCACTTCTGGATCTGGACTTCGAATTTTGTGTCAGTACTCGAATTTTGGGTGCACATCCGTTTTACAGATCTGGTTTATTTGTCAGCAAGACCTGATTTCTCGTGCCTCATGTAGATGCACTCTGACTTCGAAAACAGCCCTAAATAGGCGCCTCTTACGACATGTATGTCAGAGTGTTTTCCTGTTTTTTCAACAGATCAACGTCATGGCACACGGGTGTAACCCACAAGTGCTCGCTTCTACTTTTATCTCATGTCTGAGTCTGAAGAATCTCAGCACAGTGCATGAACTCCGTCGCACCAGCGAGGATCCTGAAATACTTTAGGTATATTCCAGCATTCGAAACGGGTGCCATACCCCGAAACCACTCAGTCCCCTAATAAGGGGCAGTTGGTGTGTTCTCTTTTCTTTTTCTCCCTGGCAAAGTGGGGCCCTAGAATGCATTCGGGAATAAATATAACCGAAAAAGGGGAGTTGGATGGATCATAACAACTATAGTAAGTGTCACGATGGAATATAGGAGATTAGCCCACCCACCCCTCGCCCGCCCGAACAAATGTAGGGAAGAGGGTTGAAATTCTGCAAGTGCTTGAGTGGGGGGGGGGTGTTAAAGGGGCGTCCCTAATCATGAAAAGTTTTCTTTTTAAATTTTTCTAATACATTTCATAGTAAAGAGCTTTTCCCGCGCCTTGAGTCATTTAGGGCTAGACCAAGGCCAGCTCCAGATATAAGGGCGTACAACTCAAACGGGAATTTCCGTTTTTGTGAGGCTGATGTGGTCGGTTGGTGGTAACAATTGTTATCGAGTAGATTTATATACAAATTAAACTACTATTTCATTAATTTGTAACATGTGTTATTAAATTGATTATCATTTTGAAGATAATTATTTTCTATTAGCCCATTTATTTATCTTAAAAAAACATTTAATAATATATGATGCAAATTAATTAAACTGTAGTTCAATTTGTGTATAAATCTACTCGATAACAACCGTTACCACCGACCAGCCACGCCAGTCTCACAAAAACTGAAAGAAAGAAAGACGAAAGTACGAAAGATAGAAAGAAAAAAAAAGATAACAAAGTAAGTCGTGCCAGACAGGTACTGAGACTTAAACAGCCATGTAAAAACTATATACTCCGAGACTTAAACAGCCATGTAAAAACAATATATAGACAAAATAATGCAGATATAGATGCAGCCACCATTTTATATATATATATATATATATATATATATATATATATATATATATATATATATATATATATATATATATATATGACAACAAAAACACTTCGCTTCGTAATTTTGGGATGCCGGGTTCGATCCCAGCTGCGGGCAATGCGCCTTGCGTTGGTTTCGACAGTGGTATCAAGAAAGCCGACCGTCCAGAAAGCAATGGCTAACTACTGGACGTAATTTGCCTAGAGAAACCACACAACAGCCAGGGGCTGTTAGGATTGGTTCTGCAACGTCCTGTAAAGGATACGCAACAACCTTTTATATATATATATATATATATATATATATATATATATATATATATATGACAACAAAAATAATATAGTATGCCACGCAGTACGACACAGAAAAGCAGACAGCCATATCTACACACAAACAGGCAAAACATAAAATAACATATAGGCAGGCAAACGTAGTTTTAAAAAGGGCAAGACAAACGCAAAACCAAGGAGACAAAAAGTGAAAGGCACACAAAAGTGCAGGCAGGCAAACCGGCAGGTGGACGACGTAGAGACAAACAAGCTAATATGCAGACATATCATTTCGACAGCCAGGGAAAAAACAAAAACAAAAACCATGTTTGTAATAAAATGATAATCCCTTACCTAGTGCATACATATCCACACTATAATAATTATAAATCCCGCACTACTGGTATCGTCATTGAAAAATATTAAACCAAGCGAAAAGTAGAGACACCATATTTGAAAACAATTTTTTTTAAACAACACTCCTTAAAATAGTATACACAGAAACACTAATTTATTTAAATCAGTAGGAATCAAAAATTACCATAGCAACAACAAACTATATCCACACACAAGAAAGCACACGGTAACAATCCTAGAATAAATCCGCTATTCAGCTAAAGGAAATACAACACACAATCCCGACACACACCACACGAACGAAGCCAGTGTCCTACCGCTTGTAAGCGTTACCCCCCAAACGATCTTCTCAGTCAATGAAAGAGACCGGAAAACCCCCAAGGCAACCTTCCCCCTACTGAAACTGCTGCACCCACCAAAGGCCCGGAACACACATCTGCCATACCCCTCTCTCTCTCTCTCTCTCTCTCCCTTTTCTTCTGCAGTAAATCTTTGTAAAAATTTGCTCGGCCAAAGATTTCCACGCGGGAAGCTTTTCTTCTCCTTCTTCCTTCTCCTTCCATTCGCCTGCGTTTATTTTCATCTCCAACACTTCGGAAACTGAATGTTCTTCATGCGATTTCACCGAGTTAGTTGGTTGCTGTCGGCGACTTTTATTCATAGCAATTCTTGTGGAATTATTTATTCCCACTCAGCAAACTTGCCTCTTGTCTCTTTCACTGGAGTTTCTCAAGGAGAGCTTTACAATTTCCTTCTCTCTTTAGTGTTTCCTCGAAATACATTTAGAAGCAGTGTACTTAATAATGTTTTAGTATCTGATGTGCTTAGAATTTCTCCGTGTGGTTACCACGATCTCTGGCCGGACTCATACTAAAAACACACCGCTGTTAATGGGACTGACTACTGTCGAGATGATACTAAAAATCGAGAAGGCACAAAATATAAATTGAAGCTCAACGAAACGAAAACAGAAATTCAGGCGGGCGTTTCGACAAAAGCTTTCATCAGCGAGTAATAAAATAACAGAGACATGTAATTGGAAAATGAAATTTAAATCCTAAACACGTTTCCTTTATCTGCATTAGCTCTTAAAAGGTTATGTTGTTGTTAACGGATATGCCGTGGTTAACAATTATCCCCAAAAGCATCAAACCGAAAACCACACAGTGAACAGTAAATATGGCATTTAACTGATTTAATGTCAGCGTCTGTGACTTAGGTGTTGCGAAAGCGCTTCGTAACGCAGTGCCGAGTTCGATTCCGCTGCGGACCTTGCACCTTGCGTTGGTTTCGACAGTGGTATTGAGAAGCCGACCGTCCAGTAGCAATGGCAAACTACTGGACGTAAATTTGCTTAGAAAAACACAGCCCAAAAGAAACGCTGGTGTTGGTTTTGCAACGTCATGTAAAGGATACGCAACAAACTGTTCAACTGATTTAATGAGAAAATACACAGGAACATAACAGTTCGCGAAAAAGCGACTCGCGAGGTTAATGCAAGTAGAGTGGAAGGTAACTGATCACTTTCATTAAATAATATGCACAGAAGCGTTGATTAAACTCGTAAAGGATGCAACAAGTGCCCTGGCCATAGAGATACAGGGCTGTAAATGCTTAATTCTCTCGGGTAGTAGAACACACTAATTGTCTCTCCGCCCCCCCCCCCCCCCCCCCCCCCCCCCCCCCCGGAATCTCAGGTATAATCTTATAAGTACATCTACCAATGGGGTTGAAGGGGTGCGCTCATGTGCTAAGTCTCCTGATCTGAAATCACATTCTACACACTTTTTTACTTCTTTCTACGAGTGCCAATCAATACACTGTCTGTTTATTATATACATTCTATAGTAAAGAGCGGTGTGCGTGATCGAAGAGGAGGTGGCTTTAACTTTTTCTGGTATCAGTGTTCGAATGGGTCGAAAGGGAGCGCAGGTAACACATACATCATGAGAAGCTATAGCTGTAGCAAGTTTCGGACAACTAAAAGCGGAACTCCAGCGATTGTTTCGAAGGAAGACCATATGATGACGACCCCCGAATCCAGCGGATTCAAACACATGACCAACGCGACCAGAAACAAGCCTCTGTGCTACCTGGGTTTCCGAGCCAAATTACAGAGACAGAACGTTTGTTCCAACGTTTATAATAGGTAATATACAAAAAAGGGTTAGGATCGCTGGGGTTTCATGAGACAGGTTTTTTTTATGGAAAAGGGGGGGGGGGGGTCAAGGGCAAACAAAATTCTTAACATGCAAATTTTGTGGTGACAGTTCTAACCCTGCGGCCCTAAATCTTCAGGTTCAAAGACCGTATCTGCCCCCCACCCCCCCCCCTTTTTTTTTTTCATGCCCATAAGTAAAAAAAAAAAGGCAAAGGTCCTATTTTCACGCCTTTAGGCGTATAGGGCTAGACCTATATATTTAAAGACCGATCGGCACAAGATGGATGCTGTGTTCAGCATCACACCGGTCGCCTTTACTTCCCGAGACGGCCGCCGGTACCCACTAAAGGCTGGGTCGACCTGGGAGTCAAGGTCATTTTTTAAAACAAAAAAGTTCGACTCCGCCAGGGAGCGAACCCCCGACCTTCTAATCCGCACGCGAGCGTCTAACCGCTACGCCATGGCGACTCCCTTTCATGCCTAAACCACACAAATATAGGCGGAATAATTAGTAAGTATGCAGAAATGTAGGCAGGTTGGCAGCTAGGCAAGTGGGTAGGTAAATATACAACAGGCACTCAAATCGCAAAACATCTCTAACGGTATCTGCAAAATGGAGTCCAAAGCTGGCTTTACCCACGTCCGGTTGTATACAATAGAGAAGGCCGTGCTTTACCCTACCAAGGAACCGGTTCTCTCAGCCCTGGGTTTGCTGTGTATTTTTAGTTAAGCACACTCGTATAGAGGTCAAGGGGGCTGCCCCTCAAGAAAGCCTCTACAGCGTGTGTGAAATAGTTACATATCTTGACATCTAACCTTTGGGAAAGCTAGATATCGCATTCTTTAAAATGTTTTCAAGCGGCGGCGGAGGGCATTTTTTTTTTAGTTGACAGATTTGAATCCAAGGATTTTCCCGTGTGGGCTCCGGCGTCGTATTATAGGGAAAGCAAGAATAGACACACTGCCTACCCAAAAGCATGTCGTAAGAGTCGACTTGGGAGCTTTCTTTGAAGTCGGAGTGCATCTGCCTGAGAGGCAAGGAACCAACAGTCTGCAAAGAAATGAGTCAGATCTATAAAACGGATGTACATGCAACACTCAGGTTCTGAAAGAGGACTGCAGTCCAGAAGTGGACCAACAACCATAACTTTCCGCCAGAGTTTACAGCCGGTGAATGCAAAGAAGAAGAAGAAGTGGGATCCAACGCAAAGAAGAAGAAGAAGTGGGATCCAATGAAATTCGACAAGGAGCTACCGCACAGTGATCAATCAAGTGCAAGACCGGTTTTAACGTTCGTCTTCATGTGGGACGCAATTTTTCGTTATTTTGAAGCCCTACCCTGACTGTTGCCGGGAACCCTAATATAACCCAGCCCATGGGTTAAACGGGGTTTGTAGGATCTGTCCCCGGGTGATCCTCATCCGAACGGCGGCACCTTGTGTCAGCGGGTGTTTATTGCTCGGTTTATTGTCCTGGTGGGGTAAAACGTTAGTCAAGATCCGTTTGTGTTCTCACTCTGGCGAACCAAAATCCCAACAACGATTCTTTTGATAATGCGTAACAATATGGTCACTAGCACTAACTAAAACAAACAAAAAACACCACAACAACTTAGAGCAGTATCCACATGTTAATTCTTAAAACAGCATGGGATCAAGAACAAGAAAAACGCCTAAAGTATTTCAGGATTTTCTGGTGCTACAGAGCCTGTGCACTGTGCTGAGCTTCTTCGGACTCAAGACTTGAGTTAAAAGAAAAGAACGGAGCACCTATGGGTTACTACTAGGGCTGTACCGAATAGTGATTTTCACTATTCGGCTGAATACGAATAGCGAGACCACTATTCGGCCGAATACAAATACGAATAGTGTATAAAAAAAGTAAAGGACCCTTTTCCACGCCTTTAGGCGTATAGGGCATATAGGGCTAGACCTATATTTTTATAGACCAATCGGCACAAGATGGGTGATGTGGTCAGTATCACGCCGGCCGCCTTTACTTTCCCGGGACTGCACCTGGTACCCACTCAAGGCTGGGTCGACCTGGGAGCCAAGGTCATTTTTGAAATAAGTCCGGCTCCGCCAGGGAGCGAACCCACGACCTTCTGATCTGAATAGTGTATAGTGTATAAAATATATCTTTAAAAAAAAAAAATAAACACACATTCATAATGTCAAGAATAGTCATCTTCTTCTTTAGCATTCTGAGCCCTTAAGGTTTACTGTTGCAGATATCACTCGTCTCCATTCATCTCTCTGGTTGGCCTTCTCTTCACAATTTGTGGTACTAGTTGTTTGCAGGTCTGGCTGGACATTATCTCTCGAACTTCTTTTTTGTGTCTGCCTAGTGGTCTACGCCCATTCCTCTCTCAGGTGTATACAGTTTTCACTTCTCTGTCATCTGACATTCTTTCAATATGCCCCAACCATTTTAGTCTGTTAGCTCTCATGATGCCAGTGATCAATGGTGATTTAAACAGATTATGTGTTACGTTGTTGCTTCTCACTCTCCATTCCCCGCTGTTAGCATCTTTGATGGGTCCAAAGATTTGACTTAAGACATGTTTTCGAAAACCTGTAATAAGGCCTCATCTCTTTTATCTCTGCTTTAAGTTTCAGAGCCATATAAAACGACTGGTCCTATCAACGTTTTATATATTTTGATCTTGGTGTTGCGAGACAGATACTTTGACTTTAGCAGATATTGAAGGGCTAGTATACTTTATTTCTAGATTGTATTCTAGATTGTATTTCTTCTCTCAGCATGTTTGAGCAGTTAAAGTTTGCACCCAATATGTTTCGGGTCGTTTAATTTTCATATTATCGACTTGGATGTGGCCGGAGTTAATATTATTTCAATGTCTAGTTAGTATTCGTACAGAATAGTAAACATTTAAAAACATTTTATGTTTTGCAACCTTCAGTCAGTCTGTGGTAACTAATAACTAGGAATGAAAGAATCCTAAGTATTATAACAAGTAACTAAATTTGGACATTGTCACTGACAGCTTAGTTAATGCAGGAAAGCTGCATTAGCTTTAAACAAAACCAATCGTTCCATGTTGTTAGCATTAAGGCCGTGTATGCAGAAGCGTGTGTAAGGTAACTACTATTCGTATTCGGCCCGACCGCAACTATTCGGCCGAATACCGAATAGTCAATAGGTTCACTATTCGGCCCCGAAGCGATTACGAAGCGAATATTCGGTACAGCCCTAGTTACTACCCGTGTGCCATGATTTTGATCCGTTGTTTAAACCTAAAACCATATTATTTCAAGTATATTTGTTGCCATTCGGCACATTATTAGTACCAATGTGTTGAATGGCAAAACGTATATGAATACAACTGAAAAAATATAACATTTATAAACAAATACAATCCAAGAGAATGTTTATACATGTTTAAAAGAGTTCTCTCAGCCCATTTTCAGAATTACGCTGGGTGGTGGGGGGGGGGCGGTGTGTTGAGCGCCCCTCCCCCACTTCCACATCTGCTGGGAGCCTTATATTGTACACAACTACACTGCAGGGTAATAGATAAATGAATCTCAGATAATAAGCTTGACAACGGTCATTATTCTACACCTCAAGACTGGACATAACATCTCAACAAGCATATGTACAGGCTTTATCTAAGTAGTTCACCGTTGATGGCAATGTGTGCAGACTACAGAACATGTCCTGCAAGAATGTCCCTTCTACACCCCATTATGAAATGAATACTGGCCCCAGGGAGTAAATACTGCACTCAAATTTGTTTAGAACTAAAAGGCAACTCCTAAAAACTGTCATAAGAACTTGACTATCAGTGTAAATCAAGAAGAAACTGAAGTTTGACTACATAGTGACTCAGAAAGCTGACGATGAAAGAGAGAGCGCGAGAAAGAGAGAGAAGGGGAAAGGGAGGGACAGCAGACATTATTACCCTGATGGCTTGGCCACTAGCTGGATGGAACAATCCTACAATCCTGTGACGAGAAGAGATGGGGACCCATTACTTTCAATAATTTTCACATGGTAGATGACACAGATATCCTTAATCGCAGATTCTTGGAGTAGTAGTAGTAGTAGTAGTAGTAGTAGTAGTAGTAGTAGTAGTAGTAGTAGTAGTAGTAGTAGTAGTAGTAGTAGTAGTAGTAGTAGTAGTTGTTGTAGAAGTAATAGTAGTTGTTGTTGTTGTAGTAGCAGTAGTGGTGGTGGCAGTAGCAATAATAGTAATCGTAGTAGTGGTGGTAGCTGCAGTAATTGTAGACGTTGTAGTGGTGTTGGCAGGTGTGGTTGTGGTTTTAGGAGTAGAAGAAGTCGCAAAAATGTTGATCGGGAGTGGTAGCTGTGGCGGTGTTAACAGTAGCGGTGGTGGTGTTGGTAGTAGTAGTAGTGGTGGTGATAGCTGTGATGGTCGTGCCAACGAAGCCAGTAACTCTTATAACAAAGACCGATCCGACACAAAGATTCAAGGGAAGCAGGGACAGACAACCAGGCAGACGCCGGCTGGCACATGATTAAACCAGGGTTGCCAATGGGATTTTTGGGGAAAAAAACCCAGCTAAGCTGAACAAAAACCCAAGCAGTACAAGGTAAATAACACCCCCAAAAAAAAAAACCAAACTGTTAAAAAGTACAAATTTTATAGTTACATAGCGAAACATTTATCCACTTTTATATAAGGATATATTTAAAAAAAAAAAAAAACAGGTTAAAAAAATGTGAACCCAAGGCGTCAAATAAAAACCCAGATCTGTGGGTAAAACCCACCATTGGCAGCCCTGGATTTAAACGTCTGCTGGGGAGCAAGATAGAAACAGGTGAACCTAGGTCAAGCCACGGTTTCAATCTCCCCGGTAACCCAAAAGATGGAGACAAATATACACAAGCAGAAAACAATTACCTGGCCAAACGAATGCGGCCATGAACTGAGGGCTAAATGCACACAGTTTCGGAGTGGGTTTCGGTCCCAGTTTAAATGGCGGTGGGGGGTTAGGAGATACTTGAATCACTCTCCCATAACAAATATGTCATAAAAACTTCAAATTAATGCCTTTATTATACCACTTTTGCGGTGTACACGCAGGGGGTCTTTGAGGCTGAGGTATAACGACCGCATGGCTAGTGCCGTCGCCACGACTGTGTGCAGAAGAAGAAGAGGAAGCAGACAAAAAAAATGCACGAAGGTGGTGCTCCTAGGAGTGCTCAGAGATTGAACGACGGGTTACGACAACCAATGAAAAAAGAACAACCAAGTGATTAAATAAAACACAGGAACTTAGTCAAATAATTATTATTTACAATTCGGCTAACCGTAGATTACTCAGATATGTGAAAGCGTCAGCGATCAGCCGGTTGAAACCAGAACTTTGCAGGCAGAAGGAAATGGTCGTTTCCTTACGGTTACCTTGGTGAAACAGACAGTTCATGAATGTAGTCGCATTTGTGTTTCAGTTTCTATGATTCAGCTATTTTCTTTATTTTAATCCATTGTTACTGTAGTATGCACCTGACGAGATACAGCGAAATATGCCGGGCAATAAATTGTGCAGTCTATTGTTTGTGTATTCTTTGGTCAAATAATTATGAGTTGGACGCTGCCTTATTTTAAATTGGGCTTGCTTCGATTCACAGGCAATGACAAAAATGTTCCCCCGACATTTAAGTTCTGGGGTCGACCCAGACTTGCAGAATGGGTGCCAATGATTTCACGGGAAAATAATGGAGTCAGTCAGTCTCGTGCTCACAGAAGTCCGCCTCGTACTTCGATCGGGAGTAGATCATTGATTCCCAAACTGTGCGCTGCGGCGCCCCGGGGAGCCGCGACCTCTTTACAGGGGCGCCGCGAAATATTCAAAGATACACGAGTTTTTTTTTTTTTTTACATACTAATAATCATACTTTATTTTAGGTAAGGGTGCTATGAAAAAAATTTCAACTGAAAAAAAAAAAAAAAAACACGCTGAGACTATGAAAAGTTGAAAAACACTGGCGTAGACGAAATGAGCCTGACATATTCTCACCAACCAAAACAAGTATTAGTATAGTATGTACATGGGAACGCTTCCCTTATCCTTATGGATTCGTTATCGTCCCTTTCAAACACGCAGAGACTTGAAGAAGAACCGTGCCCCCTTTCCCCCCCCCCCCCCCCCACAGCTACAGGGGAAGTATTAGCATAAATAGAAGTCGTTTTTTCTGTCCTTTCTAGCTTTAACTATCTAATAATATCCAATTTCGTCCTTTTTAGGACGAAATTTTTTGTCATTTGAAGCCCTACTCTGGCTTTTGCCAGGGGCCGCAATATAGGCAGGCCATACATATGGCCAAATGTCTGAACGCGGTTTCTGGGACCTTTCCACGGCGATCCTCATCCACATGCTGGCACTTTGTGTCATCTGGTGTTTATCGCTTGTGTGATGTCCTAGTGGGGTAGAAAGTCAGTCAGTCAGTCTGTCCTTTCTGCTGCAGCATTAGAAGTTGTGGCGGTGATAGATGAGGAGGAGAGTATAATTATTACTGCAATTCTTACATTACTAAACATCAAAACATCCCGAATATACGTAGTAAACCCCAATCAAACAAAATATAACGGAATGGAAGAGCCAGGGCAGCTGAGCCCCAAACATATTTATCAGGGGACTAGAAACGGCCCCTTAACCACGTATAGAAGTTCTCTAATCAAGTATATGTTTATACGTTTCATATATTTCAAATGTTTTCATATACAGTATAATTTTTGCCACTCTTTAGCACAGAGGGTGCATGGCGTCTGTTTTCGATTTCAGCGGCATACGATGTGACAGCAGACAGCTTTGAGCTGATTTTGACAATAGTATCGAAAAGCGGCCGTTGAGTAGGAATGGCAAACCACTGCACGTAAAACAGCTTAATAAAGCCATAGCCATAAAATACTATGGAGTCGGTTCTACGACAGAGAAGATGCAACTAACAATTATGTATAATTACGCACCTAAACGAGCTTTAGGGCCACCGATCGCCCCACCCCCATAAATCACGCAACGCGTCGTGTTCTTTTCTGTTTAGCGACCCCATCACACGTGATTTAGGGACATCTCCTATAATATGAGATTCCACAAAACTGCTGATATAGATAACTTATTTCAGGCGAACGAAAGAATATGAGATTCCCCTTAAATCTCGCGTGATGGGGTCACTAAACAGAAAAGAACCACGTGTTGCCACCCCCCTTCTCCCTTTTTCAAAGGCACAAACTCCTATTGTTTTCTACGTGCCGGAGGGCTAGTCTTCCCATGCAATCACGTATCTGCCACACATCGATTTTAGAAGCTGCTACATTTCACGTTATTCTCAGAATAAATATGCGTGTCACCTCATGTGGGTTTTATTTTATTTTAATCTAAGACATAACTTTTCCCATGTCAACCAGCCTTGAGTGGGTACCCGGTGTAGTCCCGGGAAGTAAAGGCGGTCGGTGTGATGCTGACCACATCACCCATCTTGTGCCGATTGATTTATAAAATATAGGCCTAGCCCTATATGCCCAAGGGCGTGGAAAAGCGTCCTTTACTTACTAAGACATAACTTGAACTGCCGAGAAAAGTACAACTTACACTTACCTGTACACATTACAGGCATGTCATCAACTAAACCCCCCCCTTCCCCCCCCCCCCCCCCCCCCCTTGAAATCACACGTCTGTTATAAACTTTAACGCATTTTTTTTTTTTACCCTAAAGAATTTTGACAAGAAAATCAATACGTCAACTAAGACAGTTATTACTGTCATTGAAAATCTGTTAAGAATTTTTATTTTTCTGTTCAAGTGTTAGCTCATAGGAACGCTTTACAACGGAGGAGCTAGTACCTTTCCCCTCCAAGCATCACACATTTTCCCCCCACAAGCACACACACAACACGCTTTCCAAACCGTTAGAGTAAATCTGATAGCCAAACGTAGACTTGGCTTCGCATGTTTGTTATTCTATCCGCTAGTTATCTCAGAATTGATTCGTTAACACGTAACTACACGTACCTACTTTTTAAGTAAACATGTAAACAGATGTATCCAAGCTGTAGAAAAATACTACACAGGGTTACTTGTGAATGTTCTCCGTTACCCGGGGAAGGCGTGTAACGCGGACAAGCCAACGAGCACACCGCTAATGCAGGACGGCTGGCCCTAGCAAGGCCCGTAGTATTCAAGGAGTGATGGGTGGTTGTAAAGTGGCTTCTAATGCTGAGCTAAGAGGCACGCTCAAATGACAACAGTTTTGCTGGTTTGGGACAGATGTTAAGCGGTTAATGATAGTGTAAATTAGGAATTGTGTAAATATAGGTGTTTACCCATATCCTTCTTTTACGATAAAGAAAGATTTTTGTTTACATAGATTCTTCCCCTTACCCTTTTTGTACTTTTTTCTGTTTCTTTTTTTCTTTCTGATAAACAAAGATCTTGTTGGCGTTTTTTGTAAAAGTTTCTTTGTTTTTATTTTTCTTCCTCTTCCCTTTTCCCTCCTCTTTCTTCTTTTTCTTCTTCTTCTTCTTCCTACTATTGCTGCTGCTGCTGCTGCTGCTACTACTACTACTACTACTACTACTACTACTACTACTACTACTACTACTACTACTACTACTACTACTACTACTACTACTACTTTTCCGTCTCTCTGTGCTCCTGCCTGTTCTGTGTTGATTTGTATGTATACAGTTGACTAAGAGGTATTTTTGCAGGCATTGATGTGCACTTTGAGAGAGATCAAGAAGTAAATAAATATTAGAAGGGACCTTAGACAATATACAAACGAAAGATTTGAAAGCACACAAACATAGGGAATTACCGCTTTAAAATGACGACATCTCACTAAAAGAACAGTTTACAAGTGGCTGCGTCAGATCTATAGGCATCACAATGTTTCATTATGTTGAAGAAGGTTAGAAGGGCGTCCCCGCCATTACTGTAACAGTGAGTAAACAGGTTAAGTAAAGATCCCTTTACACGCCTCTAGGTGTATCGGGCATATGGGAAGAGGCTCCATATTTTTACAGACCAATCGGCACTAGGTGGGTAATTACGCCTGTCGTCTTTACTTCCCCAGGACATTTTAGGCTTGGTCCACCTGCGACGCCCCATACCATGATAAAAAACCCACGCTTCTGTAACAGTACCCAGTATAAAACAGTAGCCCAAAATTTAGCCATGGCTAATATCACTTTCACACTGTCTCCCACCCAGCCATGGGCGCCAAATACCCCAGGTACGCCCCTGATTCCACCCCTTCCCTCTTTTCACCTTTCTTTCGTTTCCCTTATTCGTCAAAGATAAACAAACGCGACGTGCAGGCACGCACAAAGAAACGTATCTTCGTCTTCAACAAATAGACACAGTAAATTGTTATTGTGATGACTTCACTGATAGCAGTCGGTCTTGGGATACCCCCACGCTATAGAGAGAGACCGCAAGCACCCGCCAAATGCATTCTTCTCGTATCGACCGGCACCTGAACAGCAGCAGCCGAGCCCAAGCTCAGAGAATAATTGAATTCAAATGGAAATCTCTCTCTCTCTCTCTCTCTCTCTCTCTCTCTCTCTTCTCTTTCCCCCCGGCCAAGCCTTGTAGCCCAGTTTTAAGTACTCAACCAATCAAACACCGTGAATTGAGAATCTTGCATGACGATTGGTTAAGGATCAATCCATTATGGGCGGGGTAGAAAAGGTTGCAGCTGGAGAAAGGAAAGTCCCGGGAAGCTCTGTAAAGTAATTTTTTTTTTTTTTAAACTACTAAGGGTGAAAAATGCCGGGCGACATCCGTTCTCTCGAGGAAACAAAAGATATCATTAAACAGAGATTCGCCGGGCAATTAGCTTAATTGATGCTCATATGTTCGGATGATTATTTTTGTTTCCCTCCCTCCCCTTTTCCACAGTTCTTCCGTGTGTGGACTTGTTCGTGTTTTCTATTTGAAAAACGAGCTTCTGTTCTAGCATGATTCAAAACAAGCAATTTATGATGTAAAAATGTAAGTTTGTTGGCATTTTGAAATTCATAATGCGGTTCCTAAACATGTGGCACAATACATTGTTTGTGCGAGTAAAACAATTTCCTTTTGCAATTTACCGGGACATTATTCTTTGTTTTAGCAAGATTCTGCATGTACACACAGATACAGCCGATCGGGGTACGTCTGTGTAGACACCCTGTTTCCTCAGTCATTTTTTTCCCATTTCAATGTCTGTTTAGTGATTATTTTGCTTGCTCAGGGTGTAGCCAGTGTAGTGTCGCCTTCTTTGTCATATAAAATAATGATAGCAGAGGGTTGTCTGGTTGTCTAGACATTTCTCTTTTTTCCCTTCACCTTTCTTGATTAGTTGTAGTAACATGGACCCTTACTACAGCTAACCAGCGGAAGATCGTAACAACAGAATTGAGACGTCTAAGGAGAGCTGCCGGTGTGACAAGAAGAGATCAGATCACAAGAATGAAGAAATTAGAAGAAGACTAGGACTGAAACATTACAAAACAAAAATTGAGATGGTTTGGCCACCTGAGGAGAATGCCCTGGTACCAGCTGCCACAGAGAGCCACGCTGAAGAAATATAATGAACACAGAGCAAGGGGGAGACCACGCAAGATAGGAATCAACATCATCAGGAGCAACCTAACAGAAATTAACATCAACTTGTACAATGCATTGGGAAAGTGCACAGACGATCCTTACACTTCCACAAATACCTCGGTGAGGCAATTGTGGAAGAGAAGAAGAAGAAGGAGAAGAAGAAGAAGAAGAAGAAGAAGAAGAAGAAGAAGAAGAAGAAGAAGAAGAAGAAGAAGAAGAGAAGAGGATAAAGAAGAAAAGGATAAAGAACAACAACAACAAGAATTGCATCATGTGCTTTTGTATCGTTTGCCGATGAAGACTTTCTAACCGAACCGTTTATTCTGTCCTAGATGGTTGTGGTACTATGCAGCGGACTACTTCTACTTCACGTTTGCACTGATATTTTTCTTATGAAAGCCCACATTAAAAGGCAGCAGTGTCGTAAGCGCACAGAAGAACATAAAGTAAGGCAGTAGATAGTCAATAAACTAAATAGCTGCCTACCACAGCAATGATCATTCATTCAGTAGCATGTCCCTCGCGGAACCTCGCTGCCATAACAACCCTCCGGAAAACCTTCCTATCATGAGCAAGATGTCCTGCGTCTGATACACCCATCTGGAGATCATCTGCCACATCCTGCACCCATCTTCTCCTTGGCCTTCCTCTTCCTCTCTTCCCAGGCATATACCCCTCCATTATTGTTCTCTCTAGACCTCCATGACGTTTCAAGTGACCAAAATATTTCAATTTTCTTTGTTTTATTGTCTTTACTAGCCAACCCTCTTCAATATTCAGCTCTTGAAGTATGGATGCATTTGTTCTTTTCTTTACCCAAGATATTCTTAGAACCCTACATTTATATTCAAATGCATTTATGCGCTGTTCCGCTTGTTTAGTAAGTGTCCATTTCAGGCGTTATCAGAGGCTTTTAAAAACAAAATTACTTGTAGAAGATCACACAGGAACCCTACAATAGTACCCATTTCATTATGATTGATCTTAACCTCACGGATGGACTCTAGGGCACTTGTTCTCAACCTTCCTAATGTCGCGACCCTTTGTTACAGATCTTCATGTTGCTACTTCACAACTTTAATGAATATGTGTTTTCGATGGTCTTTGGCCACCCTTGTGCATGAGTCGTTCGACAACCCAAAAAAGGTAGCGACCCACAAGTTGAGAACCGCTCCTATAGGGAGTTGCAATTTATGACTTGTGGGGAAAGTCTGGAAATTGCATGCAAATTATGCTCCAATATGGCTGTTATTTTACTGAAAAAGCTTTTTTCTTTTAAAGATAATATCCTATCAACAAGTTCACTCTATGTTTTGGGTTGTTGTCAGCGTTTATTACGCCATAATTCTCAGTCATCTCATAACACCTCTAGAATAGTGGACTTGACTGGGGATTTAGAGATTCCCTTTGTTTGGGGTGAGTTAAAATTGTTGTACTACAGCAACAGCAGTAGTAGTAGTAGTAGCAGTAATAATCTTAGTACTAGTAGCAGACGTGGCAGCGATAATAGTAGTAGGAGGAGGGGAAAAAAAGACGCATAAATGCGCTAAAAATCTTCGTTCACATTCACAGTTTAGTTGCGTAGCTTCCAAAGTGACTCACGGCACACACAGCCTCATGGCCAATCAACAACATACTGTAAAATGAGTATAAATAAACACAGGAGATTTCCGGTGTACATCCATTGCTGTCGAGGTTTGAGCCGGAAGTAATACTCCAGATTACCTCGTTTTGTCAGAATTTCCGTTTTTCGAAACCACGTCTGCAGCTGCAAAGTATCCTTACATGAAATAAATATTTATGCTCTTTTATTATCTTTAAAAAAATATAATCTATCTATCTATCTATCTATCTATCTATCTATCTATCTATCTATCTATCTATCTATCTATCTATCTATCTATCTATCTATCTATCTATCTATCTATCTATCTATCTATCTATCTATCTATCTATCTATCTATCTATCTATCTATCTATCTATCTATCTATCTATCTATCTATCTATCTATCTATCTATCTATCTATCTATCTATCTATCTATCTATCTATATCTATCTATCTATCTATCTATCTATCTATCTATCTATCTATCTAATCTATCTATCTATCTATCTATCTATCTATCTATCTATCTATCTATCTACCTATCTATCTACCTCCTATCTATCTATCCTATCTATCTATCTATCTATCTATCTATCTATCTATCTATCTATCTATCTATCTATCTATTCTATCTATCTATCTATCTATCTATCTATCTATCTATCTATCTATCTATCTCTATCTATCCATCTATCTATCTCTATCTATCTATCTATCTATCTATCTATCTATCTATCTATCCATCCATCCATATCTATCTATCTATCTCTATCTATCTATATCTATCTATCTATCTATCTATCTATCTATCTATCTATCTATCTATCTATCTATCTATATCTATCTATCTGCCTATTCCTGCCTGCCTGCTGCCTATCTATCTATCTATCCCGCCTATCTTATCCCCCCGCTATCCGCTGTCCGCCCGCCTGCCTGCCTGCTGTCTGTCTGTCTGTCTGTCTGTCTGTCTGTCTGTCTGTCTGTCTGTCTGTCTGTCCTGTGTCTGTCTGTCTGTCTGTCTGTCTGTCTGTCTGTCTGTCTGTCAAATACACACAGACACACGCACCCCTCGTTTGGGAATATCTGTCCGATTTTGGCTCCCGCCCATAGCTACCATAAAAGGTCTTTAGCGTGGCGTATAGTACAAAAGAGATTTAACCGAACAAAAAGTATATCAGCAAGCTTCACAATATAACAAACACAAACAAAACGTTGCGGATATGGAGCCTTTAAAGTATAAAAAGAACAATTACATTTGGCAAATAAGAGGAATACTACAACTAATCAAGCACAACATTTAGCGTGACAATGTAAACTACACGTACACTGTAAATATAAGTCCCCCCCCCCCCCCCCCCCCAATCCCCTTACCCCCTTTCCGGCCCCGGCTCGGTCCCGATAGGGTGGTAATTAGCAGGGTGTTTGCCAGAGAGGCGTCTACCAACAATTTAAATACAGAGAATCGAACATGTAAGCAAAAGAGTAGCTCTGGAGCACGATCAAAGTCCAAAAGCTGGCAAACAGCCAGAAGTTTCCGGGAAGTTTCCAGCCTGTGAACACTAAAAAGATGAAGAACCTATTAAGGGGAAAAAAAAGGACTTGCCAATGGTGCGCGTTTGAAACTAAAAATTGCTACCCAGACAACAGATTTCGTCTGCCGTCTCTGACCTCCATAAACTGGGAAGATGGCGGGTGTGCGTCTTTGCTGACTATGCCATAGCTAGAGACTTGGGCGATCGTTTTCCTCTTTAAATAATTCACCTTATAAGTTCAAGGTCTAACCCACTTTCGTGCTGTTTTTCCAGTCCATCCGGTAGTCTCCACCTGTCGACTTGTTTCTTTTACACCATCGATCTTTCCGGTTGTCACAACCGTTTCGTCTGATTGTATGATGGTTGCCATGTCGCAAAATGGGCAGACACCTGTCTTTGTGCGTTATTTTCTTCGCCTGTATGAATATTAGTTCTCTCAACTGCCCCAGGGCTTCTGTCCATTCAGCGAAGCAAATACATATTCGTGGTTTTTATCGATTCAAAATACTTCAACTCTTCACAATCCACGGTTGAAGAGATTTAAAATAATTATACTCTACATTAAATTAAAGCCACCACCCCGGCTGTAGTCGAGGACCCTAAATATAACCTAATGGTTGAACGGGTTTCTGGGACTTGCGTGCGGCCGATTTTCATCCCAGTGGCGGCACCTTGCATTTTATATATATGTAGACAATGATGTGGTTTACACTAGTTTTCTGCAACCGTTGGACCTCGGGGAAGTTCAGGTGGGCCACCAGAAATGTGTGCCTAATCATATTAGTAGATTGTCTCTTCCATGATTGTATTCTGAAAGATTAACACCTCAAGGGTGAGTGAGAATCTTCTTCTTCTTCTTCTTCTTCTTCTTCTTCTTCTTCTTCTTCTTCTTCTTCTTCTTCTTCTTCTTCTTCTTCTTCTTCTTCCTCTTCTTCTTCTTCTTCTTCTTCTTCTTCTTCTTCTGCGTTCGACATCAGTCATGCTAAACATTGAGTCACGTCTGCGTCACAAATAGGACTGTGCCTTTAAGGTCGCCACCGGTCCCCCATAGCTTCTCTTGCAATGTAGCTCCTTTGGGCCAGATCCACAGTCTTTGCTGGGAGAATTAGGGCAGTCCTGCAGTATGTGCTCAGGGGTCTGTCTTTCTGCTCCACAATCACAGGTAGCAGATTGTTACGCCTATTCTGTGCATGTGTGCTCGAAGACCACAGTGTCCTGTCCGAAGTCTAAAAATTGATGTTTGTTCTTTCCCGTTGAGTTTGTTTATGCTGTCACTCTCTGGTCTGTAATCTCAATTCTGCCTTCTCCACTCCCGCTTGAAAGACTGCTTTAGCGCTGTTTTGGTTTCCTTGTAGCTGTGTGGTGGATGAGGTTGTGGAAGATTACTCACAGCTTTTGCCAACTCATCTGCTCTCTTATTTCCTTGAATAGCACAGTGGACTGGTATTCACTGCAAGACCAGTTCTTCTTCCTTGGAAAGTAAGCCAATGTTGGTCCTTAGATCTGCTACTAGTTTGTCTTGTTTTTTGCTTGATAGTGCTGGAAGAACAGACAATGAGTGACTAAGGATAACAATTATGGGCCCTCTGTGTTTTTGAGTGAGTGAGAATCAAAAGATAGCACAGCTGACAATTGTGATTCTGTGACATCGGATTAAAAATCTGCCATCTACATCTGTGTACGTTCGTTTATTTGGTTAGCTGTCACGTGGGTCGCGAAAAAATGTCCCCTGTTTTGGGCCCCCGGTATTGAAAGGTTGAGAAACACTGGTTTACACGGATTGATCAAATACGTGGGGAAACAGAATATATTGCCGTTAATTTCAAGTACTGAGAGTAAAAAGGGACAACTATCGAGAAGAGGGGGACCTTTGCTGTTACAACTAGCTGCCTCATAATGAAGGCTATGGCTGGAACACTGACTGGGTACTCAAGAATTCATACATGCGTGAATACTGAGTGTCCCAATTAATTTGTTCAATGAAATCCAATCCGGCTTCACGAATCAAGAAAGCATTTTCTTATCAAATGCATTGCGAATAACTCGTCTAACATTTACCTTTGTGACGGAATATGTGGGTATTCGAGGCAGTGAACGCGTAGATTATCTGATGGTCAAGGCGTGTCCTGAAGAGAGTTACGATATGTAGGACGCAGTATCTTTGTTTGAGGACATGGGAGTGCAGCTTTCAGTAAAGACACAAGGCGCCGGATTAATCAACACAGAATGTGAGTGACCGGTCGCTTAATTGGAGCTCATGTGGAAAAGGAGATCTGAAAACCTGTGCATTTGTCCGAGTGCTGTGATGATAGGCATTACTAATCAGATGCAAGGGACATAAACGAGTTATTACGACAACATAGCGACGAATACAGAGTATAATCCCTTTATAAAATTTCAACTCATAACGCATTCTGGTTTTCTATTTAACTTGCATGCTAGGAAATAAAATTGGTTATATACTTTCAATCTTGATTGAGCTATAGAAGTGAATTAAAAAGGTAAGATATTATTTTACAGAAGATTAATAAAATCATTCAAAACAGGAAAGGGAAAAAAGCTCTTAAAAGAAACTAACACAGACTAACAAACAAATGAACTACTTGCAGCAGACAGTTCGTACTTTCTGGGTATGCTATGAGAAGGGACAGACTAAGTACATCAGTAAACAGGAAAGATCAGAAGCTAAGAGAGGAAGTAGAAGAAACAGAAAAAGGATGTTTGACAGATTCAGGTTACCATCATAATCATGTAGCAGGTCCTTTGTAGAACGTCGCTCTCATCATGGTCTGCCTAAAAGAAACTTGGTCTCTTTCCAGCCTCATGTACTTTCGTACTCAAGGAGTCACTTATATCCTGTGCCCATCTTTGTGTTGGTCGGCCCCTGCCCCTCCTTCTTGTTACAAAGCCTTCTGCTCTATTTTTTTTCAAATCCGTCGAGGCGCTTGACATGAACAAAATGTTTCAGATTCCGATAAAGGATGCTGTTTATTAGCCAATCTTCCTTGATGTTCAGATCTTTCAAGATGTCAGCATTTCTCCTCTTCTTTGTCCAAGATATTCTGATAATCTTTTTAGAGGATTTCAGCTCAAAAGCCCCTATTCTCTTTCTTAAGGACTGAGAGATAGTCCACGACTCACATCCGTATGTAGCCACAGGGAAGACGTATGCTCTCAAAATTCTAATTTTGATCTTCTTGCTGGTGCTTAATCATAGACTTTTAGGCTGTTTAATCTTTGCATTGATTTAAGCCATCCTCCTTTTAATTTCTGTCAGTCTCCGTGGCTATTTATTATAGAACCTAGATTTTCAAGATTTGTGACATTTTCAATTTCTTCATCATTTATTGTTATTTTTGCATGACAGCCAGTTTTATCTGTGGACATTAATTTCGTTTTCTTCAAGTTCAAGAACAGATTTTGATGTTTACTGTGCTTTTGGACAAACAATTTTAAATTTTCGATTCCCTTTACGCTGTTAGACAGTGTCATCTTCTTAGTGAAGTTCCGTAATAGGGTTGCCACCAATTTTGAACGGATCATAACTGTCACAATTCTGTCTCAGAAAATATTGGCAGTATTCTCAACGTGGGTTCCATTTTTTTGTCACTTTGAAAATGAGCTGGGGACCATCTGAACCCTAACGAGCATGTCCTAAAAAACGAGCATGTCCTAAAAAACGAGCATGTCCTAAAAAACGAGCATGTCCTAAAAAAACGAGCATGTCCTAAAAAAACGAGCATGTCCTAAAAAACGAGCATGTCCTAAAAAAACGAGCATGTCCTAAAAAAACGAGCATGTCCTAAAAAGCGACTGATTTGCTGAAATCAGATGTGTTGGGACCTTGCTGTTAACCACAACACTATGTATCAACCACACATGTAAGGACAAATGCAGCAGACGATGAATAACAGACAGAAGAAGAAAAAGAAGGGTACAATATTTTTTGCGTACCCCTGACGTCACAATGACGTCACATGAGACATTCCCAATAAATTCTAGGGTGTTCAGGTTGTGGTTTCTCGCGGTTTCTCTACATCCAAGTTGTTCACATCGCAAAAGCGCGCGCTCGCAAAGCGCGCGCCTTACTATGACGTGCAGTGTTGCCACTTCGGATATTTTACATCCACATTTAGATGTTTTTCCTTCCATTTAAATGTCTTTTTGACGTTTAAATGGTAGATGCATTTCTAGATGCTTTCATTTGTTTTTTCCTTCCATTTAGATGTATTTTTGACGTTTAAATAGTAGATGCTTTTCTAGATTCTTTTCATATGTTTTGCCTTTTATTTAGATGTCTTTTTGACGTTTAAATGGTAGATGTTTTTCTAGATGCTTTTGATTTGAGTTGAATATTTTTTCCAGTTATTATTGTTTTTTCTTTCAGTTACTCAAACTTTGAACTCTCACTGGGGTCAAAGCTCAAATATCTGGCAGCCCCGGTACTGATTAATTAAAAGGGTGCGCAAATCACACTTACTTTGTTTTAACCGTAACCTCACTGTGCTAACTTTGTGTTTCTTTTTCATGTGATTTAAAAAAAATAATTGCTCACCTTCATATGTGGCTTTCACTTTGAATAAACATTTCAATATGCTAAAAGTAAAGTATGAACAAAAAAATATTGGCAGTTCCCGGGGATATCACCAAGGCTCGTTGTAAGTACTTTCATAAATCGCACAAACCACGAACGACGTAGCGCCAGCAACGGTCAAATCATTTTTTGTTTCGTTGCCGGCCTGAAATTGCTTAACATAAACGATCCATACAGACGTTTATATGACATTGCAGATCTTAGCCATGTTTTTACACGACGACGTAATGTGCTGAACGATCGCTCCACAGTACATGTTGTTGCTGGTAATGTTAGCAAAAATAGTAACACATACCTGACACTCAGATAAAACTTTGTAAAAGGTACAAGTCGATACAATCTTGTCTACTTCTGCATTCTCGCGTTTTCCCTCCCCCGTGTGGGTTCCGGGGCCCTATTGTGGGGAAAACAAGAATAGACCCACTGCCTCCCCAAAAGCATGTCGTAAAAGTCGACTAACTGGGGAACTTCCTTTCAAGTCGGAGCGCATCTGCCTGAGAGGCGAGGAACCAACAGTCTGCATTCAATTGAATCAGATCTGTAAAACTGATGCACACGCAACACTCATGTTCTGGAGCATGGCTGCAGTCCAGAAGTGGATGAGCAACCAGAACTTTACGCCAGAGTGTTCAGCTGGTGAACGCGAAGAAGAAGAAGAAGGAGATGTTTCAAAATTATCAATGTAGTATATCTGAATAATAGTAGACATTATATCCTTAAACTTTTTACGATTCAGTTTGCACAATTTCGAAGGATGTAGCAACGCTAAGTTAAATTGTGCACTGTTGGCTTCACAGAATCGACTCTCAGTTGAGTTAATTAGAGAATCTAAGTATGGAATGTAAACAGTTTGAAGTACTCTTCAACACTTATGGTTCCCGGATTACTTCGATTTTTTTTTTTTTTTTTTTTACGTATCCAGAAACCATGAGTAGTAAACCCTTTGGCTCGGTACTATGGATATCGCAACCCTTCGGCCTTGATTCCATTATAGGTACCGTTAATCTGGGAGAAATGTGGCTTTTCTGCCTACCCCCGGGAGAGAACCCGGACCACAAGGAGCTCGTCACCCGGCCGCCGCGAAAGTCAGGTTTAACCAACTTCGCTAGAGAGCCGGGCGGATTACTTCGATACTTTTGTCTTCCACACTGTCTTGGGATAATCAGCTCAATATCCACTTTCTGTGCGAGTTGTAGTGTTTTCACAAAAATATACCTGAAATAGTTATCGGAATCACCTCGGTGAAGTTTTACTACACTGAGCAGGTATTGAACTTGCAGTTGGACTTCTGGAAGATCAACTTGAACAGCTAGAAGAGCCTGAGTAACTGGTTCCAGTATGGCAGAGTCTTGAGAAATAATATTGAGACAAAATAAAAAACGTGCTGGACTTTGATGAACAATGTAACTGATGTGCAGCCTGTCGTGTATTTCCACTTGCATGCAATGAAAATGTTTCCAGTTGGCAATAAATGTCTGCAAATTTACTAGAAAAAATCTGAATACTTTTATACTTGCTTGTCCATCTTGTCTCACACAGAAGATGAATATTTGTGACAGAGGACCTCCTTTTTGGGCTTTCACGAAAAAAATGTAATAATTGCTTTGATAGTACTAATAGTATTTCGTATCAATGCAACATTATTAAGATCATTTTCAACGAGATTCAGTATATGCGAGGCACCGCGAACAAAGGCAGCCTTGGGGTAAATTCTTCGAATTTTTCGCATGAACACCATTTTCTTTTCCGGCCATTGTCGAGCACCCATCATAACCTTGACCCAGCAGATTATTAAGGAGAAGACCAAATGTTTTGCAATGTTGAATAATGCAATCAGATATCGTGGCGGCGTCCATACCTTTCAGCGGAGAAAATCCAAGGAATTCCTCACGAATCATAGCCTTCTCACTAGACGTATCTACAAACCGGACTCCCAGTGATAACTGTTCTGTTCCTAAGATATCTGCTGTTTCATCGGCTATGATCGAGAATCCAAGAGCATTGTTAACAGCTTTTACAATGTCTTCTCGCAAAGCTTGTTCAGACAAATTAATCAAACCATTCTGCGTTCGGTGTGATGTGTAACGTGCATTTCCAGCAGCTGTATCAAAATAGTTTTTTTTTTTTTAAATACTGTCTCCTCCCTCAATTCGATACGTATAAAGTTGTTCGACATTTCCTTTGGTGCTATCTTTCCCACGAATTGCCAAATCATTTGTTCCGCAAAATAAGATTGTTGAAATAAAAGGATACAGTTTCTTTCTGTTTTCTTCAATAGTTCTTTTTACGGAATTATCTATCTGACAAATAATATCCTTTTTTGGATCTCTAATGGTTGACGCCAAGTGTTCAGCATCTTGTTAAGACCCACGATGCCATGCTGAGCTGGTATGGTTTCTGGCACATTCATTAAAATCTTTGTAGAAGGAGTAGTAATGAAGGCACCTTGAATTCCTTTTTGAACTGGTTGCGAAAAAATAAAACACAGAAAATGCAAAAAGCACTTTTTAACCTAGGTGAATATGATAACCATAGAGAATACTGGGTTAGCCAAGATTTCCTGAAACAACGTTTTCCACTTCCTGACATGTCGCCTTCAAAATCATATGACGGGTGAGGCTTGTATGGATCAGTTAGCAAACGATACTTGAGCTTAAGATCGAATCTTCGTTGTAGATTTTACACAGAGTTCAATGTCCTAGGTTAACATAGTATCTCCACTTTCAAGTTTGTCCGGGTCTGGTTCTGGTGATAGCGTTGCTGCTGCAGATGAACAAGCAACAGCATTCGTTTTTTTTTTTCAATCAACCCAGGGCAAATGCCCCCCCCCCCCCCCTTTTCCCCTTGCGTTCGCCCATGGTTAAGTGATGGAGTTTTATGTCGGGGGCACACTTACAACGACCTGTACAGACAGTAGTGACCGTTTTGTGTTGTTGTTGTTGTGACGGTGGTGGTGGTAGTGGTAGCAGCAGTAGTACTGGCACTCTAAGGGTGATGTGGTAGCTGTTACACTGGCCACATTTGCTTTTCGGTACAGATTAATGCTACACATTTTAGTCATATTAATAGCTATGTAATTTGTGACTCTTCCCGTTTGGATTTTTTTTTCTATATGTTTTCCACGCAAATTTGGATATTTTAAGATCTTTTTTGACTCCATTTTGGATGTTTTTGTCAAGGAAAAGTGGCAACATTGATGACGTATGTTTACCGCTCTTTTCCGGCCTCAGTCAGTTGCCATTGTTTCCAGCAGCAGTCACGATGAATTTTCTACAGCTAGTTGCATCTGTACAAGACAAAGAAAGCAGCATTGCCTTCCTGCAACAGCATGGCATTCTGCACAGAACCAGAAGTTGCAGAAACAATCACTCCATTAATTTTGTCGACCCCACCACAGGTGCTCATACGCAATGCATCGAACGTTTGTGGAGGTCGGCAAAGGAGAGAAACAAGCGCCAGAATGGCACCCACAGACATTTATTAGAATCTTACATGTGTGAGTTTCTGTGGCGCAGGCGCGCTCAACGTGCGGGTGGCGACATGTTTGAAACCATACTAGCAGACATTGCTAGATTCTGGCCCCCGAGAGACTACTAGTCCGTCGTCTCTTCTGCCACCGCAGTTTGACCTCAGTTCAGATCTACTAATGTGTACAATCTCTGTGATTGTCAATTCGTGCGTGAACCCAGCAGTATTCATGTAGAATGATTGGCCCTTTTTAGGGCCCCCCACAGTACCCCAATTGGCATTTCCTGCGATTGCACATAGAGTTCACATAGCCAAAGTGCACATTTTACATGTAGTGAAAAAAAACCGTTGTGACAACAAACACACATACACACAATTTACATTTTATTTTTACAAAAAACGTTGTGACAACAACAACAACAAAAACACACACACACGCACGCACGCACGCGCGCACGCACGCACGCGCGCGCGCACGCACACACACACAATTTACATTTCATTTAAAACACACAATTTACATTTTATTTTAAACAAAAACACGCGCACGCACGCGCGCGCGAACGCGCGCACGCACACACACAATTTACATTTCATTTAAAACACACAATTTACATTTTATTTTTAAAAAAAAACATTGTGACAACAAAAACACACACAATTTACATTTCATTTGAAAAAAAAAAAGGAAATTCACAATAGATCACGTCGGTATTGAACACGGCATCTTTCATTTACAAGGCAGATGTGATACCAACTACGCTATGCACTCACATGTTGACATAATATGAAAACATGACTAATATTGCAGACCGGCCAATTGCGCATCATCAAGCAGCCAAATGCGCATCAACAGACCGAAATATGTCGCACCATAAGACACTAGATGAACACTCAAAAACAGCAGCAGACAGCAGCACACTTGCACCCCTTGAAATAATGGACTGTCAAGTCAGCTGTGGAATTCCCACGGGAATTTCGTGTTTGGGGGAGGCAAAAAATATTGTACCAAAAGAAGGAGAAGACTAGCAGTATACAAGACAGAAGGACAAAATTTAGCTTTGGGACGACTAAAGAGAAGTAGTTTTATCCACCAGGCCAAACGGCTCGGCAGACAAACCACTGATTTACCTGCAACTGATAGATCCTTAAATGCTGTCCCAGAGCGGACCCCCTGGAGAGAGGAGTATAAGTTTCCAATACACATCAAGACTGAAGTGAAAGGGGTATTTGACAAGGAAGAACAAAACAGTGTGCAGCGCAAAACAGCCACCCTCAGTTTACTTGATGATGAATACCCGCAGAACCTTTGGGTCCGTGTTTACACAGATGGGTCAGCAGAAAGCGCAGTCAGAAACGGAGGTGCGGGAGTGTACATTGAGTATCCTAATAATACCAGGGATACAGCCAAATTACCAACGGGAAAGCACTGTCACAACTATGATGCAGAAGTTCAAGCCCATCAAGATAGCGGTAGAGAAACTACTAAATACAGGGTATTTTTCACAACCAGTGGTATTCCTGACAGATGCAAAAGCAGTACTTCAGTCACTCCAGTCTGGAAAATTACCAAGCATACGGACACTATTATCCGAACTAGGCAACCGCTGTAAATTAGTAATGCAGTGGATACCTTCCCACTGTGGAGTTCCCGGAAACGAAAAAGCTGATAAACTAGCTAAGGAAGGTGCAACTGAAGAACAACCCGACATACCAGTCTCTTATCAACAGAAGAAGAGAATGATCAAATCAATCAGAATGCCACCGAAACTGGCACAAGATGATTACCATATAATGGACAGACCAGAGCAAGTTATTATCCTTCGCCTTAGAACAGGGCACAATAGACTTCGCTCCCACATGTACAACAAATTTAAGATTGGCCAATCGGCCATGTGTACTTGTGGACTGGCACCTGAAACAACAGATCACATCCTTCAAGACTGTCCCATATTCAACGCTTTCAGGCAAAACATTTGGCCAAAAGAGACACTTGTGGAAGTCAAACTTTACGGGCCGCTTAGTGAATTACAAAAGACAGTGAAATTCATACAAGAGACGGCTTTGCAGATATAGACAATTTATTTCATGCGAACGAAAGAAGAAGAAGAAGAAGGATGTGAATATACACAAATACCAACATCATATAGCATAGGCTTAAGGAAGAGACATAAGCCTTGACTGAGTGTCTGTCAATTACTGCCTGTATATACCACTTTTGCAGGGTAGGCAGGAAAGTCTTTCAGCCTATGAATTTAAGGCCAGATGGCTAGTGCTGTCGCCACGACTGTGTAGGTGAGAATTTTATTTTGCCCCTAACCAGAAAAAAAACTCCCTAGCCTTACCGAGGATCGAACACGGGTCTCCTGCATGACAGCCCAGTGTTCTAACCATTCGGCCAGTCACTCCTCGACTGAGCATCACTGGAAGAATCATGAATACACACACTAATTATGCTGAGTTTTTACATTAAAGACAGCCTAAGTTACTGGATCTTGTGAGCAACCTTAAGGAATACAGCAGTAGACAAACTGCAGAATCTGGATATAAAGATGGTTTATCATCATCATGTACTAAATCATCTACAAATGTCACTCCTATCATCTTCTTCTTCTCATTTACCAGCTGTAAACTTCAGCGCAAAGTTCTGGGCTTTGAATCTTGTCCCCCGTGTTGGTTCCGGGGCCCCATTGTGGGGAAAACAAGAATAGACCCACTGCCTCCCCAAAAGCATGTCGTAAGAGTCGACTAATTGGGGAGCTTCCTTTGAAGTCGGAGTGCATCTGCCGGAGAGGCAAGGAACCAACAGTCTGTATTCAAGAGAATGAGATCTGTAAAACTGATACACACGCAACACTCAGGTTCTGGAGCAGGACTGCAGTTCAGTAGTGGACGAGCAACCAGAACTTTCCACCAGAGTGTACAGCTGGTGAACGCGAAGAAGAAGAAGAAAGAAGAAGAAGAAGAAGAATCTTGTTCCAGGACTTGAGTTCTGCGTGTACATGTTTTTCTCTCCAGATCTGTCTTATATGTACGCAGACTACAGGTTCCCTTCCTCTTAGGCAGATGCACTCCGAAGGAATCCTCTAAATAGTCGACTCTTACAACATGCTTCTTAGAGTGGCAATGAGTCTAAAAAAAAAATGTTGGTGGGGGACCCAACAACCCACATGGGGTATTGTGTACAATGAGATGTTGGTTACTTGTGGTATACTGTTAATCTCTTACACTGTCAACACAGTTCTTGTTTCCCAGGATCAGGTTCAAAGCCTAGCAGAAGCAGATTTTTTTAAAACCAGTGCAATCAATCAATCAGTTTATCCCCTCCTGGCTGCCACTAAAAGGTTTACCATACTTTCCTTTAGGTGCAATCAATCAATCAGTTTATCCCCTCCTGGCTGCCACTAAAAGGTTTACCATACTTTCCTTTAAGTGCAATCAATCAATCAGTTTATCCCCTCCTGGCTGCCACTAAAAGGTTTACCATACTTTAATTTAGGTACAATCAATCAATCAGTTTATCCCCTCCTGGTTGCCACTAAAAGGTTTACCATACTTTCCTTTAGGTGCAATCAATCAATCAGTTTATCCCCTCCTGGCTGTCACTAAAAGGTTTACCATACTTTCCTTTAGGTGCAATCAATCAAATAGTTTATCCCCTCCTGGTTGCCACTAAAAGGTTTTACCACACTGTCCTATAAATCGCAGAATTTGGCAAAGATAGACTGGAGACAATAAAAACAAAATACAAAAGACACATAACAAAAAGATGTTTATATTAGTTTACTGATGACATTTGGTCAAAATTGATCAGACGATGTTCAACATTCAACATATTCTTCCAAACTGAAAACAAATTTGCGTAACTTGCTGTCAGGAAAAAAAAAGGACAGTAACCCTAGCCAGTTGATGCTGGTCAGCCCAACCACAGTGGCCGAGACTAGCACTGGCAAGGACGAACATGTTCACAATATCATACTATGATTACGTTCTGCATACGTTTTGTCTGTCTTACACAAAAAATATGTCCTAATTGTGAAATTAATTAGCGTTTTCTTCTGTGTGGTTTTCATGGCCCTATTTTGGCAGTTTAAAAAAATTACAAAAAAAACAACATTGACCTACTGCCCCCTCAACAAGCATGCAGTAAAAGGCAAGAGTTCTGTTGAAATCAGACATGTTGGGCGAAAATGTGCAGATATTACAGCCTAGCTGTCAACCACAAACCACAATACAACATGCCAAGAAAAAAATTAGTAGGTTTTAAGTGCTCTTACTTTTTTTGGGCAATGCAAGAGCTGCCTGAAAAATACATGGCCTAGCATGTTTTTTCTGACTGACTGCTTCTTCACTTGATCCAACCATTTGTTCTTTCTGTTTATGGTGTTACTCAGCAAATAACAATTACCAACACTTATAGGATGTGGCTTGTTAGAGATTCTTGATTATTTCCCTGTGTGTTCTGGGGCTTTATTTGGAAAAGGGGTGGGGGGGGGGGGGGGGGGGGTGGGAAGAGGAAAGAGTACCCCTTTCCCTCCACAAGCATGTTGCAACAGGTGACTAATTAGGGCTTTGCTGAAATCAGATGTTGCAATGGGGGATATTTTCACCCAGATTAGGATGGTTGGGGGGGAAGGCCCAAAGCTGACCTAAAACACCAAGATAGTCCAGATACTCGGATTCAACGAGAATCTGGAGATAGGTGAAGACCACTAGTTATCACGGGTATCACGATGATGCGACCCAAGGTTGCCACGTGAAAAGTAAAGGACCACCACGTGTTGTCACGTGAAACTAACCCGTGGTATAAGTCAGACTTGACTCTGGTCAAGTTTAGTTTGTGTCGACCTGTTGGAGTGAGAGGACGTACGACTGAAAGTGAGAATGCCAACGTGAGAGTGCTTGTGGAGAAAGGAGACCCTGCCGACGAAGTGTGAAGCCGAGATCGACCATGCCAGTGTGTGAGATGGCCAGAACCTCAACGTGAATCCATGGGAGCCGACTTTGGTCAGTGAATGCTTGAAGAAGACTGCTCACTGAAGGCTGCATGAAGTTGTGTGCGAGAGCTGTTTACTAGGACACCGACAGGACATTCCTGTATGTAAGTGTAAATACGTCAATAAACTCATGCCTCGTAAGCTCTCATCGGTGTCGGCTTGTGCCAGTTGTGTAATTTTGAGCGTGTGAGAAGGACATCCACCACACACGCATGAACACTGCCTAGACAACGAGAAGAAACATACACCACTTATTGCAGATGTCCTGGTGGCAGAGCACTTATGGTTTATAACTGTGTGGGCTAAAGGTACAAATATCACAGTCTAGCTGTAAACCATAACACAACATGCTAACAATAGGGCCCCCAGAACCCACATGGGGTACTGTGTACAATGAGATGTTGATTGCCTCTGATATACTGTTAATCTCTTATCCTGTCCACACAGTTTGTGGTCAACTGTTTTGGGAGGTAGTTCTTGTTTCCCAGCTCCAGGTTCAAACCCTAGCAGAGGCCGACTTTTTCTTTTTTTTTTAAACCAGTGGGCCGCATTAGCTCAGTCGATAAAAGGCTGGCTTTCAAATCCAGCTGTGACTCTCTGCAGCCCATGGTCGGTGTTTGAAACACCGGGGCTCCTGGGGTTCACCCAGCCTCTAGGAAATGGGTACCAGAGTTGACACTCTGGGGTAAATGGAGGAACGTCACTGTAGCTACAGAGTTATGTGCAAACGGCAACACAGGCGAACAATTATTATCAGCTGTCCGTACTGGTGGCAGAGCACTTATGGTTTATAACCGTGTGCAATGACGCTGGTTCACTTCTCCCGACTTTTAACTTCTTTTTTTTAAACCAGTGCAATCAATCTTTAAAGAGTGAATGAAAAGACATTGATTATCAGCTACAAAATCTTGTTGAAACGAGTGGGTTCCAGGGACTCATTGTGGAGGGGGAAAAGAAAAAGAATAGACATGATGACCCCTAACAAGCAGGTTGTAAGAGTCAACTTATTAGGATTTTGCTGAGATTGGATGTATTTAGCTTAATGGGTCAAACATCACAGCCTAGCTGTAAGCTACAACATAACATGCTAACTGCCCTTTTAAGGGTGGATGCAGAAGAAGAAGAAGAAGACCTGTAACAATTACACCAGCAAGACGTCACCTGCGGTCCTGTGTAGGCAAGGGTTTTAACATACCCGTGTGGTTCTGGGGTCTTTAAGTGTGTGTCTGTGTGTGTGTCTGTGCCGTCTCCACAAAGAAAGTTGGTGACAGTGTACCCACTGCCATCTTGCCAATACTACAATCTCTCCTACGTTGTGACTGTCGTACCATCATTCAGAAGCCACCACAAGTTTCTAAACCAATGAATACACAAACTATCTGCCATGGTAATCAAACCCAGCACTCGTTCACTAAATCAGTAACAGATAATTTTCAGGAACAAAAAGTGACAAGAATGGAATTAGCCAGCCCATGCTGAATTTCATAACCCAGAATATGTCAGGGGCGAACATTTCACACAGCATCTGATATGGGATCATATTTACCTTGTTATGCAACCATACCACTATCTTTCTACAAGAGAAATGTCTGAACATATTCTGATAACATTTCTCCCACGACAGCAGAAAGTAAGCACTCATTCTCTCATATTTCTGGACAAAATCATTAAACACAGTCACCTATTAAGGAAACAAGTCTCAAAGAGAATCCCACAACCTAATATATGTAACCAGCTGAATGTTAAATACCACATTTAAATATAGAGTGGCAACTATCTTAATCCTTTCTTTGCTGCTTGATGTATATGTGGATCTAGTTTGTCTGTGGATACATAACACATATTAGATTAGACAGTTATTATTTGTTATTTATCAGTTCATTGAATTCATCAAGGAGCAACAGGTTAGATAGTTTGACCATAAGACAAGAACTGCTTCAGAGAGCCACGCTGAAGAAATATAATGAACTCAGAGCAAGCAGAAGACCGTGCAAAATATGAAATGACAGAATCATGAAGAGTCTTAGAGAAACAAAGATCAACTTGATACGAAGCATTAGAACGAGCACACAGTAGATTCTTACATCTCCTCCACAAATTAGATAACTAGAGGGAGAAATGAAGAAGATAAGAAGTAACAGAAAATGAAGAACAGGAAAAAGAAGAAGAAGAAGAAAAAAATGAAGATAAGTTCTAATTTTATGACTCCTTTAGTTTGTCTTTTCCTTGCTACTAGCGGCTTGATGTTCATTGCCTGTAACCCATGATATTATCTACTGCTATTCTCATACCTTGTTCTCCCATCAAAAGTGCTGATAAGCGCATGATAATTTCTCCTAGACGAAGCTATCTGCATTTTATTGTTCACCCAGTGACAATGACCAATTATTAATCCACTGAAGGCTGAGTGAAAGTTACAAGGATACGGATGGCTGATACGACCAATTTTGGTATGGAGAATTATTACATAAGAAATTATTTGTACACTGAAGTAGACAATAATGAGGAAGAGTTACGTGATTCGTAACTTCACCCCCTTGCTGGAATCAATACAATATCCACACGTCAACATCTGGAGATGAGCACAGGTGCAGTGGATGTGTAAAATATCTTTACTACTTTGATATGTTTAAGGCTCCCCACAAAGCATGCTAGTACTCATCCTTCTATCCCCAAACCATCAGGTGTATCTGCACAATCTGCTGAATATAGGCCTTTACACGCTGGGCAGACATGTTTAAACTCATCGACTGGTTTTGTCCAGGCTGGCTACCCTGCTTTAATTCAATCTGCTTGTCAAAGCTGTTTCTGGGAGGTGGCCGCTACTGCATACTGATAGCACAGAGGAGAGAGAGTTCTGGGTATCAGGCCAAATGACTGCCAGTGTGAGTTCTATTACCCAATGGGTGAAGGGTGGGAGGTAAACCTCAGTTCCCCTAACAAGAATGCTGTAATCGGACATGTTGAGTCAAAAGGCACAAATACTGCAGCAGTCTTATTGTAAACCACAAAACGTTTGGACTCCACAATGACAACATCCAAACAATGTTAATATATCTACAATTTCTCAATGTTAAGAAGAAGCAAAATAACTAAACTAATTATTAACAATCAATATCTGAAATACTTGAGGAGAAGATTCGGGGCAAGAGAAAAAGAGAATCTCCTAGGAAAAACCACACCACACAGACATGCAAGGACATTGGGGGACAGGCTTTTGGCAAGTTGAAAAGAGCTGACCTCAGAGATGTGGTTTTACAGAAGAATGCCTACAATTCATCAGACAACCAAGATTAGTAATCCAATGTTTTGGAAGAGGCGAAGACCTTAATACAACTTATTGTAAACATCAGAAAGATCAGTCATAATTGTTGGGTCACTTTAAAAGAAAAAAAGAAAAAAAAAAAAAAAGAAAATGTGACAACTGGAAAGTTTATGGAAAGAGAGAAAGGAAGACAACATAAGAAGATTCTTCACAGCCTTTGGCCATGATATGGAAGGATACCAACACTAAAACTGATACACACTGTTAAAGATTATATTTTTAGAGAGAAGTTATAAAAAAAAAAGTAAAGTTCCCTTTTCACGCCTTTCGGCGCATCGGGCATATGGGCAGAGCGTCCCATATTTTTACAGACCATCAGCACTCTGTGGGTAATGTGGTCAGCATTACGCCGGCTGTCTTTACTTTCCCAGGACAGCCCATTCTGGTACCCATTTTAAGGCTGGGTCGACCTGCGACGTCCCATACCACGATAAAAATCCACGCAGCCCACGCAGGTTTCGATCGCGGTATGCTGGCTTACAAGTCGGACTCGCAACGCCTTAGCCACGGACGCCGCAGAGAAGTTATAGAGAGGCATAATTTCTCACGACAGTCAGCAAGGCACTTGGTGAAGAGACCTGCCGAGAATATGAGATTCTTCTTCTTAAGTGATCTCTGGTCATGCACATAATCCAGTGTGGGCCATAAACTGGGATGTCATCTCAAGGTCTCTTAGGTTTCCCCAAAGCTTAGTTGTCAGGTCTACTGGGCTAAGCCACATGCTGTTCCGCAGCTCTGCCAAGAGAGGACAGTCATGCAAGACATGTTCTGAAGTCTGTTCGGCATAAAGACACTGGCAGAGAGCTGTTTGGCTCATACTTAATTTATATGAGTTTTTGTTGAGTCTGCAGTCTCCAGTGCGTAAGCAAAAAACCATGACTTGGTCTATACAGGTGTTTGAGGAAAACTTTTTCATGGTTATAACCTGTGTTGGTTTTCCAGTCTGATTCTGATTTTCTCTTAATGAGGGTTTTGACTTGACGAAAAGATAGTAGCTGGAAGATTTGTAGTTTGCTGCTGCCTTCCTTGGCTAAAGCATCAGCGCTTTCATAGCCCTTGATGCCGCAGTGAGATGGAATCCACTGCAGGTCAGTTTCTACCTTTTCTGAGAACATAGCAAGTTCTTTTGTTAGACTCTGCTGTGTGCTGTCAATAGTTCTGGACTCTAGAGCCTGTATGGCTGACAGTGAGTCTGTGAGAAAAACCTTTCTGCCTGTAGGGGTTTGCAGATAGGAGATAACTGAGGGACAGGAGTACACAGCTTTTATTTCAGTCTTCCAACAGACAAGTGAATGTTGCTGGCATGTTTCTGTCTTTCCAGATGATAGTTAAACACTGTGATATGGGGGGCATGTCAGCGTCTGTGCTTATGCATTGCGAATGCACTCTGTAATTTCAGAGTGCTGGGTTCGATGCCAACTGGGGACAATCTGGCCAGCAGACCACCTTAAACTTGTTATGACAGTAGTATCAAGAGCAGAACTATTAAAATAGCAATGGCAAACTATTGAACATAAAACTGCCTAGTTAAATACCAAACACCAACAAATGCTGGGGTAGGTTTTGCAACGTCCTAAATGTAAATTAAGAAAACAAATGGTTTATAGGGAAGCAAGGAATCACAGCGATTGTGAGTGACTGACTAGCAGGAAGAGATCTTTGAGAAGTCTTCCACAAGAAGTGGACAGGATTTTTACACCGCTGTTGCCATGCCATGGTGGAAAACACCCCCTGTAACTATATAAAAACAGTTAATAAAATGTTCATACTGCTAGGACTTACATATTTTATGTTTTCCTTTTATGGGAAATTTGACAATCAGTTGCTGAGGGTTGCTACAAATGAAAACATATGGAGATGCAGACTCTCCATCTGGATACTGCAACAAATATGCAAAATCAAATTAGCAACAGATATGCAAAATCAAATAGCAACAGATATGCAAAATCAAATTAGCATCAAATATGCAAAATCAAATTAATCTGCTATATCAAAGATTTTGAACTTATCTGGCATGTCTCCCTTTTTCTTTTTTTTTAAATGAAAAAAGGTGCTTTATTAATATCCTACCCCAAACAGGGGAAATCCACAGGTCATGGGACAGTCTAATATTTCAGGGGGTGGTAGTCAGGCTGCATGCAATTGTGGGACCTAGGCTGCACTCTCTCGTGGGACGTAGGTGGGTTGGGGTTCGGGTCAGTTCTAGATGTTTTGGGGCCGTTACAAGCATCAGAAAGCCGGGAAACCCAGTCTTACCACCCTCTAAAATGTTGGACTGTCCTGTGACGTCATCTGGGGGTGAGATATTAATAAAGAACAAATAAAAAATTTTTTACTGCGTTCTCCACCCCTTGGAAATATATCCTTTGTAATAAACAAACAGGAAGACGCAGTTATACATATCTAAAATTAATTAATATGGGTTTAACTCTGTTGCACAAGGAGCACATAAGGTTTTTTCTTTCAAATTTATTTTTCTTCTCTTCTTTCCAAATGGCTTCAACCCCCCCCCCCATTTTCCATCAACATCCAACAACTGTTTCTGAGGTTATTACCACCCCACTTATTGATTCCAACATCTCCCCATCTCAATTATATCCTTGGCTACTTCAGCTATCTTGGTTGCTCCAGCACCCCAGCAATGAAGATATCACCCCCTGGGGCAAAGACTAAGATCTATAGCATCAGATGAAAGAATGATCTCACGTCTGTTTATGACAAGATCAGACACCAGTTTATCTCAGTCTGGATATAATGTGAATTTTTTTTTCTCTAAAGCAATCCAATGATTATATCTTTTTCTTCATCTTATTACAGTAATCAATACTAATTACTATGATGATAAAGGTAATAAGAATAAAGGAAATATACCGCAGGACAAACTACAAGACTGCTCTGTAAACGAAACAGATTTATATAATGGCAGCATCTAGTTCACAGCTATTCCAATAAGGTTACTCATGGGGCCAAAATTTTGGAAACCGCATAGGAAGATCATGAATAGAATGCCACTAGTAATGATCTGCGGGCCACTTGCTAGGCATCCGCAGGCTGCCGGTCAAATAGCTCTGATCTAGTCTGTAGTGATGAAATGTTTGAAAAAACAGACAAGCCAGCCCTCACTGGAACAGATAAAAACCATAAACTGATTATAGAGATTAGCTTTAGACAGTTTTCTGGATTTGAGTAGAGAAAAAAAAACTGACACACGAACTTGGCGAAAACTGGAAAAAATATTAGAAAAGAGCCAAGGGATGGCAACAACAAAACAACCCCCCCCCCCTACCAAAAATAAAATCAATGCCTGGATAGTTTCGTCATATAGATAGGGGCCAGACAAGAACCTTGACCTGATCCATGATTCTGGTGACTGAGTGAGGTGGTGAAACATGACTGCCTTTGCTTATTAATAAGGTGTATGCAGTAACAAATAAACAATACCTGCTCTCTGTATTCATCCTGGGAGAGACAGTCTTCCACATTGACACAGCCCAGTAAACACCCTGTGGGATAATCCTTTGGGAAGTCCAGGTTCTTATCTGTTTGAAAGTGATAACTGTTGTTACACAGAATATAAAACATAAAGGCAAAGGTCAAATTGGTCCTGTAGCAGATTCTTCTTTTTTTTCTCCTGCATTTTGCCAAAGATGTAAATATGTTGTGTCCCCTTACATGGCTGCAATATTTGTGCCTTTCGGCCAACACATCTGACTTTTGCAGGCGTTTAATGCCCAGGTTTGCCTTCCTGGCTGGCAGATACCATAGATGGGGTGTGGACTGTTAGGTATTCACATGTTCTAGGTCATGGTGTAAAGAGTTTAGTGTTGTGTCTTTTGTGGGATCTAATCTTCCTAAACAGTTTCTGGAAAATTGTGTATTTTTTCTGGCATCAATTTTTATGAATATAGCTATACTGACTGAAAAAATATAATCCGGCTTCTTCCTCTCCTTCTGCATGCTGTGTTGTGGTTTACAGTTAGGATGCGATATCTGCATCTTTCGGCCTAACAAAATCAATTTCAGCAAAGACATGCGTGTTGGGGTAGGGGGGGGGGGGCAGTTTTTTTAAAGTCGGTGTGCATCTGCTGGAGAGGCAAGAAACCAAAAATATGCAAACAAATAAGCCAGATTTGTAAAAGATATGGATGAATAACCGGAACTTTCCACTGAAGTTCACAGCCAGTGAAAAGGTAAAAAGGGGGGGCAGTAAAGGAAACCCCCCCCCCCCCCCCCCACAAATCCCTAGTGGTTCTGGAATCTAATCATTCTGTAGATTATTTTAGATCTTAACTCCACAACTGGCAGGATTATACTTTTTAAAATTAAATCAGAAAGATGAAACTACAGTTTACAGATTCAATTACATCAGCAGGAAAAGTTACATTTGAACACAGAAGACACAAACAACAGACAGCACAATTTACTGCTTGGTATTCTTTGCTGTATTATGTCAGGTGCATCATTTAGAAACACATAAAATTAGGCAAATAAATCAATCCTTTAGAACTGAAATGCACACCAGACACTCTCATAAGTAACTGTCTTTTTTACAGGGCTAAAGCAGATTCACTATTATGTCTTTCTGTTTACACAAAATGGATGGAAGTGATCAGCAGTGGCCACTTCAAGAAATTTTAGGACTCTGCCTGTGGTCAAGGTAAACAGAATTTGAAATGGGCTGTAAACCTTTACAATGTGGCCAGAGTTCAAAATGCGGTGCACTATGGACGAGCAGTGGTTATTTTTGACCAGTCACCTGAGTAGTCTTTCTTCTTCTTCACGTTCACCGGCAGTAAACTTATTTTTGTTCATCCACCTCTGGACTTTAGTTTTGGTCCTGAACCTCAGCATTGTGTGCACATCTATTTTACAGATCTGACCTAACTGTATGCAGACTGTTGGTTCTTTGCCTCAGGCAGATGCACTGTGGCTTTGAAGGAAGCTCCCCAATTAATTGATTCTTACAACATGCCTGCTGGGGAGGCAGTGGGTCTATTCTTGTTTTCCCTACAATAGGGTCCTGCAACTCACACAGGGAACCTGAGTAGTGTTTGTTGAATTAGTACTGTTTTTTTATTTCTATGTTGCTTTTTTTCCCACAAAATTTCAGTTTCCATATTATTAGAAAGATAAAGAAACACTTCAAAGATCATTACTGCAAGAAGTAAAGAGCAACATTTAACATATTTTTGAAGATACAAGTTACATTTTACTACAATGATTTCATCAAGCTATAACTATGTGTCACTATTTCAATGATATTGAAAAAAAAAAAAAAAGATTAAAACTACCCAGCTCACAAAAGCCAGCTTCAGGCCTCAGAAATAAGATATCTGAGAAAGGTCCAAGTGACAAGAAGGGACAAAGTCCGCAAACCCGTATGGATCAGTCATAGTTATGATGGTTTGCACATGTATGCAGAATGGGAGAAAATCGGCCACCAAGGCAGGCATGGGAGGCTAAGAACCAGGGAACCAGACCTCCAGGACGACCCAGGGTGCGCTGGGAAGACAACATCCGACAGACTCGAACTGACAGAGGACTAGAATGGAATAAAGCCAGAAAGAAAACTGCTGATAGAGACATCTGGCGAATGCCCTGGCAAACCTCTACATCCAAAAGTAGAAGATGAGCGACTAAGTAAATAAGTATTATAAGCAGGAGAAAGCTACAATGCCACGTTTAACTTACACTGTAAAGAAAGAAGCTACATCTGCCTGTTTAACTTACACTGTAAAGATAGAAGCTACATTTCCCTGTTTAACTTACACTGTAAAGATAGAAGCTACATCTCCCTGTTTAACTTACACTGTAAAGACAGAAGCTACATTTGCCTGTTTAACTTACACTGTAAAGACAGAAGCTACATCTCCCTGTTTAACTTACACTTTAAAGACAGAAGCTACATTTCCCTGTTTAACTTACACTGTAAAGACAGAAGCTACATTTCCCTGTTTAACTTACACTGTAAAGATAGAAGCTACATTTCCCTGTTAAACTTACAATGTAAAGAGAGTAGCTACATTTCCTTGCTTAGCTTATATTGAACAGGTAAAAGCTAAACTTCCCAGTTTAACATTTACTGTAATCATATAAGTTATATTTCACTATTTAGCTTTTAGAATTAACAAAGACAAATTTAACAGCGTCAGTGATGTCGGCAGCATAAAACAACATTTGACAGTTTTAGTTATGACAGCAAGAGAAAAACAACTGTTTACACAGCCCGAGAAGCACTAACCATTACGAAGGTGGGCGTACATATGTTCATGCTCTCTGATGTCATCTGGGGATGGGCTTTTGGCAGTAGAAGCTATCCACAGTCTGCCCCTGTGTGGTGAGTACCATGTCCGGCCTTCATGCCTGAAACACAAAATGCTGCCTCAACCATCCTGCACTTCTGTTGTTGTTGTTTTCTTTTTTTTTTTAAACTCTGTCAGGTACCAGCCTATAGTTACTTTAACTCTTTATATAATCAGTTCTATTTGGAAAGAGCAATGTTCGAGTTCAAAAATTCCCTGTGTGTGTTCCAGGGCACCAGTGTGGGGACAAAAAAGAATAGATCCACTGCCTCCCTAACAAGCATGTCCTAGGAGTCTACTAATTTTGGACTTCCTTTAAAGTCTGACTGCATCTGCCCGAGCGGCAAGGAACAACCAACTGCATACCAATAAGCCAGTAAAATGTATGCACATGCAAAACTCAGGTCCTGGCACAAAGCTAAAGACAAACAACCAAGACTGGAATTTACAGCTGGTGAACAAAGAAGAAGCAAAATATTAACACTATAGGGCATATGAAGTCAAACTAATAACTCAGATTAATAAGTTTCTGTAAAAACATCTGCAAAAGAAGAAGAAAGATAAATGTATACCATCTTTAGGCTAAGTAATAAACATGATAATATGAGCCATTTGTACCAACTTTGCGCTATTAATGTCATACACGGAAAGTCCTAAAAAAAAACATAAACACAAAATTACAACATGTGAGATGAGATGTTTAAGCAAAGAGGCAGGAAAAACAAGACGAGTCAGTAATCAATGAAGAACTAAGAACAATGGTACCCCAGTACTAGTAAATGGTTTCAAAGAATACCAAAGATTCAAATGGTTTGGTCATCTGGTCAGAACAGAACAAAATCAGTCAGCAGCTGGAGCAGACTACATGAGAACAGCAGTCTACAAGGCAAGAGGCTGACCAAGAAAGACACGGGTGGAGGGAGTAAAATGGACACTGAAGAAACATAATATGACATTTACATAAGCTGCGTAACTAACAAAAGACAGGAAACTACCTTTAACTCCTCCCTGTGACACTTTACAGCATAAGCAGTGGGACAAAGGAATACGTTTTTGTAACAACTATCTATGACAGACGAAACATAAATGTATATTGCCTTTGGACTAATTAATAAACTCATGATGAGTTATGAAGAAACTGATTCAGTTAAAGAATCAGTTCATGCATATATCCTGTGAAGACAGTGGTCTGACCAGCTCCCAGAAGTGGTAGGATTTTTTCCAACCAGCCTTATAGAATTTAATACCAGATAATTTCCAGAATGTTCTTGGATCTGAGAAAAATCTCAGGTCAGTGCGTAAAAACTGTAGATATGGAGAATGCCTCAATGACAGGCTTTAAAATTAGTCTTTTAGTTTATAATCTTCTTCTTCTACTTCAGCATTCTGAGCCCTTAAGGTTCACTGCTGCAGATATTACCCGCCTCCATTTACCTCTCTGTTTGGCCTTCTCTTTCCAGCTAGTGACACCAAGTGTAAGTAGGTCTGCCTGTATATTATCTCTCCACTGTCTTTTTGGTCTACCTCATTCCCCTCCCATGTGTATAAAGTTTTTACCTCTCTGTCATTCTTTCAATATGCCTCAGCCGTTTAAATCTATTAGCCCTCAGTAATCAACTGTGATTTAATCAGATTATGAAGTTGCTTCTTCCTTACCATTTCCCTCTGTTTGTATCTTTGATGGGTCTAAAGATTCCTCATTTACAAAACTGATAATTTTTTCTATAAAAAAAAAATTAAAGCAAATAAAATAAATCTTCCTTTTTCTCCATCCAAATGCAAAATAGGACAGATATAACTAGTGTCACATATCACTCCTGTCGCGTGCCTAATGTAAGGATTTCTCCTTCAGAACCAACAGCACTCAGAGATAATTATGTTGAGTCGTTTGGCTCGTATTGGTCTAAGGGATTCCCCGTGGCCAATATACGCTCAACTTATCTCTGGAGTAGGGCAACTCAAGTATTGGCACTACAAAATATATCAGTATATGAATACAATATTTCTAGGCACACTTGGCTGGACACCCCCACTACTTACTAAAGAAAGCCCCCAGGTTATGATAAGTTCATTATCATAACCATGTTAACACATATAATGAAGATACATACACATACAACTGCTAAACACTTAAGAAGGTGACATAGAGAAACCTAAGTCAGCCATGAAAATGAATGCATGTATTTAGTATAATGTATGTACATATAATATTGAAGTGAATTCCAGCTATCAGTGAAAGAATCTCAGCAACCAATGTCTAGATCCCAAGGAAACTATACAGACAGCCGGTCCTGGAGGTGACTATATGTCATCATTGGAAACAAATGAGCTGTGAGGAAAAAAACAGCACATGAAGCATCAGACTTAGCTTCTATCCTTTCTGTCTATGATGCCTCCTTCAGCTCCGGATGATTCGACTGTCTTTGACTCTGGGAATTCTGCTCCACTGGATCAAATAGTCAGAGAGTACCTCACCATAGAGGACACAATACTGCACTGGTACTTAGCAAGTCTCTATCACCAAGTAGAATATACATTGTTTTTGAGCTACCCTAAGCTCTAGCACTGGTAGGCTGTTTGAGGTACCATCTCCCACATGTTGGAGATGTCAGGAACCTTCACAGGTGTTAGCTGGTGGGTACAGTTAGTTTAGGGTTGTTTGATTGATCGATGGGTTGATTGGTGGGTGTTGGTTGGACTGTGAAACTTCTGCCAGCTCCTCACAAAAGATACATCCTGTCAAGAAAATAACTCAAAATTAGTCATCACCAAGAGGGTAACATCTTGACAGGAAAGACAGAACAAGCATCAGTCATCAACCCCCATCTGCTGACTCCCCCCTGCTCTCCTGTTTCATTCCTCAGATTGCCTCTCCAGACCAAAAGACATAAGTCTCCTATATTTATCTGTCTGTTTAGTGCAAGAGAAGGCAAGTCAGATATACAGTGGAGATAGATAAAGTGTTCTAACACATATATCACTCTCTCTCTCCCCCTCCCTCTGCACACAGACACCAATATTTACTGTCAGTACCTGCATTCCCTAGATTTCCCAACGCTCGCCCTAGCATTCATTGATCTGGGTCAAACACACACATACTCTGGTTAACAAAGTCCTGACCTAATTCTGTCCCCATTAGGTATGCACAACTTCTATAGTTAGTTTGAAACGTACACACTTGTAAAGGTATTAAGTTTTACCAGTATGGGTGGTTTATTGAGGGCATAAGCTATTTAGTCTGTACAGGGGAAGGTCTACGTTCGAATCCGCTTCTCTAGCGATCAAGAACGGTCGAACTAAGTGTGATCACACAGCCGATACGGATCTCTCTACAGCAGTGACTACTTTACAGACATCATTTTAGGTACTCGTAAACTATTATTAACTTACCCAAGCATATGTAAAAACTGAGACATTCCAGATCGCCTTGAAAAATGAAATAATACAGGCATAGATTGACACGTCTGGACGCTAGGAAGCTGGCAAAGAGAATAGCGTCACTTAGACACTTCAGGCGTTGGTACAAAAAGAAGTCCCTAGTATACATGAGCAAGGAGTAAATCGGTTTCCACGAAACCTCAAATAACTCCCTTAATATATATTGAAGATATATACATTTAAAAGTGGAGTTTAGTTAAAGTAACCAGAAAAGGTAGACATAATAATGTTGTCCAATAAAGGCCTATATATATAGATATAAGGGACTATATATTTCTGGGTGAGTCCAAGTTTGAATTTTGTGCAGATCACAGGTAAGTCAGGTTATCAGCCTTACAGACCGATGCGTAATGGCTATCATTTCACGACAACTGGTATATATATAGTTGTGACTTTTTTTAAAGTCAGCCATAATATTTGCAATTATCGACCAATATATCAAATATCATTAAAAAAAATTTCTTGGTCAGGCTTGTCAGTGTAGCAAATCACAAATTAAATGTATTTATAAAAAAGGCAATAAAAGGTGGCTCACATTTTAATGCCTGCGACAAGTAGTGAGGCCCATGGCTGATGCATGCTCATACACATGCCCTCATCTGATATTTCCTGCAGCTCCTTGTCCTGAATCCGATGTGAACTAGAATTAACTGGATGGAAGCTACCGCTGCTTTCATCTGCCTGATTGGCACGACTGGGACCCCAGTGTACAGATTCAACAAACTGAAAGTACAGCAGCTAATTAGAATAACAATGCCACAATTCCTGTATATTAAGTTATGAACAATTTTACAGAAACATATTTCTTTATCTTTAGATGCCAAGCCCTTGAGGTTCATTGCTGCAGACATCCCCCGCCTTCCTTCATCTCTGTGACTGGCCATCTCTTTCTAGTTGGTGACTTCAAGTGTTTGTAGATCTGCCTGGGCATCTCTTTCTAGTGGGTGGCTACAAGTGTTTATAGATCTGCCTGGTCATCTCTTTCTAGTGGGTGGCTCCAAGTGTTTATAGATCTGCCTGGCCATCTCTTTCTACTGAGTGACTCCAGGTGTTTGTAGATTTGCCTGTACATGATCTTTCCACTGTTTTCTTGGTCTGCCTCATGGTCTCTCTGTTATTTGCCAGTCTTTGTATATGGAGAAACATATTTTTTTAAATACTATTTTACTGGCAAAATATAACACTCTAAACAAAGCAACAACAATAAAATAGAAGGATATAAGAGTGTTTAAAATAGGGGGTGGAGGGAGGGAGTTACGAAGATAATGTTCTTTCCCTGCCATGACAAATGGATGTCCAAAATTTTCTCTGATTGTTTTTTTATTTCTCTTTCTCCATATCTTTCCAGTCATCAGGCATGTGGTTTTACAGACAGTAAACCCTGGACAGATAAAAAACACAAGATAATGAAGATCTCTCAAAAGAAATTAACCAACAAAGAGAACTGATCAATTACATCTGATGAAATGCTAAAAATAACACAAAATGTGACTAGAAAGCTCAACGGAGGGAATGGAAAAGATGCACACAAAAACAACTGAATGTTTCGACCAAAGTCTTTATCAACAGAGTACAGCACAAACTGCAACTAGAAAACTCAACGGGCAAAACAAGAGAGGTAAAAAAACCAAGGTCAACATGACACCAAGAAGTATGTAATGCGGGAAAGGTATGAAGGCTATAATACCAAAAGAAATAAGTAAGAAAGTATACGTGAAAAGAGTGGAAGAAATATGAATGTTAATAAATGAACAAATAAATTAATTAAATTAAATTAAGTTGTGTTGAATATGTACTTTTTTTGTTTCATCTTGACCTGGTTTTTAATCAGCTCTGTTGTCTTGCCTGTTAAGTTTTCTAGTCACAGTTTGTGCTGTATTTAGTACTCCGTTGATAAAGACTATGGTTGAAACTTTCGACTGTGTTTGTGTGCGCCCCACTTCATTTGTTGTTCTTTGATGACCTGTAAGACTGGCTTTATTTCTAGCATTCATCTGATTTCGTATTCTGTCTTTCCTTGAAACTCCCGCAAGTAGTAAAAGAGGAAGTGAAGAATAAGAAGACTAACTATCATTACATAATAAGAGTTAATGTCTGAACAATTTACCTTTGGAGGTTCAAGCTGGATGGAGGGGTTAACAATATCCGCAGAATTTTTGACCGACTTTCCATAATGGACCTGCTGAATAACCTCATCATTCATGTCATACATCTTCTGTGCGCTGTCGTCCTCTGCATCAATGACTCGTCTTCCAGCAAAGTCAAATGTTATCTTTCTGTCTCTCCGAGAGCCATGGCGAGATTTTCTCAATTCTTCTTCTCGCTTGCGCAGCTTGTCCCGTTCTTCTGAACTCAGCCACTGGTTGGCGTCCGTGGCGTAGTAATCACATTCATCATCAATCACCTGAGTTCTCTTGACACTGTGTTCAAAGGTAACAAACAAACAAAACCCATTAATGCCTAGAAAATAAATGGCAGCTGTGTCTGCAAGACTTTTAAATAAGCGTACTATTATTATTATTATTATTGGAAAAATAATAGCAGAAGGTATGGTATCAGGAAGGAGAGGCAGGTTTCGACCAAAATGGGCACAGGATATAAGTGACTCTTTGAAAGTACATGAAAATGGAGAGCTGGCGAGAGACCGAGTTTATTTCAGGCCTACCGTGGTGATAACGATGTTCTGTAAAGGACCTACTACATGATAATTATTATTATGTTATAGAGTGGGTTATGTCTGCATTTAATTTTATATCTCCCTGTGTGAGTTCTGGAGACTTACTGCGGGGGAAAGGGGGGGGGGGGGACTGAACAGTCCCATCACCTACCTAAAGATAAAGAACTAACAGTCTGTATACAAAAAAGCCAGATCTGTAAAACAGATGTGCATGTAAAACTCAAATACTGAAACAAGACTAGAGTCCAAAGGTGGACGAACAACAGAACTTTCTGCCTGATTTTACAGCCGGTGAACACGAAGAAAGAAAAAGAGTTTTATATCTACATATCTTTCAGCAGTCAGGTAAAGTTACAACACAAATGTTTAGACAAGAGTACCTAACTGTTGCACTGTCAAGCATCTGCCCCCAACGTAACATAAACTTACCAAAACACAACTTGGTAACAAAGTATATTTTAGTTATCATATTTTAATGGATTTGATTGCGGCAACTCAGTTCCATAAATGTATATCCTTGCTTTAGACACAGAGACCTAAATCAGAACTCTCCTTAATTTGTGTGCCAGCAATTAGAGAGATTCTATTAAGAAATATAGTTCGTTAAAGATAAATAAATTTAAAATAAACTGTTTCTCAACTAAATAAACTGTCATCATTGAGCTACAAACTATGACAGGATTATAAGAACTTGAATCTTTCCTTTATCAACATATTAATGTGAACCGTAGACCATTTCAAAATGACTTTTTTGCACAGGAGCAGACTGACAGATCTGCTGCTGCTATCACCCTTCCTCTGGACAGTGAGCTACTTTATGATAGAAGGGATGTACTGAAGATTCTCTGGGATCAAGTAATTAGTGCATCACAACAGATAAAGCATCCATAATCTGGAGAAAATGATTTAACTGGGAGTCAGCAGTGGGTCTAGACAACTTTCTACCCATGGGGGACAATTTAAGTGCAATTTTAATCGGGCTGTGACTGACATCATCAATATGGGAAGTCAGGAAGGGAGCAGAGCTAGTATGAGATTCTCACCAGTGCAATGATGTCAATTCTTGATTCATTCAAAATTACAAAAGGAGAAAAATGTAGATATCTGAATTCAAATGTTAAAGAAAAGTACTTAGAATACAGAGGATCATAATTTTAAAAAGTTCTTAGAATACAGAGGATCATAATTTTTAAGTTGTTAATACTGACATTCTGAAACAGCATCTGAACATTAAAGAAATTTGACTTATTAACAGTAGCATATCTTTGAAGTTAAAACACTCTGTCACATAAAATCAAATGTCACAGAGTCTGAAAGAATATTAATGTAAGGTATGACAAATTACTGTGGACACAAAATATTAAAGACACAGTGGCATGACAATTCACAAGGAAGGGGAACTGACAATCACTTAGGAGTCTATCAATAAGCCGTGACAAGTGACATAACTTGATGACAGTCCATAGACAGACTGTAATAAGAGTGACATAACTTGTTGACGGTCCATAGACAGACTGTGATAAGAGTGACATAACTTGTTGCCGGTCCATAGACAGACTGTGATAAGAGTGACATAACTTGTTGACAGTCCATAGACAGACTGTGATAAGAGTGACATAACTTGTTGACGGTCCATAGACAGACTGCGATAAGAGTGACATAACTTGATGACAGTCCATAGACAGACTGTGATAAGAGTGACATAACTTGTTGACGGTCCATAGACAGACTGTGATAAGAGTGACATAACTTGTTGACAGTCCATAGACAGACTGTGATAAGAGTGACATAACTTGATGACAGTCCATAGACAGACTGCGATAAGAGTGACATAACTTGATGACAGTCCATAGACAGACTGTGGTAAGAGTGACATTCTGCAAAGGATTGTTGCTTGATGATAATGTTGGCAAAGCATAAACCATAAAGAATGTTTACCTGGTCCTGTCATATTCCAGAAGCTTGTCTCTGTGTTGGAGTGCTTGCTCAAACCCGTTCTTTGGTTTACTCTGGAAAGTTGATGTTGCCTGAAGACCAACTGAGTTCTCTGATGATCCAACCTGATGTCCCCCACCCTTCATCAGGAACTGGCGACGCTTCTCCCCCTTTTTTGATCCCCTGTCAATGATTTCTTGGTCTTCAGGAGTGCAAACCTGTTTAACATTACAAAGTTGAATCTTGTGACATACTTAAATGAACATTGTCACTTACTAAGAAAGAAAAAAATTACAAATTTTTTGTAATGAGATATTCAAAGTGTGCTGGGTGTGCAGTGTCTTGAACTGGTGCGGAGGCACAAATAGCTCATTATGGTCTGAGGAGAATGGCGTTGCTGGGAGTTACCAGAGGATCTGGTCCTCACTCAACACTCAAGGGAAGGGTGAGACAGAAAAAAAATAGACGGATTTACAATGAGACAGTTACTGGTACCATCAGAACTAGAAAACTTCGCTTGCTGCTGAAGATGGAGCGCTTTTGGGAGGGTCCTGAATGCTGATTCTTAATTCAACATGCCAAAGACCATATTCACCAAAGACCATATTTGCCAAAGACCATATTTGCCCAAGACCATATTTGCCCAAGACCATATTTGCCCAAGACCATATTTGCCCAAGACCATATTTACCCAAGACCATATTTACCCAAGACCATTTTTACCCAAGACCATATTTACCCAAGACCATATTTACCCAAGACCATATTTACCCAAGACCATATTTGCCAAAGACCATATCTGCCAAAGACCATATCTGCCAAAGACCATATCTGCCAAAGACCATATCTGCCAAACACCATATCTACCAAAGACCATATCTACCAAAGACCATATCTACCAAAGACCATATCTACCAAAGACCATATCTACCAAAGACCATATTTACCAAAGACCATATTTACCAAAGACCATATTTACCAAAGACCATATTTACCAAAGACCATATTTACCAAAGACCATATTTACCAAAGACCATATTTACCAAAGACCATATTTACCAAAGACCATATTTACCAAAGACCATATTCACTGCAGTGTCATGACCAATAATGAAAGCCCTAACTGGTGCATGCTTGCTAAAATGATCCCGTCTGCCACGAGCCATAATACAAATGTGCCCTTTTCCCAGGTGGGTTCCAGGACCCCATGTGGGGGGAAAATGAATGGACCCACTGCCTCTCTAACAAACAAGTCGTACAAGGTGACTAATCAGAGCTGTTTCCTTCAAAGTCACTACATGAGAACAGCAGTCTTCAAAGCAAGAGGCTGACCAAGAAAGATACAGATGAAGGGAATAAATGGGACACCACAGAAACATAATATGACATTTACACACGATAGGTAACTAGCAGAAGACATGAAATTTCATCTAACTCCTCGCTGTAGCGCTTTACGGCATAAACAGTAGGGCAAAGGAATATGTTCCTGTAACAACTACCTATGACAGAAGAAACATAAATGTATACTGTCTTTAGAATAACTAATGAACCTATGATGAGTTACAAAGTAAATGAAACATTTAAAAGTAACTCAACTTACCAGAGTCCCACAGAAGACACATGGACCGGCTCCCTCCTGCTCACACACAATTCGTCCACAGTTTATACAGTTATTGATGAGCTTGTGTTTTGCAGCCTGACACTCGCAGACATAACGGCCTACATTTAATGATTGAGAAAACAATCCAGGACTATAAAGTCATTCTCAGAACAAAGTAGCTACTAGCCATAAGATATAAACTCAGACATAAGTTTAAAAAATACAAATGTAAAGAATTCTTTTCACGCACCAGTGGGATATCATATGATGTTAGACTCATGTTTTTTTTAGGCCAATCAGCACTCAATATGTAATGTGGCCGACATCCCACAGCTCACCTTTACTTCCCAGGACTTTACCTGATACCCATCTAAGGCTAGTTCAATCAGGAAGCTAATGTAATTGTTTGTGTGTGGAAAAATCTGACTCAATGTGGAGTCGAACCAAAGACCTTCAGGTGAGCATCTAGCCTCTACATCACCATGACTTCCTGTTCAGAAATGGCAATTTTTGTAATGGATAAAAAACTTCAACAGTGCAATATGAAAGACATCCACACACCGCAAATTTAAACCCAATGTTCTATCAGCCTTCTATCTCCTAATGGAACATATGTCCTCAACCAACTTCTGCTATCTGTTGTAGACTCAGTCATGACTGAATGGATTTTGTGGCTGAAGTATTCTTCAGGATGAGGTAGCCATGCCAACCTTCTTTATCCATTACTTAGGGCATGCATGTAAAGTAGGCTGCAGTGTTGTTCACACAGATATTAGAAAAGGTTTTAACAAGCATATGCAGAGGCTTTATCGAAGTAGTTCATCACTGTGCCCATGTGGGCTGTGTGTGCAGCCTGCAGAACATATCCTAAAAGGCTGCACCTTGTAAAACCCACTTAGAGGAGAATACTGGTTCAGTGTTTCCAAACCATACTCAAAGTTGTATGGAACTAAAAGAGAGCTCCAAAACACAGTCAAATTTATCACAGGATCTCATCTGTCAGTGTAAATCAGAAAGCGATCACAAGAAGAAGAAAAAGAAAGGGTTTTCAATATGGAACTGGTAAGACAAGACACAGTATATCCAAGTTGGATGCAGACTTCTAAAAGACATCCTGTTGCCTATTTCTGACTGTCCCCATTTGGCCTCTATTCTGTTCTGTAATTATTTCAGCAAGGGTTATTTCTGACTCGATAATTCTAGCAACAGGAAATGCAACCTAAAATATTAATTTTTTGACAGGGCAGATCAGTCCCTTGATCTTGGTTGGCAGTCGAGGAGGGAAGCTCTGACAGGGAGAGCATCGCTATTCTCATCTGGCAGTGTCTACAGCAGGCTCTGTTTAACTGATATCGGTGTTACCTTTCCTTAAAAGTAAAGAAGGTAGGCAGAGACAGGGACCATGATGCATGAACAACATATGGTTTCTATAATATGTGCTTTAAAGTGGAGAAACTTCAATCGCCATAGGCTGTGAATCATTATAGCACAATATAAGACTACTATCTTGAAAAAATAAAAATAAGCCAACCAACCAATAATTCTGGTTCAGACTGTTTTCAATCCTCAGATAATTGTAGTTTTATTGTCATTGTGCCAAATATTTATCCTTTGTTTTACTTCAGACAGCACTTCTTTATTGCTTTGTATTTGTTTGTAAGAAATATAACTTCTTCTTCTATATATAAGCTAGTTGCATATCCTTCACTGTTGCAAAACCAACCACAGCAAAAAAAAAAGTTATTTTTTGTGTGTGTGGTGGTGGTGGTGGTGGTGGTGGTGGGGGGTCCCTCTAGGTAAATTTAAATTCAGCAGTTTGCCATTGCTTTCTAACCTTCGGCTATCGAACTACTATAAAAACCTCACAAGGCAGCCTCAGTGATGGGTGTCAGCAAGATTTCTGGTCGCTCCCTGCTGCATCATTCACTTCACACCATAACAATCTATTTGTATCTCTGCACTGTTCACTAGCTTCTAGAGGGAGATTAATCAAAAACTATACATGGAACTACACTATTACTCAATAACAGATCATATCTAAACAATATTGTAAACAACACTAATCTCTACCGCATACCTGGTAACTGAATTACAGATTTGGCCAGGCCTTCTTTACTGAAAAGAGGAACAAATTTAGTCTTCCTTTTGGCACCAATGCCTATTTCTTCAGTGAGGGATTCATCCGGGTTGTGGTTAAATGAAACATTGGTGTTCACAGCGGTCAGAGCTGAAGCCTGAGTGAAAGACAATATCAATAAATTAAACCCCCAAAAAATAATAATACAGTAATAATTTCTTCTTCTTCAGCATTCGCTCTTGAAATGATGGTTGGCATGTGGTTTGCGTCAAGCTGCGATATCTGTGCCTTTTAGCCCAACACATCTGATTTCAGTAAATCCCTAATCAGTCAAATTTTACAATCAGCAAGACTTAGGTGATGCAAGGTGCTGGGTTTGCAGGCCACTTCGCAGCAGACTGTGACACCGAGAGCTAGAGTTGGTTCAGCAACATCATGAAAAGGACATACAGCTAACTTTATTTTGCTGTTGTTTTGTTTGTTAGGAGAGTAGTAAGGTTATTCTCCCCCCAAGGCCAAAGAGGCCACAAAGGAAACAGTACCAATGAAATCTGCTCTTTCATTTGATAACCCAATAGAAGATTTCCACAAAACTGTAAGATCAGTAATTTCATATATTCAAAACAGTATTTTCTGTAGTAAATTTAAATAATACGGACACAAACAATATACTGCACAATTTACTGCTAGATATATTTCTCTGTGCTGGCGTCTGTGGCTTAGGCGTTGCGGACGTGCTTCGTAATGCCGGGTTTGATCCCAGCTGCAGACGGTTTGTCTTACGTTGGATTTGCCAGTGGTACTTAAAGCTGACCGCTCAGTAGCAATCGCAAACAACTGAACCTAAAATTTGCCTAGAACAACCACAACAGCCAAAAAATGCTGGGGTTGGTTCTGCGATGTCCTGTAAAGGATACGCAACTAACTTTATATTTCTCTGTATTTCATCAGGTGCATTACTAGAGACTTACGTCAACATTCAATGAAGCTTACAAACTGAAATAATTCAACTGAAATAAATAAATCATATGTCTTCTTTAGCATGCGCTGTTCGTCTGATAGTTAATGAAAGTCATGTGAGTTATCAGGGTCCTTTTAAACTGATAACACACTCCTTATGTTTACATTTTTACTTCCCATGACATTTCCTGGTACACAATTGAGGCCTGGTTAACATGTGAGTCAAGGCGATCCTAAACAGTATGCCAGTGTAAATGGAAAATGTGAATAAACAGGGCAGTAACTCACAATAAAATAATCTATTCTTCTTCACTTTCACTGGCTGTAAACTCTGGCAGAAAGAACTGGCTGTTCGTCCATTTCTAGACTTTTGTCTTGTTGCAGGGCTTGGGTGTTGCATGTGAACTGATTGTTACAGACCTTCCTTATTTGTGTGCAGACTCTTGGTGTGTTGCTACTCAGGCAAATGTACTCCAGCTTCAAAGAAACTCGTCAAACCTATTTATGTTGGTCAGGCTCCCGGCTGGGATCCTTTTCCTAGGATGACAACAGAGAGGTGTGGATAGATCTCGACAAGTTTGAGTCCTGCTCCTGGCGCAGCAACTGTTCATCCCACAACAGAACTCCCGGTCCTGGTGTAGCACACTCTGCATCCCACAACAGAACTCCTGGTCCTGGTGCAGCACCTCTGCATCCCACAACAGAACTCCCTGTCTTGGTGCAGCACACTCTGCATCCCTGAACAGAAAATCCCTAAACAGAACTCCCGGTCCTGGTGTAGCACACTCTGCATCCCTAAACAGAACTCCCAGTCCTGGTGGAGCACACTCTGCATCCCACTACAGAACTACCGGTTGTGGTGCAGCACCTCTGCATCCCACTACAAAACTACCGGTCCTGGTGCAGCACACTCTGCATTCCACTACAGAACTACCAGTCGTGGTGCCGCACCTCTGCATCCCACTATAGAACAAACAAACATATGAATATGAGTTGAACATTTAACCCTGACTTCCCACAAATTTCAAAATGTGCCTCTGCTGCAGTCTAACCTGACCCAGGTGTTTAACATTTAACCTTAATTCATATGTTCGTTTTCCAACCCTTCCGAGATTCGTAAGGTGCATACAAGTTCTGAGTTTATCTTTTTATCTGCAAAAGCTGGATATCCTGGTGACTGTATGAGCCACATTTCAAATATGAATCCAAGAGAAGCAGGTCAAGCTGATGAGGATACTATTAGGGATCAATCCTAGGAATTTGTTTTGATGAAACATGTGTTTCTTATCAATCTGTGAGTAGATACAATTGATGCATTACCATGTCACGAAATCCTCCATTTGAGAGTGGTTCATTTTGATGTTTGATTTTGTCATTTGAAGTTTCTGGCTCTTTATTCCTTTTCTTTTTTTGATTCTTCTGTTGGTTATCTTCTGGTAAACTCTTTCTGTATGCCTGTGAAAAAGAAAGTTTACAACAAAAATTTAATAAATAAAAAAGTAAGGATCCCTTTTCATTCAGTTTCTAGAAGAGGACTAGAGTCCAGAAGTGGATGAACAACCAGAACTTTCTGCCAGAGTTTAAAGCCGGTGAAGGCAAAGAAGAAGAACGAACGAACGAACAAACAAACTTTTTTTTCGAAGGGTTACAAATTGGGCATGCAGGCCCGTCTGATATTCGGCCCTTCTAGGCACTCATTTTTCAGAGTACCAATGCCTGTTATCAATAATGCATGTAATTCAGTCAGTGGAGCATAAGGCATTTGATGTTTTACTAAAAAATTGTAACAACAAACTTGTTTTTTTTCTTCTTAGCATTCACTGACTGTAAATTTCTGGTTGTTCGTCCACTTATGGACTTAGGGCTTTTTTTTCCAGATTTGTTTTTCATTTCACAGACAGCATCATTTAATTCATGTGTGAAATTTTTTTTTTTTTTTTTTGAATCCCTGAGACCATTGCAAGAGCTGCTGATTTTTTTACTTTCTGCTTTACACTCAGCGGTGAGATGGTCATTCTGTAGAGACAGACAAAGCCATACCGGACTGAACCCAGAGGCAATGAAGTCGATCCTCTCCACTCTAATTTTAAGTAATTTTTTTTTTCTGTTGTATGGCAATGAATTAGAGAATGTGAATAAACAAATAAGGAAGAGCATAGAGGTAGCAGAAATGTGGTTACATCTGACAGAAAAAAAGCTAAGGAAGTAAACAATTATAAGAAAGAGACATTATTATGGAAGAAGAGACACTGGATAACACCACAGAGACTGCACAAATAAGCAGTGGAAAAGGAAGATTCAGATTGAGAGAAATTAGTGTCATGGAGGTATATCATCAATAGAATTTACCCAGAACATCAAAAACTGAGACCTGTAGAAATATGCTCGTTTTTAAAGAATCCTGTCTGCATATCACAAAAAAAATAATAATACTATTATTACAGAGTGTAACAAGTAAATAAATAAAGGAGCATTTTCATGCCGTTGGTACAAAAAGCATATGGTGCTAGACCCACATTTTAATAGACCAGTTGGCACTGGATGGGAGATGTGCTTAACATCATACCGGCTGCCTTTACTTCCAATGACATCATCTGATACCCATTTTAGTCTGGGCTGACCAAGGAACCAAAGTCCATTCTGAAAAACTTCCCTAATGTGAATTTGAACCTTAGGCCTTCAAGCTGGCAGATGAGCACACAATTGTTCCACTGCCATGGCTCACTGAATTATTAGTTGAGTGACTGACTGAGTCATTTTCCAGTGTGGGTTCCGGGGCCCCATTATGCAAGAAAAAAAAAAGAACAGATTCAGTGCCCACAAACAAGTATATCATAAAATCAACTAATTAGGCATGCCTCCCTCAAAGTTCAAGTGCATCTGCCTGAGAGAAGCAATTAACAGTCTGCATACATATAAGCCATAAAACAGATGTGTATTTAAAACTTAAATTCTGGAACAAGTTAAAAGTTCAGAAATGGATAACATTTTATCCATTACCACAACTTTCCACTGGCTTTACAGTGGTGAACGGAAAGAAGAAGAAGACTGACTTAACTATTCTCAGTGTGACAGATCTACACCCATCAGAAGATTTCAGAAGCCTAGGAAAATTGACTGTTCTCATAGTGCATTGATTGTGAAAGGACATTCTTTTTCCTTCATTGCCAGCATATCTGACTGCTTCTCTTTCTCCTTCCAGCTCTAAACTTCCCACTTGATGAGGATTCTATGGATGTAGATGGTCATATTTTTTTTTTTTTTAAATGTGTCCCCCTGCTAACATCTCATGTGGGTGCCTGAATATAATTTTGGGAGGAACATGACTCCTATTACCAGACATGTCATAACTGGTAAAATAAATTTGGGTTTGCTGAAATCAGGTGTGTTGGGTCAAAAGGTATTGCAGCCTAGCTCTAAACCAGAACATAATGTGCCAACTACTCTTCTTACGCAGAAGAAGAAGAGAAGAAAGAAGATGAAGAAACAGAAGAAAGTAATCATTACCTTCACAGTGTTGTTACTCTGTGCCTCCTGACCACAGCGAACTTGTAGTTCCTGTAAGAACACCCTTACTTTAGGATCGGAAACATCAATTAGTTCTTGAATGTACTCCTCCAGTTCAGCATTGCTCATTGACAACATGTAGCTATACAGAAAGGTAAAAATCCAAATTGTAATCAATGATGAAATCTGTAGCTTTGGTTTATTGGTTGTGAATAGTCTCGACAAGTGGTTCTCAATCTGTTAAAAGATTTGCAGACTGCTATTACTTTCAAAGGTCTGCTAGCTACTGACCCCATAAGTGTCAATAGTTATACTGAAAACTTATTTATAAATTATATAAACATACAAGAACTGTAAAAAAAAAGACTGCATTCCAATGTTGGGGATTTTCTGTAAATAATAAATCTGTTCTGCAGACCACCAAACCGGAACCACTGTTATATATGAATAACTTCACTGATGACAGTCATAACTCCATCGTTGACCATGGGTTCGCCGGTAGACGACTTCGTGGGTCAGGACAGTATTTGAGTGTGTTTCCTTTGATGGCATAAACACTGCAGGAGTCCTTTTCAGGACTCTTGGTGGCGTGCAATGCTAAGCTATTTTTTATGGCGCACATAACCTAGTCATAATTATAACGAAAAGCGTCTATCCTCAGACTGACGGTCGGCAAAGATGGCAGCCGCAAAATATCCAGTCGAGCCACAGTCACGTGTCTATTGCACACTTGCGGTCACGAGCACATCGCGGCAAAACTAGGATTAGTGTCTGTTGACAATTTCGAGAAACGGAACAAACCGCAGAGTTAAACTCGCCGCCGAGAGTCTCCCCCGCGCCGCTAAGCGCGGCGTGGATAGGGCTAAACTAGATGGCTGGGACCCATGAGCAGCAGCTTCCGCATCTCCCACAGCTTTGCTCGTGAGTCCTAGCCATCTAGTTTAGCCCCAATCCACGCCACATGAGCGGCATGGGGGGGTACTCTCGGCGGTGGCAGTAGTCGCCTGAAAACCGCAAATTAAGTCGCTGGAAGTTCACAATTGACACGTGAGTGAGGCCCTGTTTTTGATAGACACCTTTTGTGCCCGTTATTCGGAGGATAGCCGGTCTGTGGATGCTACTAAAAAGAAACGTGCGATACCAATGCGGTACGAGCTGCGCCTTGTTCCGATCGTATTTAGCCGAGTTTCAATAGTGTAACAGCCACATTCAGCAGATTTTCTAGCACTATTTAGAAGGTCTATGCCATAATGTCCAGTTATAAAGGCATACAATTAATAAGTAGTCGATTTGATATAACATTTTTGTCGCTCCTTATTAGTTTTTGTTCCTTATTAGTTTGCACTTCAATTTTTGACTGTTTACAACACATGACACGTGACTGTAGCTGACTGGATATTTTGCGGCTGCCATCTTTGCCAACCGTTAGTCGGAGGATAGCCCGAAAAGCTCCCTCTCTGAAGTTGCTGGTTGAACGTAACGACGGTAACGACTTTTAGTAACGACGGTAACGATTTTTTGTTTTGTTTCAGCCAAGCACCCACCTTCGACAGTAGCGACTACGGTGTTCAGAAATTTGTGATCTTTTGGCAACTTCGTTACCACGGAAACCGTTCGAAACTTGTTTCGGAAATGTCGGCTGGGGTTTCGGGATGGGGTTTCATGAAATTTTGCGATTGGTGTGATTTTCACCAGCTATAAATAGCTGAAAACGGCGGGAACGAACCCGATAAACAGCGCGTGTCTACTTCTTGTTTCTGGGAGAAGTTTTTAGCAGCTGTTTTTTACATCTCATCTCCACAAAAACCTACATATCTCAGAAATGACATACAAGCCTAAATGAGGTACCATTGGAAAGAAATTGTTTACAGCTATCTAACTGTGCTGGTTTTATTGGTGTAGAGGGCATTTTAAAAATTTTACTGAAGTAGCTATTGTAGGTCCTATTGCGTTTGCATACTACGCAATACTATTTCAGGATTATAAAATAAGAATTATTTATAACTGAAACTGCATACTTAATAAAAAAAATAGTAGTCTTGGTCCATCGTTTCACTTTCATTTTCTTTCCTGAGATCAATTGATTGCACAACAAGTTGGAATCGACGATCACGACCACAGTGACAGGCTTCCAACCGGCTATGATACATAAAAACAAATTAACAGTTGTCATAACCACACAAAAAATTAACATTAAAATATAATTAAAACTGTTAAAGCCACTAGTAAGCATTATAACTACCATACCTTGCTACATCTTCTGTGATGTCTAGCCCAAACTTTGTTAACTCACGGCAAAACCAGTCGACGTCTGCTGCCATTGCTGACATTTTATAACTTCTTATCTTCAGACTTTGAAGAGCTGTAGATACGACCGTCGTGTGTAGCAGATATCGAAATTATATATATACATACATATATATATATATATATATATATATATATCCCATGGCGATGGCGAGTGTGACTAGCAAGACCAGCCCGTGTCAAGAAAAGTCTTCCATAATGATAGCATGGGATTTCAGGACCATTGTTGTCAACATTTGTGTTTAATCCGTTTCTTTTCAGACGCCCAGCTCTCATTCTTTCTGCAATCATTTCTTCCTTCAGTCTCATGCCCTTCCTGATATGCCCTTTCCACTCAACACGGCATTTTATTCCCATGAGTCCACCTCAATACCTGTATCATTCATGTCCCGCTTGCAAACATCTTTTTATCGTAGTAGAGGTCGGCCTCGACATCTTCTTCCTGTCTTTAATTCACCATAAAGGATGTCCTGTTAATCAAACAGGTTTTTGACTTTTACCTCCAGTATGGGGGTTTTTTTTTTTTTGTTGGCTTTAAATATGTCCCGAATATTCCACTTGTCTCCTTTCTAAAATTTCATTCAGTCTCCATGAAATACGACATAAGCACTCTTATGTCCATATCTTAAAAGACTCAATTCCACCATTAAATATGCCTTGGCCATCGTGACACTCAGCACCATACAGATGAACAGACTGTAAAAAAATTGAAAACGAAGCAATGCGCATTATTCTTGGGTGCACTAGAGACACCTCCTGTAAATTCATGCGATACCTCTTGGATTTCCCCACAATGGAAAACAGAATCAAGCTATCCAGGGCTGTTGCTTTTCTCAAAGTGAAATCAGACCATCGACACCCACTTTATGAGGTGTTCTATTCAAGCAAAACAAAGAATAGACTCAAACGAGGCAAATCCTGGATGGGCCGGGCTGAGGATGCCATCGAACATGTTTGCCGCCTTACTGACATTAATTATGGAAATGAATAGATTATTATGCCTCCCTCTCCAAACATTAATATTACAGTCCATATCACACTTGATGGAAGCTGCAGAGAGCAAATTCCTGGCATTGTTGACACTTTAGTCAGAACACTGATTGACGAAAACACAGATGGAGGTGATGCTGTAGTTACACAGATGGGTTACTCATTAGGGGCATGAGAAGTGCATGGGCCTTCACAGTAAGCTCAAGGAAGATGAATGGCGTCTTTGCTGTTACAACTAGTAGCCTTACAATGGAAACTATGGCTGTAGCAAGAGCTTTAGCATGGCTTGGTACTCAAAAGTTCACACACGTATGCTTTCTTAGTGTCTCGATGAATATGCTTAAAAATGCAAGCTGGATTTATCAGGCAAGAATGCATTGAAACACTAAGCACTTCACGAATATCTGCCCTAACCCTCATCTTTGTGCCAGGTTATACGGGTGTTGGAGGGAACGAGCGTGCAGACTATCTTGCTGGCCCAGTACTGGACAGAAGTGATGTTATCAATGCTATGCGCTGCACTTACCGTACCTAGGAGAACGCCAAAGGACATGACTCCATATCCCTGTCTAGACTGATGGACATGGGGGTGCAGCCTGAAGCTGCAAGAAATGAACATTTCACTAAGAGGACAAGACGTTTCATTAACCAACGCGTCATCGGTCGTTTTACACTTGTGGAGCTTTAGAGGAGGAGATCGGAGCACCTATGGATCTGTCCGGAGTGCTGTGATGATAATCCTTTCTAATCACTAATCACTCAATTCGATTCTTTAGCTGTATGTTAGTTGTTCTGGTTTCTTTGCCATACAGCTATTTTTTTGTGTAAATAAAACAGACTCAATAATCGAAATACAGACACAATGCTGCGTCAAGACGCACCTGGTTTGAATGCAGACGCGCCTTTAAATAAATACACACACAAATTGACATGTTGCTTAGTCCAAAAGACATGCTGGACACAGGAGAACAGAATGAGACCTGTGAACGTCCACTAGAAATGCTCTAGGTGCAATGGCTTGCACACAACGTCAATGAATAGGTTTCGGTGAAACAAGCTGGATGCTGTCCCAGTCAACTTTTTCTCTCGGGTATGGATGGTTTATGTATGTGTTAGACTCGAAGAGTTTCTGTTTAAATCTTGACATAAAAAGGGGATGGGGAAAAGGGGGGGGGGGGGGGGCTTTTTGTTAGAGACATCACAACCTGTATCATAAGAATAAATCCCCCGTGTGGGTTCCGGGGCCCCACTGTGGGGAAAACAAAAATAGACCCACTGCCTCCCCAAAAGCATGACGTAAGAGTCGACTAATTGGGGAGCTTCTTTTGAAGTCGTAGTTCATCTGCAGGAGAGGCAAAGAACCAACAGTCTGTATTCAAGAGAATGAGATCTGTAAAACTGATGCACACGCAACACTCAGGTTCTGGAGCAGGACTGCAGTTCAGTAGTGGACGAGCAACCAGAACTTTCCGACTGAGTGTACAGTTGGTGAACGCGAAGAAGAAAGAAGATGAGAATAAATTTACCATATAATTATCATAATCATTTGAAAAGTACAGTTGAAATATTTTAAACTTAACAATAAACTCTCCTACAGTTTGTTACAATTAATACATGATCTATTGAGCATTGCATAACCAACAATCATTAACAAGCATAAATATCAAGTATTAAACAAAATAATAATAACTCGATATATCACATTTATAAAGCAGATAGCTTGACCAGGATATCTTTGTTTAAACTGCTAATAATACATCACAAGTACTCAATGTTAGTGTAATTACGTCCTTCTTAGGACGTTATTTTTTGTTATTTGAAGCCCCACTCTGGCTTTTGCCAGGGGCCGCAATATAGGCAGGTCATCATTATGGCCAAATGTCTGAACGCGGTTTCTGGGACCTCTCCACGGTGATCCTCATCCGCATGGTGGCACCTTGTGTCATCGGGTGTTTATCGCTTGTGTGATGTCCTGGTGGGGTAAAAAGCCAAGCCAATCACAAGTACTGATCGGTCCTCATAGAAGTGGAGTGAATAAATTGAGAGCTCATCCTTTGGAGACAGTCTGAATTACCCAGTTATGTCGCATGAGGTTTGCAGTTATCATTCGTCTCTGTTGTATAGCTTGGATGTGCTCAGATAATATCTGGTGACTAAAAGTCAGTATCACTTTTCTAACTTTCCAGACGATGATTTGAGGTTTGAACAACAGATCAATATCATGGCACACGGGTAGTAACCCATAAGTGCTCCGTTCTTTTTCTAACTCAAGTTTAAGTCCGAATAAATCCAGCACAGTGTGCAGGCTCTGTAGCACCGGCGAGGATCCTGAAATACTTTGGGTAGATTTTTAACTCCAAATTTTGCCCGGACAGCGCCGCTAGACTACTTTTTTTTTTTTTTTTTTCCTTCTGCCAAGAAATTTTTTACGACCGCAACAATGCACACGGGCGTCCGATCTCACTATCCAGAAACCAGGGGGGAATTACTACAAGTTCAAGTCCACGTGAAAAAATCGCAGCCCTTCCCGGGGATTGAACCCAGAACCTCTAGCACTCGAGGCGGACACCATGCCTTGAGACTACACAGCCCTCCTCCAGACGATGGTATATCAAGGCACTCAAATCTCTGATAACCGTGATGGTATCAGTTAAGACCGTGAATAAACGTTCTGCTCCACAATACAAAGTCTGTTAACCTCGCCCTAATATGACACGCAATTTTTCGTTTTTGTAAAGTTCTACCCGGCTGTATTCAGGGGCTTTAATATAACCTAATGGCTGAACAGGGTTTCTGGTAATTATACCAGGGTGATTCTCATTCGAATAACGGCACTTTGCGTCATCGGGTGTGTATCACGGTCCTGGTGGGGACGAATGTCACTCGCTCAATGCAAAGCCTGGGTGGTATTGAAGAGGTCATATGTTGCGCAGGCAGCATGACCCATCCCACGTCCTGCTTTATTAAAGAAAAAGAAAAGGTAACACCAATAAGTTTGGAACAAAGCATGGCGCAGAAGCTGTCGGACCAGAAGATAGTGAAAAATTGAGAAGGAAGAGGTTTTTTTGGGGGGTCTACATTGCCCATTCCATTCCATTTTTGTTCGGTAAGGGGGCGGGCTGTGGTTAAATGTGTATGAACCCCCCCCCCCCTTTCCCCCCCCCCCCCCCCCCTCACAGGTTCAGATGCCCATGTTTCTGATGTGGTTATTCATGATGGTAAAGTAAAGCTCATGAACAAGCTACTCGACACCTGCCGTCTTATATGTAGCATAAAACCGAACATGCAAAATAAAATCTTCTAATGCGAAATAAAATCTTATATTAAAAAAAAAATTGAAACCAGTGATACCCATTCATCATCATCATAATCATCAAACGCCTCGTCGAATGGCGTTAGCAATTATGCTTCTCCTATTCTTTGCAATCTCCAAAATCATGTATCAATCTTCATCAACGCAATTCCTGGCTGATGAGCTGTTTCAGTGCACAGTCAAAATGTTGATAGCTATATACACGTTAACTCTTTGAGTTCATACGTTCATATGTTACTGCCTAGAAGCCCAATCAACGCATAATGCGCCGATTTTACTTCTCTCTTGACTACGCCTTGGGCCTGTGATGCAACCCTCTGGGACTCAAAGAGTTAAAGCATATATCCACGTGTCTCTCTCTCTCTCTCTCTCTCTCTCTCTCTCTCTCTCTCTCTCTCTCTCTCTGTGTGTGTGTGTGTCTCTCTCTGGACGCGCGCACGTGTGTGTGCGTGCGTGCCTGCGTATGCAGGTATTATAAATTAATGACTTTCTCCAACAGAGATGGTATGATTTGGACGAGGTCATCCCCACTCAGTTTCCAGGTTGGACATTTTTCGAAACACAAGATGCTTATTACAGAATCAGTTCACGAATTTTGGCATCCACGGGAGACTATCGACAAGTGAGAATTATTATGCGTATATTCTTGCCACTTTAAGCTAACGTCATTACCAAAGGCAACTACAAACATACTTATCATTATCATATTCATCAAATTAATACCATACGAGTTGCATAACGCCAAAAAAGATCACAACAAGTTGGACCTTACTACCCTTATCCAGGCTGGTGGATATAGTAGTGCAGCCTGGAGCACCCAGATATCAACATTTCACTATGGGCACAAGACATCCGTGTAATCAACATAGAACTTGCGTGATCGGTCGTTTTACGCTTGTGGGGGGGGGGGGGGATATTGCAGAGGACATCGGTCGTTTTACTCTTGGTGGGGGATATTGCGGAGGAGATCAGTCGTTTTACTCTTGTGGGGGATATTGCGGAGGAGATCGGTCGTTTTACTCTTGTCGGGGATATTGCGGAGGAGATCGGTCATCAACGGATCTGTTCGGAGGGTTGTGATGATGGTAATCGCTAAGCACTAATCATTCAAAATATCTTTTTTTTTTTTTTAAATCATGTATCAACAATATAAAGAGAGTGCTAAAATGTTACAGAGAACCTGTTCTGCTGTACGGTAGCGAATCTTGGAATGTCAGTGAAAACATTAAGAAGAATTTGGAAGCAACAGAGATTTGGTTTCTGAAACGAAAGTTACGAATATCTTGAGCGGCCAAAGTAACTAACAACGATTGTTTGAAAGAAGCTTTTGAAAGTAGATCTCTATATGCAACATTAAGAAGGAGACAAACACTGTTCTTTGGCCACGTAATGAAAAGAGAGGCATTGGAAAACATTATGACAACTGGAAAGATTAGTGGAAAGAGGGGTAAAGGCAGAACAAGAGAGATGATGCCGGATGGGCTGAAACGATGGCATGGAGGGATATCATTAAGAGAGCTGTTCCAGTTAACCAGGGATCGTGATCTGTGAAGAATCATGAGAACCAACTCCACCTAGCAGGGCATTTGCTGCTGCTGCTGCTGATGATGATGATGATGATGATGATGATCAATTATATAAAAAGGGGGCCGGAGGAGATGGTGGGTCTTGCTATCGAGCCTGTAAAAGATGAAAATGTGGGTAATTGATATTTATTTAATAACACAGAAATAAAAAATAATAATAATTTGCTGTGTCTCGTAAGGTACACACTAAAGTAACAATTACATTATTGAAGCAGATCAGTGACTTCTGAATAACACCTGACGAGATACAGCGAAATACGCCAGGCAAAAAAAAAAATTGTGTAATTTGTTGTTTGTGTCTTCTTTGTTTAAATAATAATTATTATTATTATTAAGTAACCAAACCACAGACTTCGACTAGAAAGACAAACACTTCTGGTTATGTTTATTGGTGTGTGTCCGCTTTCGTGTTGGTTGACTTATGTCTCAGGAACCAGGGTTTGCTGATACAAAGAAAATATTGGTGATTCTCTTCGAGGGGGAGAGGGAATTAGGGTCTTTCTACCTCCATTCCAATTTTCATAGAGGAAGCTCTTGGGGAAGGGGGGGGGGGGTATATTAGTAATAATAATAATAATAGTAGTAATAATAATAACAATAATACTAATAATAATAATAATAATAATAATAATAACAATCTACTGAATGGCAAAGCAATCTAATAACAAATATATATTTATAAATAATAATACGAAATGTTCCCAGTCTGGGTGTCAACCCCCAGTTGGCGGGAAAGGGAAAGAACAGACCCAATTTCCCTAAACAAGTATGTCGTAAAAATTGAACTAAATAAGTGTGTCACCTTCAAAGTGGGAGTGCATCTGCATGAGATGAAAAGCCAACAGTCTGCATACAAAAATTCAAATGTGTAAAACAGATATGCATGCAAAACTCAAGTTCTGGCTCAAGGCCAAAGTCCAGGAGAGAACAAACAACTATAACTTTTCCTCAAGTTTGCAGGTGGTGAAGAAGAAGTTGGGATTTTGTTTTCCATTTACAGAAAAGTAATTGGGGGGGGGGGGGGGTGGGTATTTCTTTGACCTTGTTTAGGTTGATTATTTTCTTTATTATCCGGATTATTGAGGTTCACCTGGTTGTCACTGACGCTAAAGTTATCTTTGGGAGCAGTCTTTCACAGGTATTTTCATTTTATTATTTAGTAAAATATTTTGACGCAGTGCCACTGTTACTGTTATACAGAAACTGAACATACCTTTCTGTTACTACACGATTACAATGTGGAACTTTAAATCATAGTCGGTACAGAACGAAACAGAACGTTTAGTAAAAAAGGTTTCTCTTTTGAGCAGGCGCACAGACACAAACAAACCCTTTTAAGAAAAAGTGGCAAGGCTGGGCGATTCACTCATCTCTTTACCCATTTTCTAAGAATAAAATATGAAGTTAGAAAAGGGAAGAGGGGGAAAGGGGGGAGGATTCAAGGGGCATAATTGTCTACACTCACTGATGCTACAAACTCCGTTCCAAAAGTGGTGGCTTATTGCTCCTAGCTGTGTGATGTTGTCGCTCTGAATATGTGGGTACCCTCCATTGTCCCTCATGAGTGTTCCACTTTTCATGTCTATTTTTCTATCCTCTGGATTCAGTTGTGTTGAGTGCAATTGTGACTGTACTTTTTGTGGTTCAAGTGGTGTTAATTTTTTTTTTCTCCAGTGGTCATTGTGTGCAGTTTTCTAGCTCTGAGATCGCGTTCTCATTCCTTTTTCATAAAGAAAGAGAATGGAGTAATTGAGAGGAGATATCAGTGGGAAATTAAAGTGATACTTACCAAAGCCAGACAAAGCCGAGGGAAGTGTTACGATGCATAATAGTTGGATGAGCCACTTTACTACTAATGAAATCTGACCACCTACAGCAGTCGGCAAGATACTTAATGACATGATGGTGATGATCAAATGTTTGCATGTAGTTTAAAAAGACACCCGATCAAGTACCTACGCAGAAGAAGTTACTGCTTATTCTTACGTTTGCTGCACTGCTGCAACCACGTTTCATGTCTGTATCGGTCTTAAGTCGGCATACAAGGTTTGAAATTTAAAACTGCGAACGTTCTTCGTAATTCTGAGATGCCAGGTTGGATCAAAGCTGTGGGTGATTTAGCAACATACCGCCTTGCTTTGGTTTCGACAATGGTATTCAGAGTTGACAGTTTAGAACGCAATGGAAAATTACTGAACCCAAGATTAAATAGTGAAATCACATACAGCTACACACACACACGCGCACACACACACACACACTCTAGAGCTGGTTCTGCAACGTCCTGTAAAGAAAACGCAGCTAACCTTCTTTTCCATTGTTTTAGATTGTTTTGTAATTATCTTGTTCGCCCAATGTGTTGCAGACATCACAAGGAAAATACGAGTATGTAATGGACCTCATGGATTGCAAGGTTTTCCTGTACCCTCTGTTCCTGAAGCTTATGTTCAAAGACAAGAGGAGAAGCTACACCGTTGTGGTAGGTCATCAGTCTCCCAGCAGTCGTTTGTGGGATGGTGTTGTAATATTAATAATAATAAAGTCAGTTGCGAATTCTTTGCATGATTATGCAAAACCAACCGAATACATTTTTGGCTGTTTATGATTTTTAAAAGCAAATTTACGTTGATTAAAATGCTTAGCTGTATTTACTATTGTGGAAATAAACACCAAGTTTTGATGTCAAATATCCCGCAGCTGGTATCTTGGAATTATAAACCGCGTTTGCAACTGCGAAGCCACGCCGTCCACGATGATGATGTACAACTGCATAGGAGAAGATGAAAGATCCTATTCCAATGCCACATGGGGTATTCGCATCATGGGACTTAAGAATTGTCCACGGACACAACATGCTAGCCTTTATTTTAATAGGGCGATCGGCACTCGATATGTACAATTGTAAATATAGCGCCTTTACTTACTGTAGAATTCCTAGTACCCATGTTATGCTGGGTTGACCTGGTAGCCTGGACTGGATCAGTATTTGTGTAATCCCATCTAGATGGGGTTTTAAACACACGATTACCGAATCGTCAGACAAGTATACTAGCTAGCTGAAAACATCTGCGTCCAAATGAGTGGCTGGGCTAGGGATATTAGCCGGTGCTTGATTAATATCCTACCCCAAACAGGGGAAATCTACAGGTCATGGGACATTATAACATTTCAGGTGGTGATTGATAGGCTGCATGCAGACGTGGGACCTAGGGCTGCACTCTTTCGTGGGACGTAGGTGGGTTGGGTTAGGGCCAGTTCTATATGTTTTTGGGTCGTTAAAAGCATTAGAAAGCCGGGAAACCCAATCTTACCACTTTTTTAAAATGTTGGACTGTCCTGTGACGTCATCTGGGGGGCGGATATTGATAAAGAACCTAATAGCCTTATATGGTAAAATACTAGCTATGAAGGTTGGGGAACATAAAAACAAAATGGATTTATGCGGGAAAAGGTCAACAGGTCAAAACAAGAAAAAGCCAAATCATTAAAGTATTGGCTGTGTAGAGAAAAATCTAGAGTAATTTTCGATAATTTTAGATCATTAACACTATTCTCAACATAAGTTAGTGAGTTGGCAGATTCATCCTCATTGCATATCGAACAATGCAGTTCATAAATGACCAGATCCCCTCCTCAGTAAATCCCACAGCATGTAGTGGCTAATCACACCTGGGTAGGTACATTCTTCTTCTTTGGTTGCTTGCATAGTGCTCTTATCTGGCCACACCCATTTTAACTTCCCGTTCTTGCAGTCTGGTCATGGTTACAAATATAGTCATCATTCGGCTCTTGTAAACCCCTCAACTCGCGTATACATCAGCCCGGGCTATGGTTCGCTCGCCCCACACAGCAGCTTTACCTGCAAGCCTATTATTCTTAGTAACTACAGTGCCACAGACTCCATTTTCATCATTTAATCGGGGTCCAAATGGAGCAATGATGCGCAATACAAGACTCTTAATGTCTATTAGCCTCTCTTGCTCAAGCCTACCTCACCTTCACGTGGTGGACCCTGTTCTTTCCAGCAATCCAGTTGAAGGTTGGGGTCTCAACGCCCAGCGGGAAACTGGATGGGACAACAAACGAGGTAAAGGCGAAGGGATGAAAGTCGGAAATACTGGGCCAGAAGGCGGATCAAAAACCACAGTACTACGCAACCCCACTCTATATATATATGATTACACCGTCAGACAAATTTAATGTTGGTGCTCGCCCTGTGGAGCTCCACCAGGCAGGTGCAGTGCCGGGTTCTGAGCCTCGACAGAATCCACCCCCAGCTACTGGAGGACCTCCTAGACCGTCTTGTGGAGTCAGGAGACGGCGGAGGATAGCTACTGACCAAAACCAGTAAGACAAAAAAGATCCCAATTTGCCTTTTGTCATAATGCACTGGAATGCATAGGGGGCCAGCAGTAAGCAGGCTGGCTACAGCAGAAAGTTGGAGCTGGAAAACATCCTCTATGAAAAGCATGTCAGTGTATGCTGCATCCAAGAGACCCATTTGCAGGCAGATCAGATATTTAAAGTGAGAGGCTACCAGTGCTTCAGATCTGACAGACAAGGCAGGCGAAAAGGAGGAGTACTTACCCTTGTAAAAAATAGTATCAATCCATGTGAGAAAATGTCTTATATGGATGGAGCTGAGTACCAACTCCTGCAGCTTAAGACAGACAAAGTGGAATTAGTCCTCCTTAATTACTACTGTCCCAATGACAAATCGCTAAACCTCAGCTCTGTGCCAGTACCAAATACCAACTTTATTGCAGTTGGAGACTTCAACAGTAATTCACAGAGCTGGGGCTATAACCATCTCGACAACAGGGGTGAAGAGGTGGAAACATGGCAAGATGACCACTCTCTCATCCTGATCAATGCCCCCTCAGATACTCCTACCTTCTACTCCAGAAGGTGGCAGACAACGTCAACCCCAGATCTTGCCTTCTCTACCCCAGATATATCTGGAATGATAAGTAGAGAGGTGGGAGACCAGCTGGGGGGCAGTGACCATTGCCCGATTTTTCTTACTGTCCAGAATGTACCAGTTAATACAGGCCCAGTCATCACAAGATGGAACTACAATAAAGCCAACTGGGGCCTGTACAGACACAGGACAAGCACATTGTTGTCTGCTCTCAAGGTACAAAATAGGGATATCAATGCTATAGTGCACGATTTCAATAGAAGTATTCTCCAAGCTGCAAAAGAAACAATCCCCAGAGGTGGTCGACACAACTACAGACTGTACTAGTCCAGCACACTCCAGGAATGTTAAGAAACAATGAATCAGGCTAGAAAGGATGCAAAATCCTAACCTTCACCTGACAACCACACCAAATGGAAAAAGGCTGTAGCAGTGTTCCAGAGAACTAAACTTGAAGAAAAACAGAAAAGCTGGAGAAAAAAAAAACCACCAGCTCTAAACCTTGAGAAAGATGGCAAGAAACTCTGGAGATTAGCCAAATCACTCAATGAAGAGAGTTTCTCTCCTAGACAAACAATCACGCTAAGTGATGGTGACAAAATCTTCAGAGGAAAACAAGCTGCAGATTTGTTTGCCAGAACATACAGTGTTGAAAGCAACCTGACCCTTAAGGAGGACCATCAAAGAGAAATAGGGAAAGCAATTCAAACAAATAAGAGACAGACAGATACTTCTGCCTCTATGAGAGAGAAGCCATCACAATACCCATTTTAAAAAAAAGGAAAAATTAAGACACAGGCTTCGAGCTATCGCCCAATTGGTCTCACAAGCTGTGTAGGAAAGACATTGGAAAGAATTGTAAATTCAAGACTGAAATGGCACTTAGAATCTGAGCAGATCTTGGTGCCAGAGCAGGCTGGGTTTAGGGAATGTCACAGCATAGAAGACCAAGTCACCTACCTGTCACAAGCTGTAGAGGATGCCTTCCAAGAGAAGAAAAAGGTCCTGGCGGTATGGGTTGACTTCAACCAAGCTTTTGACAAAGTCTGGAAAGATGGTCTCATTGCAAAACTGAAGAGAAATGGAATCCAAGGAAACATGCTAAAATGGATCCAATCCTTCTTACACAGCAGGAGAACTAGAGTCAGTCTTGATGACCAGCAGAGTAGAAAAGTGTTACTTCGGCAAGGAGTACAACAGGGAGGAGTTATCTCTCCAAATCTCTTTCTTGTGTAAATAAATGATATGGTGAAAGACCTCCCTACAGGAGTAAAAGCTGCCCTGTATGCAGATGATCTGGCACTGTGGTGTACCGATGAACACACCACAGTGGCAAATATAAGAATGCAGCCAGCAGCAGATCTCTTGATGACATGGGCAGAAAATGGCATGTTGCCATCAACACAGACAAAACATCCACAACGCTTTTCTCTCTTTCCCCCAGGGACAAAGCTGCTTGTATTCACCTAGGAACATCTTTGCTAAAGGAAGAAAGCTTCCCCGCTTATCTTGGAGTAACATTTGATAAAAGGCTCACATGGAGCAAACATATAGAAAATGTAGAAGGGAAGGCCAGGAGACGACTAGGCCTACTTAGAAAACTGGCAGGTACAGGATGGGGAGCGAATGGAACAACCCTAAAGAAAGTTTATAATGGAGCGATAAAACCCCACTTGGAGTTTGGTGCAACAGCATGGCCAACAGCTGCTAATTCCCATCTACAATCGTTAGACAGAGTGCAAAATCAAGCTCTTAGACTCATGACAGGATCCATGAAAACTGCACCAATCCTGAAGATGCAGAAAATAACTGCAATGCAGACGCTGTCCTATAGAAGAGACACTAAAACTATGATCCAGATGGAAAAGTTTAATAGTATGCAGTCACACCCAATGAATAAAAGGTTAGATGATCTGGCATTAGGGCGTCTCAAACGTAGCAGCTTTGTCCATCGGGGGAAAAGACTTAGAAGACAGTATCAAGCTGATCTACCTATTAGAACAACACCGCTGAAACCTACCCTATACCCTGTACCTTGGGAGCAAGTCAGTGATACAATACAGATAATGACTTCAGTCAATGGATTCACAACTGGAGATTAGTCCAATGATCTTCAAAAACGAACAGCTGCTCTTAGCATGATTCATGAAAACTATCCCGAACAGTCATGGATACATGTTTACACAGATGGATCAGCAACCAGTGCGGTTAAAAATGGGGGTGCTGGAGTCTTTATTACATACCCAGGCAACCACCGCCACACAAAGTGGATACCCACTGGTAAATTCTGTTCCAACTACACAGCAGAGATTGTAGCACTAGAGCAGGCTGCCGAAATGTTACACCAGTTCTGACTGCCACCAAGTGGTCATATTCACAGATGCGCTATCAGTGCTTCAAGCCTTCAAGAGTGGCAAACTCCCTCACTTGAGATCTGAACTTGGCAAGGTGGCTGCCCAAAAGTGTACTGTACTCCAGTGGGTACCATCCCACTGTGGTATATCAGGAAACGAAACCGCAGATAAACTTGCTAAAAAGGGGCAGAATGTGACCAGGAAGAGAATACAGTAACATACTATGAGAAGAAAAGGGCCATCCAGGCTATTAGAAGTGAACAGAGTCTGGCCAGAGATGACTACCACTTACTTGACCGGCATGGGCAGGTCATTGTCCTACGTCTCAGGACAGGACATAACAAACTTAACCAGCATATGCACAGGCTTCGTCTAAGTAGTTCACCTTTTTGCCCTTGTGGGCTATGTGTGCAGACTACAGAACGTGTCCTGCAAGACTGTCCCTTGTTCAGCCCATTAAGAAAGGAATACTGGCCCAGTGAATCACCACTGTACACAAAGTTGTATGGGACTAAAAATTAACTCATAAAAACAGTCAAGTTTATCACAAGAACCTGTCTGTCGGTGTAAATCAGAAAGCGAACAGAAGAAGAAGAAGAAGATCATTTAATCTCATCGCCTCCTTCGCAGAAATTAGACCCCTGAACAGTGGCTGAGAAGATTGACGAAAAAGAGGGTTGGGGGGGGGGGGGGCAAAACAAGAAAAAGTCGGACGTTCTGGCCAGACCCTTTCTCTACATAAAGCGACAAAGGTTAAAGTTTCATGGCCACTTGTCCCTCCACCCCCCCCCCCACAGGGGGTGGAGAGAGGGGAAGGGGTGTCACAAGAACAACTATAAAACACATGAAAAGATAAGTGCGACGTGGAGCGCATAAAATAAATAAAGGAGCGAAAATATTAATAAAATAAGAAAACATGAGTAATATGAATTATAATCGTACGAGTTGTGGAAAAATAGTAACAATAACGTTTATGGTGATAATAATATTAATATGAATAAAAATACCAATGATCCATAAATAGTAACAATACAATTAAAATAAAAAATAAAAAGATAAAATGAAATGAAAGAAAGAATACAATTATTTAGATGAGAGTATGCTGAACCTAATGAGCTCAGAACTCAGAACACCTAAATTATGAATGAGGCCATTTTCCAAAAGAAAATCCCTTTCCTCTGTCGCTTCGCCCTGATAGGTACGCAGACATTCGAACTTGTCTACGACCATACCACGTTGAAAACACCGATTCTCGTCCGATCACCGAAGTTAGGCGCCGTAGGTGCTCGCTGTGGATCGGAAGGTCATAGGTTCGCTCCCTGGCGGAGCCGGACTTTTATTAAAAAATTACCTTGGCTCCCAGGTCGACCCAGCCTCGAGTGGGTACCGGGGGCAGTCCCGGGAAGTAGAGGCGGCCGGCGTGATGCTGATCACATCCCCTATCTTGTGCCGTTGGTCTATAAAACAAAGGTCTAGCCCTATATGCCCTTTACGCGTAAAGGCGTGGAAAGGGTCCTTTACTTTTATTTTACTTGACTTACTTACATTCGAACCTGCCATATCCAAATGATGAGAGCTTAGCTGGAGGAGCACGGGTGTTCTGACATACCATTAACTAGGAACATTTAAAGAAAAGCCCCTTCCATTCACATAAACTCATATCTTGAAATTACGGACATAGTTCTTAGCCAGCCACTTTGTTGGTGTCAAGAATTGTTAAAACTTCACAAATCTTGTGTTGAGTCCGTTTGAGTTAGAAACCAATATCACAGTACGGGGGACATTGACATAGGCACTCCAGTCCTATATTCAGCAACCAATTCTTGTTTGGAGCAAAACTGATGAGGAAAGCTAATTTTTGCACTATTGAGGACTGAACGCCGGATTACCGCTGGCGAGAAGTAAGTGCTCTAGGTAGAGCTTTATCCCCACCCCCACCCCCACCCCAGAAAAAAAGGGGCCTGAAATCACCACATGGGGTCTAAAAATGTGCCGGTGCTCCTCCTGGTCTGTTCCATAGTTCTGAAAGAAACGACGCCTCAAAGTTAGGCGGCGGTTACTACGTACTACCAGAAATAAGAGCTCCGGCTGGTAAACAAGTCGAAGAAAGTTTCCTGTCCTAAATTGTCAAAACACAAGCCACGCTAATCCCTTCCAGAATCGGTGCTTGCAACTGTACTGAAAAGTAAAGACGGGCAGTCTGGCATTTACCACATCACCCATCGTTGTTCTGCTGATGAAGGTTAATGTCCCAAACTTTTGTTTATTGCAAGTGATTTTGTCAAGAAGATATGTACTTTATCTTTTTTCTGATAATTTTCAATTTTCATGTACTAGGCCGGAGAGGCCCTTAGTAACAAGAAAAAAATAAATAAAGAGAGAGAGTTCGTTTTGGTGGGGGAGAGATCAGAATATCTCACCCAGACAAGAAATCTTCTGTGTAGAGTCTAGATAGCCAAAAAACGAATAAAATAAACTAGGCACACTAACTACTAGTCCTAAACTGAAGGAAACAACTGTAACTATGAATACAACGTTGAACATAATTTTATTTAACTACACATCAGCATGGCCAACAAATAACGACATTAAGGACAACAAACTGCTGGAAAAAAATCTAAAATGCCTATCGTCAAACCAAAAGAACGTACCACCGTCTGGAATCAGTCAGACCACGGACGTTACCTGTGGTCGCCATACCCATCGACCAGCCCATTGTGCAAAGCATCGGTAGCTAGGTTAGGCTCCCACAGGTTGGTCCGGAAGTCAAAAAGGCTGAAACTTGGTCATGGTCATGGTCGTCGTAAAAAAAAAAAATTCCCGCCAATTTCAGTCAGCTCCTATACTGAGAATCGACTCTATCTTGGCGTCTTTTTTTTGGTTTCCAATTATCTTTCTTTGACTGCAGCGTTTGTCGCTTTATCCGATTTCTTGATGAATAGGGTGGGGATCTCGGTCTGCCCTAAAAAGGGCAGGCCATATCTTGGGACGGCCTCGTTCGGGTAGGGTGGGGGTGAATTTGGTGGTGGATATCATGCCTGGCTGGTTGCGAGCTGTGAGGTTTCTCCGGGTTGGTGGGCGGGCTTGTTCAGCTGTCATGGCGGCTTGGGCGGTTTTTATTGGTCGCTGGTTTCCAAAGGCTTATCAAGGTTTTCGATGGTCCTCTGTTTGTAGTAGGGCTGGCTCACTCCCTGTTTGGGTGCGGCTCTCGTGTTGACGATTTGGTGGGCTCTTGACATTTCTTTAAGTAGTTTGTTTTCGTACTCCTGGTGTCTTACGTAGAGGTGCGGGTATGTCACATTTGTGGCGTTGAAGTCATTCTTCGGGTCGTAGTGAATCAACTTCCATCCGGCAGGGCCGGCCCACTCTCCTCTGCTTGGTGCAAGCAGATCATTCATACATTTCACCAACTCATCGATGTATGCCTGTGACAGTTCATCGTGAGGTACGAAGGCTGGCATTTCAAGGATTCAGTTTGCGTATTCTTCCTATTCTGCATCTCCTCCAAAATAGTCCGGTTCAGAGTCTGGTTCAGTTTCCACCTCTGTCGGGTCTTGCTGGGCTTCAATTAGTTTTTTTATGTCGCTCACTGCTTCTTTCAGGATCTCTCGCATGCTTGACTCCTGTTCCGCCTTCTCTTTCTGCCGGATTTTCTCCATATTGAGTGCTATCATTGCAGCAACTGCTTCAGCTTTCACCTCAAGCAGCCGGGTGATTTTTCGGTACGTTGTTTCGCTGGCTTCTTTGAGAGCGGCCATCTCTCTCTGGTGTTCCTCTCGTTCTGCTTGACACCGAGCTACCTCCTGGACTTGTGCTGTTTTTAGCTGCGCTAATAGGTCTTGCAATTTTATAGTCGCCTCTGTTGTTTCAGCCAGTAGTCTGGTGTTCTGGGTCGCTTCTGCTTGTTTGCCTGTTCTCTGTGCTTTTAGTTCGTCCAATGTTTGGGAGATGAGGCCTAGCATCTCAATTCTGACCGAGGTAGCTTCATCTCTGTTTACTTTCTGCTTGTTGATCGTACAGATTTCGTTCCGGATTTCGGCTGAGCTAGCTCTGTGGTTTGGTCTCGCTGTGCTCGGCTAAGTGGGTCGCCTTTTACAGTCCTTCAGGTAGGGGCAGCCCTGGAATCCGGCGCTATGTGGTCCTGAACAATTGGAGCATCTTCTGTTTTTATTAGGTCTCCTAAAGTCCTGGTCGGTCTTGGCTAGGGGGCACTCTTTAAAGTCGTGCGTCCCTGCACAGTAACGACAATTGGGCCCGCTACGACAGGTCGCTGCAGTGTGCCAGTAGCTAGTACTGCGCACTGCAAAACAAAGTCCAGCGCATAGCACCATATGCACATAATGAAGAATTTCTACTGTTTCAGTGACTTCGTGGTTAATCCGTCGCCTCGTTTCCACATGGTTGTGGGTTCGTTTCAAGGACGGCATCGTTCGGTTCACCGATGTGCAATTTACAGCGATCCCTTGGATCGTGTCTTTGTGCGACGATATACAACAGTTTAGAAGGTTAGTTGCGTATCCTTTACAGGATGTTGCAGAACCAACCCCAACAGCCCCTGGCTGGTGTGTGGTTTTTCTAGGCAAATTTACGTCCAGTAGTTTGCTATTTTTTTCTAGACTGTCGGTTTTCTTGATACCACTGTCGAAACCAACGCAAGGACCATGGTCTGCAGCTGGAATCGAGCCCGACATCCCGACACTACGAAGCGTTCGCATCGACTTGGTGACAGAGCCGACAACAGCTCAGAAACTAACTGAAAAAAAGTTTGCTCTAAAATGGCTGTAGTAAATCCTGTAATAAAGTTTTCTGCTCTGTTTTAGTTCAAGTATGTAGGGGACTACAAGTTCGTGATCAGAACATTGAAGAATCAAATAAAGCAGAAAATTATTGAGAGGGAAGAATATCTCAGACTGACAAGTAAGTTTCTTTTAAAAAAAAGTTATTAAGTAAAGTAAAGGACCTTTTCCCACCCCGTCAGGCGGTGTTGGGCATATAGGGCTAGACCTATATTTTATAGACCAATCGGCACTGGCTGGGCGATGTGTTCAGCATCACGTTGGCCGCCTTTACTTCTACCTAGTACCCACTCAAGGCTGGGTTGAACTGACAGCCAAGGTCATTTTGAAAAAAAAAGTTCCGGCTCCGTCTGAACCCGAACCCACAAGCTTCCGATTCGCAGGCTTTCTAGCCACTACACCACGGCGGCCCTAGGTGTGAAAAAACACACACGAAAACAGGAAATACACAAAACTTAAGACTCACATACTTGTTGATTGTGGCTGCTGTTTGTGTGCTTGTATATGTATCGGGCTGTCTGTCTGCCCGGCTGCCAGTCTGTCTGCCTGCCTGCCAGTCTGTCTACCTATCTCCATTTGTCTGTCTGTCTTTCGTGTGTTTTTCGTAAAGATTTCACACTAAATATACATGTCCCTTCCCGAAACCTCTTTCCGTCTATCGTTGTCTGTCTGTCTACCTATCTCTGTCTGTCTATCTGTCTGTCTGTCCGTCCGTCTGTCTGTCTGTCTGTCTGTCTTTCGTATGTTTTGTTTCCCCCGTCAAAATTTCAATAAAATCTACCTGTCCCTTCCCGCAACTTTTTTCCGTCTATCGTTGTCTATCTATGTGCTTCTCCCCTTCTCTCTCTCTCACATAAACACACCACTCACAAACTTCCCCTTTTCTTCATAAAAACACACATGCACATAAGCCAGTTCACAAACACTGGATACGTAAATAAAGATAAATAGCAGAGATTCTGCAATCACGACTGACTGGTTTTTGTTCCAATAATGAAGACACTGCTGTCCTGCTGAACTAATGCATCAGGGATTCCGGATTATTATGTCTCGCCCAGCAGTCTCAAAGCTCTCCCAGCAGTCTCAAAGCTCTCCCAGCAGTCTCAAAGCTCTCCCAGTAGTCTCAAAGCTCTCCCAGCAGTCTCAAAGCTCTCCCAGTAGTCTAAAAGCTCTCCCAGCAGTCTCAAAGCTCTCCCAGTAGTCTAAAAGCTCTCCCAGCAGTCTCAAAGCTCTCCCAGCAGTTTCAAAGCTCTCCCAGTAGTCTCAAAGCTCTCCCAGCAGTCTCAAAGCTCTCCCAGCAGTCTCAAAGCTCTCCCAGCAGTCTCAAAGCTCTCCCAGCAGTCTCAAAGCTCTCCCAGCAGTCTCAAAGCTCTCCCAGTAGTCTAAAAGCTCTCCCAGCAGTCTCAAAGCTCTCCCAGCAGTCTCAAAGCTCTCCCAGTAGTCTAAAACCTCTCCCAGCAGTCTCAAAGCTCTCCCAGCAGTCTTAAAGCTCTCCCAGCAGTCTTAAAGCTCTCCCAGCAGTCTCAAAGCTCTCCCATGAGTAGCCTCACTCAACAGGTTAATGTCTCTGTTGTCTGAATATGCAGTGAGCTAGATTTATCTCTGATCAAGGGTCTCGTGGCCATGTGGGCAAGCCGTTTGCCCTGTGCCCTAAAGGTGGTGAGCTCGTTTCACGGAAGTGTCGTTCAAGTAAAACGACGTTTTTGATGAGATTCCTTGGAAATTGACACTAGAGCTTCGGAATTCGTGCTTTGTTTGAATCTCCGGACACGCGTTATCCGGAGGGATACTTTAACATAGGGGATATCACTCGTTGCAGTTAATTTGGTGCTGTCGACTTCAACTCTCTGTCAGTGATCACTAATGTTTTTAATTAATGTGTAAAAGATAAAAAATTTAAAAAAAAAGACTATGATTTCTTCTGTCAACAGTCAACCACCTCCATAGGCAGAACGCGTTGTTTGTAGCACATGAGAAGGGAGTATCCTGTGACGAGATATCCAAGATTATTCTAGAAGAAACCAACAAAAAGAGAGAGCCAAGGGTGAGAGTTCACCAGTCAGTTTACAACCTCTGTTGTCTTGCCAGAAAAAGAGCACGTTTAAAATTGTTGCCCTGTTTTTGGTGCTAAATCAAGAAGTGATTTTCAGTGCCTTTTGGTGTTAATGATAATATATATTAGGAATCTTTGAATACCCACTTTTTACAGCATACTTCTGAAAATGCAATTTCTATGTGATGTGTTTATTGCGTAATCCACTTGGAGATATTTGTATTTTCTTTTAAAAGAATGACACAAAACGGACCATAAATTAACATATTAAACAATGTATTATTTTACATGTGTGTAGCTATTGTTTGTGTTTGATAATTATCACTTTTGTGGAATCCTTGTGTGGATTTGGTGGGACTCATTTGGGGAAAAAAAAGTGGGGGACAGGGAGCTGAGGGGGGGGGGATGTGAAAAGGAGGTTGGAATGGGGGGGGGGGGGAGACAGACCCTCTGCTGTTTAAAAAATGATGTCGTAAAAGTCGACTAATTAAAGAATTGCTAAAATTGAAACTATTGCGCTGAAATAGGAAGATGTCGCAGCCTTGCTGTAGACAGCAACACAACCTAATAAAAGTATTTTTTTTCTCCAGAAGAATTCAGATGATCTATCTAACTATATGTCTGTCTATCTACTTTTTTTAAATCCACAAACCATGAATTGAAACCCTTCTGCCTCGATTCCATGATAGATACCGTAAATCTGGGAATTATGTAGCTTTCCAGCCTAACCCGAATGTGAACTCGGACCAAAAGGAGTTTGTCACCCGGTCGCCGAGCAGCATATATCTGTCTGTCGGTCTGCATGTCAGTCTGCATGCCTGCATGTTTGTCTGTATGCCTGTCTGCCTGTCTGTCTGTCTTAAACAAGTTACAGAAAGGGTCTATAATGTGCTGCAAATGATTGATTTATAGCCATATTGGGAATCAGCACTGCTTATTTTCGTTCTGCGAGGGGACTACTGTATTTATTGCGTTACCTAAAAGACCAGGAGCAATTAAATGTGAAGAATTTCGTACAATCAACTAAATAAATCATGTCACTAAATTACTCATCATCATCATGTAGCAGGTCCTTCGCAGAACGTCGCTCTCATCACGGTCTGCCTGAAAGAAACTCTGTCTCTCGCCAGTTCCCCCGCCTCATGTACTTTCATACTCAAGGAGTCACTCATATTCTATGCCCATCTTCGTGTCGGTCGGCCCCTGCCCCTCCTTTCTGGTACCATGCCTTCTGCTATAATTGTTTCCAATCCGTCTAAATTACTAAATTACTACTTAGAATTATAATGAAAAAAAAATGGAATTGAGTGAAGAGCACTATGGATTTATCGAATGTAAAGATACAAATAATGAAATATACATATTACGAACACTGACAGAAGGACCAATGGACACACAAAAGGACTTATATTTGTGCTTTATAGATAATACCAAAGCATTTGACAAAGTTAAACATGATAAGATAATAAAAATGTTGGAAGACATCAATGTAGACGGGTAAGATCTCAAAATAATAAAACACATTTACTGGAACCAAGTAGCAGCAATTAAAGTGGGGAAACAGATTGGTTAGTTGTAAACTGATAAAGCAAGGAGTAAAATAGGGCCGTGTCTTATCCCCAGACATTTGATCTCTTTACAGTGTAATAATTTTGAGGGAAATCAAAGAGAAAGCTGGAAAAAGGGTTGGGGGAGACAATAAAAGCAATTTGCGTTATGCAGACGATACAGTTTTGATAGTTGAAAATGCAACTGATTTACAACTGTTCGATTTTGTATGGATGGAGAGTGCCAAGAAAGTATTTTTATTTAATTTTAAGAAAACGGAAGTAATGGTTATATCAAAGAAGAAGATAACTCCACATTGTGATGTCTCAATTGAAGGAAAAAGATCTAACCACGTCAATCAGTTAAAATATCTGGGAACAGTCATATCAGCTTATGGAAATCGTGTGACAGAGACTAAAAGGTTACATAGAGCATGTTCTTCTGTATTGCAGCGAATCTTGGAATGTCAGTGAACAAATTAAGAAGAATTAGGAAGCAATTAAAATGAAGCAAATAGCTGAATCCTAGAAACTGAAACACAAATTCGAGTATAGGATTCAGCTATTTGCTTCATTTTAATTAATTGTTACTGTAGTATGCACCTGGTGAGATACAGCGAAATATGCCAGGCAAAAAATTGTGCAGTCTTTTGTTTGTGTCTTCTTTGTTCTAATTACAAATACGCGAAAACTTGATACAACTGATTGTGTTTACTACTGACTGTGCTTGTTTTTCAAACCAAGTAGTTTCCCCTTCAACCGGTTTTCCCATATATTTCTGTATATCAGGTCAATTACAGTCACATTTTTTCCGTCTGGGTTTCATAGTCTTACTGGGGTTGTGGTGAGGTGGGGAGGGGGAGGGCAAGAATAGAGCCAGTGTCTCCCAACAAGCATGTCGTAGGAGTCGACTAATTGAGGACTTCCTTTTAAGTTGGAGTGCATCTGCCCAAGCAGCAAGGAACAACTAACTGCACAGAAATAAGCCAGGAAAACTGATTTACATGCACAACGCAGGCCCTGGCCCAAAGGTAAAGTCCACATGGACAAACAACCACGATTTTCCGCTGAAATTTATATCCGGTGAACAAGGAAGAAAAAAGACGAAGAAGAAATAGCTCCCCGGCAGTGACGTAATAGGACATCAGCTGGTCTGTTTGTCGGCCACGCCCTTAGAATGGATAAATCAAGACTTCCTTACCAAGCCCTCATTTGGACACCACATGGGGAAAAGATCTCGTGGAAGACCAAGGGAAACCCTACGTAGAACTATCATCAGGGAAGGCTCGCTCATGGGCCACTCAAACATCCAAGACCTACAACGGATTGCAACGGACCGCCGTGCATGGAGAGTCACGACCTCTGCCCTATGTACCGCACTCGACACAAGAGGAAAGACTAACTAACTAACTAACTCCTCCCACCCCAAAGGTCTCTCTCTCTCTCTCTCTCTCTCGCTCTCTGTGTCTGTGTGTGTATGTGTTTACGTGCGTGTATGTATATGTGTGTGTCTATAATAGCTAAGATTTCACGCCCGCGTTGTTGAAATTACGTTAACATATTCACAAATACAAATAACATCAGTAAATTTCCTCCTGTTAAAGATTTTGAGAAGGGCTGTGGGAGTGACCATAAGAGATAAGATCAGGAATGAGATCATAAGAGAAAAAGTCGGCACAGAACCAATTCTAAATTACATACGAAGACAGCAAGTGAAATGGTTTGCCCACTTAGAGAGAATGCCTTGTGACACCATACCATACAAAGTATACATGGAAAGAGAAGAAGGACGTAGAGCACGAGGTAGACCAAGAACAATATGGAATGATAACATCAGAGAAACTCTACAACAGCACGATGTGCCTATGGTCGAGGCGGCCAAAAGAGCTAGAAACAGAACCTTATATCTCCCTCGACACACACAGCGGTAAAAGAGGAAGTGAAAAGAAGAAGAAGAAAGATTCAGCTCAAAGATGGATAGCACAGTGTTATTATTTTAAAAATTATATAGTTACTACTTATAATCTATAATAGTTAAGACTTACTATAGACACCCACTACATTACACTTAGCACATGCAATCTATAAACTTTTAATCTATCGTTTATTACTTATTAGGGCTGTACCGAATAGTGATTTTCAGTATTCCGAATACGAATAGTGGGTCCAACTATTCGGCCGAATACGAATACGAATAGTGTATCATCATCATCAGGTGCCTTGCCGACTGGCGTTGGCGATTTTACCTCGCCACAATCTGCGATCTCCTGCAGCATGTATTAGTTCGTGTGCTGACACCCCTCCATGCTATGCAACAAGACTGTCAAGAATCTTCTCTCGTTGTCTTTCTTTATCTCTCCATCCACAGATTTTCCCAGTGGTCACCACATGTTCCATTTTCCCTCTTCTCATAACATTGCCGAAAAATTATGACTTTCTTCTTCTGATGTCTGTGATAAGTTGTCTTCGGGCTCCCGCCTCTTTCAAAACCTCTTGTGTGTGTGTGTGTGTGTGTGTGTGTGTGTGTGTGTGTGTGTGTGTGTGTGTGTGTGTGCTGTCCAAGTTATTTTAAGCATTGTTCTGTAAAAACACATTTCTGAGGCCTCAAGAAATTGTTTGGCTTGCCTGCCGATTGTCCAGGACACAACCATATGTTAAAATTTGATGTATGCAGCAAGCAAGAATTCTTTTTCTAACATTCAATGACAAAGACACATTGCATAAGATGTTCTTCATTTTATAAAATGCAATTTTTGCCTGTCCTTTTTTGTCTCTTATTTCAGTAATGCATCTTCCATCGGATGTTATCCATATGCCAAAATCATCGTTCGCTCGGCCGTTTGTTTGACGTAATTTAAACGCACCTTCAAATTCTTATTAGGAATATCTTCAAATTTGATTTGGTCAAAGACACTCTGAAAGAACGAAAAAATACATGATCTCTCTCTCTCTCTCTCTCTCTCTCTCTCTCTCTCTCTCTCTCTCTCTCTCTCTCTCTCTTTTCACACACACACAGACACACATTCACACAAGAAAAAGAAAATCGCATTACCTTTAAATAAATGTGCTTTCTTATCTGCTACACCTTCAGGAATACAGATGGAGAATCGGTCGCATGTCGAGATAAATACAAAGACAATGGTTAGCACGCTGTGGTTGGCATTTTATGCAGTATAATACACTTTAAATGTGAAACATGAGAGAAAAAGAATTTTTTTTTTTTACAATGGCGAGGAAAGACAATTTTAATTTCAACTTTTAAGTATCTTCTTGCCTTCTTTAATAATGTCACAATTTATAGCTGACTTTTCTTGATTTTCGCCGCGGCACCCCTGGCTTACGCATCCAGTTTGAGAACCTCTGCTGTAATGCCTAAAACGAGTCAGCAGGCAAAGACAACGGCCGACTCAGTCTGGAGAAAGCGGTGGACAAACTTTGGCAACGGCCACTATTGTGTTAATGAGAGAGTTATTTCAGTCCATTGCAGTTAATGCAGAAATCACTATTCGTATTCGGCCCGACCACCACTATTCGGCCGAATACCGAATAGCCATTAGGTCCACTATTCGGCCCCGAAGCGAATACGAAGCGAATATTCGGTACAGCCCTATTACTTATATTCTACTACACTTTATACTTGTAAACTTTAACCATAGCTTTTCTTTAAATGCATACGCAAATATTTCTCTATGATTTTATTGATCTAGGCAATAACAACTTTTGACTTGGTCAGATCTATTTAAATTTTCAATCAATGTAATATTTAACATGGGCTTAGTAATGCGGGATGTAACAGACAGCCTCCAACCCGTGGATCTGAAGGCCATGAGTCCAAAACCACAAGGTGCCGATCTTTGTACTACTTTACTATACTGATACTACTTCCACTAACTACAGTCTGGGGCGTAGACCTATTACTGCAGTCTCTACATAGGAGAACCTTTTCTTCTCATTTATCCTTCATCTGTTATTCTTCTTGTCTATCTATCTCTACTTATTTATCCCCTTTTCTTGCTATCCTTCCTTTAAATGCAAACCCTACCCGGTTTGATAGGTCACATACTTGCTGGTTTAGATTTTCTGCCTCAGCAATCCAATATTATAGTACAGCTAAACACCTATTATAGCTGCGTCTTTCCAGGTGATAGAATTCATTTGTTCTATAGAAAAGTATGTACTCCCTTTGGGTTATGGGACCACACTATGGGAAAAACAAGAATAAGCCATTGTGCCACCCCCCCCCCCACCCACACGCAACAAGCATTTTTGTAAAAGACCACTGTCTAGGGTCGTTTCCTTTGAGGTCAGAGTACATCTGCCTGAGAGATGATGAACCAACTGTCAGTATACAAAATAGCTAGATCTGTTAAACGCATGTACACCCAAAGCTCTCCGGAACACGACCAAAGTCCAGAAGTGGACGAATAACCAGAACTTTCTGCCCTAGTTTACAGCCGGCGAACTCTAAAAGAAGAAGAAGAAGGGCATTTTTGCCAGTTGCCATCACATCTATTTGACATATTTCTTCCATGGGCAGGGCTTTTTTTTTCTGTGTGTAGGCAGTACCTGAACGTTTGTTTAAAGGCATAATTGTTTTAAGCGCTACTGTCACTTTGTGATGAGTACCGGCACCTTTATATTTTCTAGACATCCCGAAGTGACTACCGGCAACTTTCTTTCTGCGAAAAAAATCCAAAAACAACCCTGGAAATGGCTATCAATTCTACACGGAACGGACTATTCAACTAAGTAAGAATAAACTCACAGGGAGCAAGTACAGCGGGGATCTACAGTCATCAGTAGAAATTATCCTCTTTCGACACACGTTTCGGCCCACGATTCCTAAACGTATTCGGAGGTGGGCCCACCTGAGTTCATGAAGCTCAGGGCTGCTTCCCCGCCGCACAGAATTACTCAGGGCTCAAAATGTTAAAAATGGGGATCGCTGCGGGCCAGAGCCCCAGCATAAAAAGATGATTAATAATATACAGCTGGCGGTGGTCCGCTGACCACTTGCTACGCCTCCGCGGGCCGCCAGTTGAATAGCTTTGGACTATAAGAAGAAGAAGAAATTGCTGACTATGGTGTGACTGGAGTCAGTCCCAAAGTTCGCTCCGCCTAGAAACCAATCTCCCGTCTTGCGCACTCAGCTTTTCATCGCTTCCTGCACTTCCGGTCATATCTCTACGCGAAAAACAAATAGTTCAGCAAAAATATTTAATATTAAATAATTTCAGCAATTAAACACAATTTTTTTACCATAATATCCAAGAAAAACTATAATTCTGTTTATTATTCTGATATGGCGAGATATAATAATAGGTTAAACCATTTAGCGCATTGAAAGTGTCCGGCTTTTGTGTGAGTTATGAGGCGTTTGATATTGATGGACAAAAGGCTGAAAAAACAAGAAATCGGTCTATGAAAACTGAAGATCCTGACGCTGGACTGGGCGAAATAAAGTCAACATGTGATATTTTTAGTGGCAGGTTTATACTTTGTTCATCAACTAGATATTTTGATGGATGGGCCCGTCCATCATATATCTGTGAAAAGAATATTTAGATACGGCTGTGCCATCAAGCTTATGATTTGACGCTGGGAACCATTTGTTCTTCCATTCTGCCTAGTGTCCAGACTTCCTCGGTCTTGGACACCTTTGTGGAGTTTGGGGGCCTTTCGGCGACGTGGCCCGAGTTTCTAATTAAGAGTTATGATCTAATCAGTTACTCGAGGATTACGTTCATTTTAACGTTTCTTAAATGACTACACCTAAAAACGACAAACAAGACGAATCAACTCGAAGAAAGCCAAGCAGTGCCAGAAGCATGCATAGTGGCCAGCGCCAGGGTTCCTCAGGGAACACAGGGGTTTTAATGGTGGGACCAAACTTCAGAGTGGGCAAAAAGATCGGATGTGGCAATTTTGGAGAGCTGAGAGTCGGTGAGTACCATCCTGTCCAAACAGCTAACGAAAGTGAGAGATTAGTGAGTGAGGGACTTGTGATGACAGTGACACCAGTCTCAGATAGAGTTGACTTGACTCACTAGTGACAGTAATATTGCTAGAATTAGCAACGATCACATTATTCAATGAATGTAGTTTGTATATTTATTTGTATTTCATAATGTGAATGTTTGGCTCTTTGTTAACTAATATCCAACCCTAGATAATGTCACAGCACAGTCCAACATTTTAGAGGATGGTAAGACTGGGTTTCCCGGCTTTCTGATGCTTTTAAACACCCCAAAACATCTAGAACTGGCCCTAACTCCAACTCACCTACATCCCACGAGAGAGTGCAGCCTAGGTATCACGACTGCATGCAGCCTAGGTCCCACTACTGCATGCAGCCTACCAACCGCCCCCTGAAATATATGTGACCTGTAGATTTCCCCTGTTTGGGGTAGGATTTTAATAAAGCACCAAATGTTTTATCTTCCTTGTGAAATTGATCATAAGAATGACAATTGTGATATTAGATTGGTACTTTAGTCTGTATTGGTGGTCATATTCATATTGTACCCCTCCCTCCATGATTGTTATTTGTAGGATTATCACCTCAGGGATGAGAATCAGGCAGGAGCAAATCATAGAAACCCCTTTTGGCTATATAACAGAGTTACATTAGGGCATCTCTACAGTTACAAAGTAACCTGCAGCCCAGTGTGGGGATAGGAAACAATGCTTGTTGCATTTGAGTACTTCTAGACACTGTTGGTTTGTCCCCTCTGGTATACTGCCCAACAGTTTACCACCTGAAATAAAAATAATCATAATCTGAATTGCATACCAACAGGCCAGTTTAAGGCACCCCGTTCAGCCTCTCTAGAGATCTTATAGTTAGGGCACCCATAATGCCTACACCAGTCCAGAGTAACCCGAGTTGGTAGGGAAAAGCTTCTGCAAGTGTTGTTGGATCTTATATACTTATAAGACCATTACAGCTTGATAAGTCTTAGTCCAGTTGTACAGTACCTCAGTAAAAACCTGTTTGCCAGCTCTGGCCTATATCACATCTCAGTGTCTAGTTTGAGAATGGAGGTGGAAGAAGACACTGTTGCCTTCCGCAGGATTGAGAATCAGCTGTACACACATGTCATAATTGTAACTGACTCACAGAATATGTTGACAAAGGTGGAGACAGGCAGGCTCCATGCAGAGTGGCAAGCATCGCTTCAGAGGTTCTGGGTAGTTAGTGTCCTTTGGATATTTTCTTCAGGGTATGCTGGTGTGTTGGAAAACAGACACAGATAGACTGGCCAGTTCTGCAACCCTTGTTGAGGAATTATTGTGTGACAAGTTAGATGTAGTGAGGGCTCTTTGGGAGCGACTGAAAAGTGGGAAAGCTCAAATAGATCATTACAGTCTGAGCAGAATGGCGCTGCGAGAAGTTACCAGGGGACCTGGCTGATGCTTAGCCCTCACAGGAAAGGTGAGATGGATGTTCTATAAGACGGTTACTGGTAATATCGGAACTCATTGCTGAAGATGGGGACAGAGTGTTTATGGGAGTGTCCCGAATGCTGTGATGTTGATTCTTAATTCAGCATTTAACGTTGCCAACTCTAATCACAGATATTCACATTTTAGTATTGGAATTTCCCATAGGCAGATATAATGTAAGATGGCATTCAGCCTAGTAATGTTTAAAGCTGAAATGACTAATACATGACCATCTTGGACTAACTGATGCTGTTTAATAAAATTTATGACACAAATGTGTAAGCAGAACATCATATTTATTGTTGTAATGTGATTGTTCTGTTAGTTTCGGGGTTATATGACTCAGAGAGTCGCAGTGGTGCAGCGGCTAGACGCTCACTGCAGATTGGAAGGTCATGGGTTTGCTTCCTGGTGGAGCCGGACTTTTTCAAAAAATGACCTTGGCTTCCAGGTCAACCTAGCCTTGAGTGGGTATGGGTTGCAGTCCCGTGAATTATAGGCGGCCGCCGTGATGCTGACTACAGCACCCATCCTGTGCCGATTGGTCTATAAAATATAGGTCTAGCACTAAAGGCGTGGAAAAGAGTCCTTTCCTTTTTTTTTTTTTTTTTTAAATGACTCAGCGAATAATCATAATATATTGAATGATTAACTTTAATAATCACCATAAATAAGGAATATTAGTCATCTGCAAAGACATACTGTAGAGTTTCATTCTCCTTCAGGAAAGACAATCAGTGGAACAATGTATATCCCAATTACGACTTGAGGATTGACCAGGATATTATGTAAAAATTACCTCCGTATCAGAACAATGACAGAAATATGATTTTAAAATAATTACATTATGGGTACAGGGACATAGATCAGACATGTCCAGAATCATTGTATTTTCTTATTTCTGTGATTTTTGCGTATCCTATTCTTCATGTCGTAACATTAAAAAAGGTAACTAAGCACAGAGGTGTGCCAAAGGTAAAGTTATTATTCTTTAAAAAAAAATGTGTATCCTCAACTCTTTTATTACTAAACAATTCACCATACATTTCTTAGTATTCCCAAAACGAGTACAATGTTCTTGCTGTCTTCTTTCACAAATAACTGCAATATTAACCTTTTAAATCTGAATTATTAATTAAACTTCTGCTGTCCTATGAAGTTTGTGTTTAACTCCTTCAAACCTGAGTGATCATTGCCTTTTAAGCTGAACTATCTGGGATGAAAAGGTTGTGGGTTCAGGGAATCAGACTTTTTCAAAAACAAAAAATGACCTTGGCCCTTCCCCACCACCCACCCCCTCCCCCCAGGTTAAACTAGCCTTAAATGGGTACCATGTAATGTTCTGGGAGATAGAAATGGCCGGCGATGCTGACTACATCACCCACCAAGTCCCGATTGGTTTTTAAAATATAGGTCTAGCCCTGTATGCCCAACACCCCTTAAGGTGTAGTAAAGGGTCCTTTACTTTACTTACTTATTTGTGATAAAAGGAGTTAAAGTAACAACAACTTGGGACTGAAAGCGTTAATACCAAGACCTTTACATTTGTCAGATTGCAGTTTAATGAAAGTGAATTGATTGTTTATCAGATGTAATTTTTATTTAGATAAAACGATATAAACATGGCTTGACTATTTATAAGGTTGAGGTAACTAAACCCACTGACTACTCAGCCCGTTAACCGCTGCACTTTCCTAGACATCATTTATTTTAGTATGTACTAAAAATGCCATAGCTTCACAGTTATTTACCATATACTTATATTGTATTTTGCATCAAAATAGAATGAGTAAAAATTTAAAGGAAAATGTGTGTTTCATATTATCAGAATGTAGCTGTCGATTGGTGCAAAAAGGCAAGAGAAAAATCTTTTATCTGACAGCAGTATGACTTACAAAAATGTCATAGCTTCTAAAAATGAAGAACACATTAAGAGCAAAAATTTATAGATATGGTGTAGAAAAGGTAATAGAAAGTCTCTTATCTGACAGTAATATATAGACTAAATTTCATGATATATAAAACACAATCTTGGGTTGTTTTATCAATTTAGAAAGAAGTGTGCAATTCAATATCAATGCAACAAACAATAAACATATATACTACTCACATTTATCAAATTTTATGGTCAAAATTTGTCAGTGATATGGTACAGTTCATAGCACTGTTTAGTACAAAGTGGCACATGACATTCCCTACACCAGTAGCTTGTCGTGGTCCCTTTGTGGCCTTTTTTATTTTCTGGATTTCAACATTTATCTTTTCACACCTGTTCTTCAGCATTGGAGATCACACATCAACAGTTTTCTTGTGTGTGTGGAAACTTATGGAACAGCCTGTAAAAAGATATTCTATACTTTTCACATCCAGACATATATTCACTATTGCTTTACAATCTGCGATGGCTATTCTGATTCATTTATCAAGCAGCTTACTTCACTTCAGAGGTGTGTCATATGCTTAGAAGTAATCATCACAAAGCAGTTCAGAAACATATAACGGTCTTATGCTATTACCATTTTGCAAATGTATACTAAAGTATTATCCTAAAAGGCTTCAGGTGACCTGTGGCCATTGTTTAAATATAATGGAAGGCATATCAAAATTACACATCCCTAATTTTTTCCTGTGTTGGCTCTGGGTCCAATAGACCTATTGCATTTCTAACTAGCATGCTGGGAAAGGTGACAAATTTAAGGTTTGCTTAAGTCAAGTATGCCAGGCAGAAAGCTGCAGATATCAAAGCCTAGCTGTAAACCACAGTGCAGTGTGCCAATCCCCCTTTTAAGAGCAAAGGAGTAAATGGAATTTAGCTTCAGCTGCACGATTACATATTGGAGATAGACTACCCATTTTGGCACAGCCTCAGAAAATGGAACATACCCTCAGTTTGTGGACTTAAAAAAGAAGAAATAAAAAAAAAAATAACAGAAATGGCATATGTAAGCTTGGGCTGCATGTTGAAGAAGTCTACCTATCATTTCAATGGATTGTGACAAACTTAAAAGAAAGGAATTTGGTAATAGGGGATTCCGGATGTTACGTGAATGAAAAAAGCAGCCTAGTGAGGATGTTTGTGAGCCCTAACCTGGAAGATGAAAGAAGTGGGAAAATATGTGAAGATGTCCTTGAAAGTTGCAGGCTACACTGATGGCATCCTTGCACTCCTTGTCTTGCATCCCTGGGCTGCTAGACTTTTATTGCTGCATAGCAGGCAAGACAGCGTTTTTCGTGTGCTATGCAGATTCAGCCTGATGTGGAACAATTGCCAGAGCTTGATTTTGATAAACCATTGCCAGAGACATTCCACTGTTTGTGTATTTAGATAATGTTGTTAATGTTAACTAGTAACTGTTAACAGAGGTGTGAATGAAAGAAGAGAGATTAGAGGAATGGAATGATGGATGGACCTGCATGCTTAGTTCCTATCTCTTTGAAAATTAAGTTTACTTCCTTTGTTCAGCCATTGTCTCGACTCAAATTTTGTGATCACCATCTTCATGCACATAATGTTTCTGTTTATGCTGAAGTTTTATTCCTGTTTTTCCCCCCAGGTAAAAACCTCTACAACAATGAACATGTTGCCATTAAACTAGTAAGTATTCAGTTTATTTCATCTCTGTGTGGGTTCAGGGGCACCATTGTGGGGGGGGGGGGGGGGTGGAATAGACCTTTGGCTCCCTAACAAGCATGTCGAATCAGCGACTAATTAGGGATGCTTCCGTCAAAGTCAGAATGCATCTGCCTGAGAGGCTAGGAACTAGCAGTCTGCATACATATAAGTCAGATCTGTAAAATAGATGTGCACGCAAAACTCCGGTACTGGAACAAGGCCAATGTCCAGAAGCAAATGAACAACCAGAACTTTTCGTTTACAACCAGTGAACGTGAAGAAGAAGAAGAAGAATGTTAGTTTCTGTCAGAAAACTTAGAGAGGTTTTATTTTCAAAATAATTAGTAGAACACTCTCGGGAAAACTCTGCCTCAGATGGGTACCAGGAAATGTCCTGGGAGGTGAAGATGGCTGGCATGATGTTGACAACATCACCCATTTATGGCCATTTGTCTGTAAAACAGTATGTGCTTTGCACCATATATCTGAAGTGCTAGTGGTGTGAAAAATTCCTTTTCTTTGTAATTTCCTTGGAACTGTTTTTATAAAATGATGAGTACATTAAAAATGTGTGTGTGTATATATATATATATATATATATATAAAACATGGACTGTCAAGATGTTTTTGGCAATCTTATAGGGAGATACTGAGATATATATACTGAGAGATACAAGAAAGCTTGGTGGTTCGTAGCGAAAGCCAATGGAAAATCTTTAGTGCAGGACAACCTAGCATACGATACCACTACGTCTAGCATAAGAATGGAGGTGGAGGCGGTAACTGCAGATTTCTGGTGGCTGGAGAACAAGATGTCGGCTCTGTGGCTAAGTCGATGCCTACGCTTCATAATGCCGGGTACGATCCCAGATGTGGGCCATGTGCCTTGCGTTGGTTTCGACAGTGGTATCAAGAGAGCCGACCGTCCAGAAAGCAGTGGCAAACTAGTGGATGTAAATTTGCCTAGAAAAACCACACAACAGCCAGGGGCTGTTAAGGTTGGTTCAACGTCTTGGAAAGGATACAACTAACCTTTGCAGAGAACAAGATTCATACACATGTCATTATTGCAACAGACTCTGAAAGCATGCTGAGAAAGGTGAAAACAGGAATGCTTCGAGCAGAGTGGCAAGTTTCACTGGGAAGGTCACAGGTAGTGAGCATACTTTGGATCTTTTCTCCAGGCCATGCCGGCGTGGTGGGAAATAAACAGGCAGACAGATTGGCTGCATCCGCACCACTGGGTGGTGAATTGATACATGACAAGGCAGATGTGGTCAGGGCCCTTTGGTCACATGCAGCTGAGTCAGACAGAAGTGAAACAAGATTTTTATGACCTGGAGAGAAGAGGCACCTGGGTGTAACCAGGTGGTCTGGCCGGGTCACTACCCACAGGGAAAAGGCAAGACAGACATATAACCTGATTACGACGGGTACCATTAGAATTGGAACTCTGCACTGGCTGCTGAGAATGAGGATAGAGCACACGTGGGAATGCCCTGAGTGCTGTGATGTCAATTCTTGATTCAACTCAACTCAAACTTAGAAATTACCTGACAGCAGGCAGAGTTAATTTGGAAAATGGCAACAGGAGGATGAGGTGTTGAACACCCTTACCAAAATGGTATATGTAGATGATACTATTCATGCCATTGATGTTTTACACATATGGCTTTAGCCCTGTATTTCTATAGACCAGTCAGCACTTCATGAATGATGTTGTCACCATCACACCAGCTGCCTATACTTCCGACGAAATTTTCTGATACCATTTGTGACTTGTACCAGGTGTCACATGAGATATCTAAATAAAAAATTATGAATGCTTTACATTCAAAGTGGCAGTGTACATGTTTGTAGTGACCAGTGGGGAAAGCCAGATTTGTCTAGCAGGATGTGACAAAATGGTCACATAAGAGACGCATTATGCCATAGAGAGGAATCAAGCGTTAAATTCATTCACACACCGGGCGTTGTTTTGGGAGTAAAAGTGTTAAGCTGGGTTGACCTGGGAGCCCTAGGCCAATCATTTTAAAAAAAAAAAAACACTGCCCTGATGTGGACTTGAACTCCAGACCTTCAGGCCAATAGCTAGCTCCTGCATTATCACAGTTCCTTTGATAGATTGCAATGATTAAGTTAATTAAGTTAAAGTGCCCCACTTGTGGGGGGGGGGGGGGGGGCAGACCCACTGCCCCTCTCACGACAAGCATGTCCAAAAAGTCAACTATTTAGGGATGTTTCACCTAAATTTCTTTTCCTGAGAGGCAAGGAACCAACAGTCTGCATGTAAAAAAACTTGCTTTCCTGAGAGGTGGGTGTGGTAAGCTAGTTTGGCGGAATTTATCCTCGCCTGGAGATCCCCTATTCTCCTTCCTCAATATTTACAGGGCTCGAATTAAGAAAGTCTAGGGGAATTCTATGGGTCCCTGAGTTCAGAAAGAAAGGAAGGGAAATACATAATCAAACCAATAGGGTGAATCCCCGGAATAGAACTGAATACATAATTATTCTTGTAACTGAACTTCAGAATAAACAAAGTTCAACACCTAGCGGATTGAACTCAAATAAATCACAACGTACAATACTTTGACTACACAAGGAATTAAAATCGATGCTAATTGATGTAATCTGAATGAGTTTTCTAAATCAACAATTGTATTGACATAACACAGTCCAGCAATCCCAACAAATTATTCAACTAAAAAGGAAATTAACTCATCATTCCACATTAAAAAAAACCATTTCAATGTATCTAAACGTCCCTCATCTCAAGGATCGTTCGAGTGGAATACGGCATTCGATGTTATGGACAATACACTGGCGGTAACAATTGTAGTGATTGGCTATCTGCATAAGTCGTCAGTTAATTTAGGATTTTCCTTCTACGGTGTTGTTAACAATTCATGGTGTTTTAGGGAACCTGAATTCGTATTATTAATATTGTTTCTTTTGGTGTTAGGCCGATGGAAAGGCTGGGGCTGTCGTTGATGTAGTGACGAAGGATTAGCTCTAAGGTTTTTTCCTAGTAACACTAAGCTAAGGTCATTGGTTATGTGCACCTTCGTACATTTTCTACTCTTCTCGCATCTATATTCAACTATATTTATTTTAAGTGCGCAATTCTTTTAACCAAAAGATGCAATTAACTCTTGCCGGACTGACATATTCCATTGGTTTGTCAAAGTGAGGAACCAACAGTTTACATGTAAAAAGAACAAAAGCCAAATATGCAAAACAGATTTGCAGGCAAAACTAAAGTTCTGGACTTCTTTAGATTCACCGGCTGTATCTCTGGCGAAAAGTTCTGGTTGTTCGTCCGCCTCTGGATGTTAGTCTTGTTCCAGAACCTGCGTGTTGCATGCATGCACATCCATTTTACCAGTCTGCCCTATTTGTACGTAGATTACTGGTTCCTTGCCTCTAAGGCAGATGCACTACCACTTCGAAGGAAGCTTCCAATTAGTGCTTAGTGGTAAGACAGTTGGTCTTTTCTTGTTTTCCCTCACAACGGAGCCCCGGAATCCACACAGGAAGTTCCAGACTATGACCAGAGTCCTAAGTGGACAAACAACCAGAACATTCTGCCTGAGTTTACAGATAGTGATCGCTGAGAAATAGAGAGAATGAAACAAGCTATGAAATGTAATGATTGATACGGTTAGCCGTAATTTTGCCCTCCTGTAACTGGTGAACGCCTTGTGTTGTCCAGGAACCTATGAAGTCAAGAGCCCCTCAGTTACACCTGGAGTATCGTTTTTACAAGCAGCTAGGACAAGCAGGTAGAGTATTCGTTTTCTTCTCCAAGTCTTCTTGCTCTGTTTCTTGCTGTCTTTTTTTAAATTCAGATTTAAACTTATTGATTGCTGTTAAATCTCTGTGCAGGGTTCCTTCTTTCTGCCTTTCCCCTGCAGGCTGCTGCCACATCATTTGACCACCCTACGGTTACAAAATCTCAACCTGGCTGGTAAGCCAACATGGCAGTTCCCGGATAACCGGGCCTTCAGATTAAAACTTCAAAGTGATGGAAATTACAATAACCGTGCCATTGTTTTGTAACCTGTCAGTATTGTTGTTAAGGATGTCAAGAATGTTAAGTGTTTGACATCTCGATGCAGACAACCATGGTGATGTCATATTGAAGTTTAAAAATATCCGCCCAACTTTTGACATGACCAAAGAGGAGCAGCATTCTGTTATCTATTTTCTTTTTAATCAGTGAAGGGGTGAAACCTATATATATGTATCAGTGAAGGGGTGAAACCTATATATTTATCAGTGAAGGGGTGAAACCTATATATATTTATCAGTGAAGGGGTGAAACCTATATATATTTATCAGTGAAGGGGTGAAACCTATATATATTTATCAGTGAAGGGGTGAAACCTATATATATTTATCAGTGAAGGGGTGAAACCTATAGATATTTATCAGTGAAGGGGTGAAACCTATATATATTTATCAGTGAAGGGGTGAAACCTATAGATATTTATCAGTGAACGAAGGTACATTATGGTGATGTGTGCCTGTCAGTCTAGTGAGCGTATGAGTGGATTAGAATGTTTCACAGTAACTGCAATCAACTCTAGGGTCACTACTTGGTGTGTCTAATCTGGTCGTGAACAGTCTGTCACAGAAGTCACGTTGAAGAACTAACAACTATCTTTAATTGAAGACTTACTTTTGAGCTTGGCTGATTTTGTATTTCATTTGAACGGATTCATTTGTGCTTCATTTTGTTCAATTGTTGCTATAGTATGCACCTGATTAGATGTAGTGGAATATGCCAGGCCATAAACTGTGCAGTCTGTGTCTTATTTTTTCATATTTTGCAATTGGGAAGCTTTGCTTTGAGGAGTAAATTATTTTTGACTGCACATAAATATTTTGAGTTTAATTTAAATCCGGTTGGTTAGATGACTAAAGGGATTAAAGTAACAACGGGAACAAGCCCATGAAGAGTAAGAACTAGTAATCATCAGTCAGTGGGTCCTGTATAGAACAACACTATTATCAAGGCATGCCTGATTCTCTCTCTTTCTCTAGGGGATTCTCCAACCATTTGTGCTTTCATAGCCAATGCATCTTTAACATCTTCTATCCACTTTCTTGGAGGTCTGCCTCTGCATTATTTTCTATAACCTGTACCCTCCATCACCGCTCTCTCCAGGCCGCTATGAGGTTTAACATTGCCAGAATGCCTCAGCTTTCAGAATAGAATGCTGTTTATGAGCCAATTCTTCTCCATGCTCAGATCAGGCAGGATGTTGGTGTTTTGTCTTCTTCTTAGTGCATAGTATTCTAAAAAATTTTCTGTGAACTGGTGCTCACTGAGTTAAATAAGAAATTAAGTCTGAGGGAATTAAATTAGTTGTTACAGAGACATGACAGGTAAAAGTAAGGACAGATTAAGTAAAAGTAATACCTGTCTGAATCAGAAGGAGTTAAAGTAACACTAAGATATAAATGTGACAAGTAAGAATAAGGACATCATCATTATCATCATCAAGTGCTTTGTCAACTGGCATGAGTTTATTGTTATTGTTATTTGCATTCACTGGCAGTAAACACTGGCAGAAAAACCTGGTTGTTCATCCATTTCTGGTCTTTAGGTTTGTTCCAGGACCTGAGTTTTGTTTGTGGATTCATTTTACAGATCTTACTTATTTGTATGCAGCCTGTTGGTTCCATGCCTGTTAGGAAGATGCACTCTGATTTTAAAGGCTCTTACAACATGTTTCTTGTGGAGGCAGTGGGTCTGTTCTTGTTTTCCCCACAATAGAACTGGCATGAGTGATCATACCTCTGCACAGTGTGCAGTTTCAGCAGCATGAGTCAGTTTGTGTGCTGATACCCCGCCATGCCATGACAGAAGGCTGTCTAGAGTTTTTTTGGTCTTCCTGTGTCTCTTTCTCCACAGTTGCTTCCAGTGATCACAATATACAATTTTCCTTCTTCTCGTAACTTGACCAAAAAATTATGACTCATTGACTGTCTCTTCCTGGTATTTGTGATAAGTTATCTTTGAGCCCTCACCTCTTTCAAAATATCTAGGTTGTTCTTTGTAACATGACAATAAAGAGTAATAATACTTGACTGGGTCTGATGGGGTTAAGTGACTACTAAAATAGGGCACATGACAAGTAAGGGCATATTAAGTAAAAGACAGTCTTAATAAGAAAAGATGGAGTAAAAGTGATATGTATCTGGGACTGAAAGGGTTAAAGTGATATCTAAGACAGGGAGATGTCATGTAAGAATTAAAGTAGATTATTTAGAAAAAGTAATACTTGTTAGAACTAACACAGGGGCATGGTAAGTCAGTCTAGGAATAGACTGAGTAAAAGTAATATTTGGGTTATAAAACAAAGTAACAGCTAAGACAGGATATAGGACAAGTGAGAATACATGTCAAGGTGTCCATATCACAGAGTTTGTGGTATTGTATGGAATTAGCTGTCCCATCAACCAATTCGCCTCCTCTCAACAACCACAGCTTGTGTTGTTCCATGGCCGCTCATTTAGTATATCCACTGCTAACCTTTAGATCTAGAGGCCATGCCCTCATTCACCACCCAGTGGATGCACCTAGTAATAGGACAGGCTTTTACCCTGAGATAAAATTTAGGGGTACAGAAAAGTCCTTTAATTTTCTGAAAAGTATTTGCGAGGGAAGGATATTAAGGAAGTAAGCTGGTGAGTCAGCCTGTGTTGTGTTGTGCCCTAATAAATATCCTAACACCTCACGTCCTTGTGGTGGTGTCTGCCTTATCTTGCCTGAGACAAATATTTCAGTCTAAAGATAAGGTCTCTAAACAGTTATCACTGCATTCCTGGCATTCACAGCTCACATGCAGTTTTCTTGCAACACTTTGTAATTCAGCCCTCCAATGACAAATGTAGAAACAGTGTGAGCCAAGTATTGATTATCCAGCGTTATGTTTTAGTACTGGTATTAATTTGGACCAGTGGTTAAATACTATGAAGAGCAAATAGCACAACATCAGCAAACAGCTAAAGTCTTTCCATCGCAGAAGGTCATAGTTGATGCCCCAGTGAGTCAGTTGTGAAATCAACACAGTCATGGGTATACTACATCCACAGGGCCCAAATACACATCCCTTGTGGGAGACAGATGTGTTGGTGAGTGTTTTAGCATGCCCCAATTAAAACCTAAAATGTAGAAGCTTAATATGTTTACTGATGCATATGAGTGTGTCCAGTCACACATGGTGCATTCTTTGCGACTGCAAGAATTATAGTAACAATCCTGAGAACATTTCTCTTTCCAGTTGTAGCATGCAGATGTGAGTTGTGAAATATTTGTCAGTAACTAAAAAAAACTTAGTGCATTTGAACTTAAATATATTACTGGAAGAGGAAGCGTACTGATATTCTTCATTTTCTGAATATTGATGGAAGCTGCCTCATAAACAGCATAGTTTCCCAGAAACTGAAATACTTGGGCCATTTCAAACACCCTTTTGGTTTGGAGAATATAGTATTGAGGGTATAGTTCCTGGGGGAGGCAGGGGAGGACCAGCATAATGACGGGCAAGGATATCTAGGAAACACAGGTCATGTAAGTTAACAAAGCGAGCGACCACTTGGGGCTTCCTGACATTCATGATGAGAGCTAAGCACCTGCTGCATGATAGTATATCACATGATAGCATTATTATTTGGATATTTTAGCTTCTTCTTTCTTTTGTGAATATCTAGGCATTGCAGTTCATCAGACGATCGGCAGCCGAGCCAGGGCGCGCTCAGTCGCTTGATATGCTGTAATGTTATGCAGTATCAGGGTGACTCCTTCAATCCATCTTCTTCTCTGTCTTCCCCTGCCTTTTGACATTTCGATTTTCAGGTTGTATGCTCTTGCTGCTGGCATTGTTGGTTTCCTTCTCATTAGATGGCCAAACCGTTTCATTCTTTGTTTCTCAATAAATTTGACAATGGGTGTTGTTCCAACAGTTCTTGTGATCACGTTGTTTCTCACTCAGTCTATTCTGGTTTTAATCACAGCCATTCTCAAACATCTCATCTCACAGGTGGTTAGTTTTCTTTCTTGTTTTTTTTTTTGGGTCAGCGTCCAAGTCTGACACTGGTAACCTAAAGTTGGTATAAATATTGTATTTATAATTTTTGTGTGTGTCTCTATTGGGATAGCTGGATGTTTTAAAATTAGAGTAAGTTGGTACTTGACATTGTTGGCTTGCTGGATTCTCATTCCTGTCTCTCTATTTTACAATTGTGTGTAAAGATGCTTCCCAAGCATTTGAATTCTTGCATTTGTTTCAGGCTTTGATCTTTTATATTTTTACTTCTTACCATTATTCATGGCAACTATAGTGGCTCAGTGGTATGCCTGTTGGTCACAGATTTGAATCCCTATCGCTACAGATTTGGTAAAATACTAAACCTCTTAGATTGATCCATCTTAGAAATGGCTACAGTGTTTCTAATTACCTTTTCTAAAACTATTTCTTAGAGTTGTGTGGGTCCGGGAGGTCTTGAAACTAGGTTTAAGCCACTTGGCTAGTGTAGTCACTGTGACCTGTGCACATTAAAATTCTATTTTTGTCCTATCAGGAAAAATATCCATCACCCTAATGAGAATTTTAACTTGGCTCCAGAAGGAGAGCCCACTGTTTTAATAATTTGATCAGCTGCTCTTCTGGCGTGAGGAGTATAGACATGATATTGCCCACACCACCAAGTGCTGTTTATTGTATAAATAAATGGGGTAAACGCCACGTGTCTGATATATCTCAAGGTTTGGGAACACGTCCTTTACTTGTCATATCAGAGATTCCTTTTAGTTGTGGAGTGTGTGAGCAGTTAACAGAGATCCTCTGTGGGTTGTGTGAGCAGTTAACAGAGATCCTCTGTGGGTTGTGTGAGCAGTTAACAGAGATCCTCTGTGGGTTGTGTGAGCAGTTAACAGAGATCCTCTGTGGGTTGTGTGAGCAGTTAACAGAGATCCTCTGTGGGTTGTGTGAGCAGTTAACAGAGATCCTCTGTGGGTTGTGTGAGCAGTTAACAGAGATCCTCTGTGGGTTGTGTGAGCAGTTAACAGAGATCCTCTGTGGGTTGTGTGAGCAGTTAACAGAGATCCTCTGTAGGTTGTGTGAGCAGTTAACAGAGATCCTCTATGGGTTGTGTGAGCAGTTAACAGAGATCCTCTGTAGGTTGTGTGAGCAGTTAACAGAGATCCTCTATGGGTTGTGTGAGCAGTTAACAGAGATCCTCTGTGGGTTGTGTGAGCAGTTAACAGAGATCCTCTGTGGGTTGTGTGAGCAGTTAACAGAGATCCTCTGTAGTTTGTGTGAGCAGTTAACAGAGATCCTCTGTAGTTTGTGTGAGCAGTTAACAGAGATCCTCTGTGGGGTGTGTGAGCAGTTAACAGAGATCCTCTGTGGGGTGTGTGAGCAGTTAACAGAGATCCTCTGTGGGGTGTGTGAGCAGTTAATAGACATCCTTTGTGGTGTGTGTGCAGTTAACAAGGATCCCTGTCTGTTATAGCAGGATTGCAGGTTTTAAACTAAAAATCTGTCACAGTTAATTTAGAGCTTTTTTCACATTTAAGGTTGCGTAGTGATTCTAACACCCTCCACTCTGTGTGCCTTTATTGTTTATTCGTGTAATTACCTTTCAATCCATTGCTTACTGTTGTCTTGCTGTAAACCATAACACAACATGCCAGCTGTCCTTTAAGAGTGGACACCGGAGAAGTAGAACCTGGACCACTGAGGTGGCAGACAGGTGCATTAACCTCTGTGCCACTGCAGCTGTTTTTGGAGCACATGAATAATAGCTAACACATGGTGGGTTCTTTGGCATTCCAAGAGTTAAACATGGAGAAGAAGACAAGTTTAATGTATGGATTGTTTTCTTGATTACTTACACTGTCTTCTTCTTCTTGTTACTCGGCATTTGCCCTTTAATGCTGTTTAGCATATTGTGTTGTGGTTTTAGTCCAAATGCAGTTGTGTGCCTTTCGGCCTAACATAACTGATTTCACCAAATCCCCAATAAGTCACTTTTCATTACATGCTTTGGAGGAGAAGGGGGGGGGCATAAGGGGCTGTTTCCCATCCCCCCTTCTACCACTAATATAGGACCACCAGAACTCACACAAGGAACAAAGACTATTGTTTGATTGTGTAGGACTAGTGTGTGTGTTCACTGATTTGTAAACTTTTGTTAAAATGAAGGGGGGGGGGGAAGTCAGTTGGTATGAGTAAAGTAGATTAGTGAATAAGAAACAGGGAGGGTTGAGATGTATGTGAGGGTATGTGGGTAGTTAGAGTGCAGTAGGATATATATAAGGAAAATTAGGGATGGGAAAGGAGAAGTTTGAATGAGTAAAGTTGAGTTGTGGGAAGGGTTAATGGTTTGAGACAAATGATGGTGGAGAGGAAGAGAAATATAGCATGAGGGAAGTAGGGAGGAGTCAGTTGGAGTGGTGAAGGTTTAAAAAAACAAACAAGCGAAGGACCCTTTTCCACACCTTGAGGCAAATAGGGCTAGACCTATATTTTGTAAACCAATCCGCACTTGTGGGTGATGTAGTCAACATCAAGTTGCCTGCCCCCCACCCCCAGGACTTAACCTGGTACCCATTTAATACTGTGTCGACCTGGTAGTCAAGGTCATTGTTTTTAAGTGTCAAACTGCTACACCATGGTAGATCCCAGTTATGTAGTGGCAAAGCAGAACTATAGAAGACCTTGACTATCAAAGTAGAATAGTTTATGAACTGTATGAGTAAGGAATAAAGTATGTGTAAAGTGCTGTACCTGGGACAAACAAAGGGATGGACATGACTGCTGTGTCCTGTTGATTACTGCAGCAAGCTTTGGTTACAGAAAACAACCCCCTACACAGTAAGAGAGTGGCTTTTGAATTATTGATCCAGTGTCTGCCAGGTTGAACTTTTGCTGGGGGAAGGCCCTGAGTCAGGCATATTGCCTGCATCAATCAAATCAAGCAGCTTACATGCAGGCTTTAGAGTTCACATTTTGTTGTCCATTATGAAGGCACTGAGCCAGCTAATAAGTTGAACTAAGCTCTGACTGGCGGCTCATTACTGGTATCTATTAGGACATTGGTGGAATAACATGGCTCAGATTTATGAAGTACAGGCATTTTTGGGGGATTATGTGAAAAAAAGGGAGGGGGGGAGGTGGGCTGGGGTAAGGCACTGCACAGAACACTTTCTGATTGTGTCATCTTGTTCCTAATAGGGGACTGAGTAGCTTTTGGGCTGTGGCGCCTGCATTTAAATCAAGAAGTGCTGGGTGTGAGGGGAGCCGCAGTAGCCTAGCTGCTTGATGCTTGCCTGCTGGTTCGCGAAGTCTAGGGTTCACATCTGCACTAGGGCTGATATATTTTTACTCCAGAATGGACCTTGGCTCCCAGGTTGACGCAGCCTGAAATGAGGAACAAGTAGTGTCCTGGAAAGTAGACAGCCCGGCATAATGTTGACCCTAGCACCCCTCGAGTGCACATGCTGAAGATGGTAGACTACCTGCTGATCCTTGGGTAGTGGACGTTATGTTTAATATTCCCAGATAACCATTAAAAAAAAAATAGACTGGCATAAGAAGTGCCCTTTAAAGAGTCTCAACATCTTGACTATTTCACTACATTAACAAATCCATCAACAGCAGAGATTCATAAAGAATATGCTTCTGCATATACAATTTGAATTATGTCTGCAACTGTGCTTGGCTTGTGTGTGTGGCTCTTCCACAGTGATTGTTGGCTGGAGTGCATCCAATGTTGTCTTTGGGAATAACAAGTGGTGACGCCCAGTCTCTTCATTGTCATGCCACTGTATGACAGCCTAGAGAACAGTTTTCGCCTAATGTGATTGGTTTTCATGACTAGGCTTAGTTTAGTACATATTTGTGACCCTTCCCTGCTCACTTCTCCATAACACACAGTATACTCTGGGATAGAGGTGTGGGCCGAGATGAAGGAGTAAGATATTTTGAACACATTTTGTCACAAGGGTTGGTAAGGAGGTATCTTTCTCCCCCTCTTCTTTCCACTCTCTGTTCCCTTTCATATTTTGCTAGTAGAAACGCTGTTTAATACAGAAGAGGAAAATAGGTGATAACCGACATCATAGTACTATCAGGTCATTTCCATAACTACTCTTAACTCAGCTTCAGCAGTCAGCACAGAGTTCTGATATTTATGGTACCAATAACAGCTTGATTATATGTCTTTCCTCTGAGTGTAGAGTGCCGGTCAGATCCTGTGGTCACTTCTAATGGTATCATTCTCTCCAGACAATAATCTATTCTGCTTTTGCATTGTTCACATGCTCCCAAAAGACCTTGACTATAACTAGCTTGGCATGCGTCATTTCACCAGCTGTTGGTGCAGTCTATCTCTCTGTTCTTTTCCCAACACACCTGCATTTCCTTAAAAAATTAACCCAAGGATTCTACTACCTGGGACCTCTAATGCGATTCTTGCCACTCTGTCTGGAGCATGCCTGTCTCCGCTCAGGTAGTTAAGAGTATTTTTTGTTTTGTTAATCTGCATAGTTAAATGTCCCTTTTTGTTTTCTCCACAGAGGGTGTTCCAAATGTGTTCTACTTTGGTCCTGTGGGGAAATACAATGCCCTGGTGTTAGAACTTCTAGGACCTAGTCTAGAAGATCTATTTGATCTCTGTGATAGAAAGTTCACCCTAAAAACTGTGCTGATGATCGCTATTCAGTTGGTAAGTTGTACATTGTAGTAGTGTGTTATTTTCTCTCTTCACAAGCTAGCATTTTATCTTGTTTGTTCTTATGTTACCATCCTCCTCATTCTCATTTCACCATCTTATTAGTTCTCGTGAAATTAAACTTGTTTACTGTTATATTTTATGTGATTTTGTTGTTGATTTTTGGTTTGTTTGTTTGCCTCTTCAGTGTTTTTCATTCCCCGTGTGGATTCCGGGGCCCCATCGTGGGGAAAACAAGAATAGACCCGCTGCCTACCCAAAAGCATGTCGTAAGAGTCGACTAATTGGGGAGCTTCCTTTGAAGTCGGAGTGCATCTGCCTGAGAGGCGAGAAAACAACAGTCTGCATTCAAGTGAATCAGATCTGTAAAACTGATGCACACGCAACACTCAGGTTCTGGAGCAGGACTGCAGTTCACAAGTGGACGAACAACCAGAACTTTCCACCAGAGTGTACAGCTGGTGAACGCGAAGAAGAAGAAGAAGTTTTTATCATCATCGTCATCATCTGTTAACACTTCATGTTCAGTAGATCACCAGTTACCTTTTACTGTCTGGTCAGCTCCCTCCACCTTTGATGGTCAGATGTGATGGACTTCATGGTTGCATGCCTAAGGCCTGTCCAGTCAGTCAAGTTCTGTACCCAGGTCTTTCTTGGTCTGCCTCTTCTAATTTTCCACTCTACTGAGTCCTGTAGTATTGTTTTTGAGATTTCATTAGATCTTATTACATGTCTGTACCATTGCATGTTCCACCTTTTCACTGTGGCTAAAAAGGAGGTTCATGGTTGCCAAACTTATTGTGCTATTAGTTCCTTATTTTTTCCTTTTATATGTTTACTTTATAGCATGCTTGTGTGATTTCTGGGGCCCCATTCATGTCACTGTCTGGGAAATACAAATGAGGAAAGGAACTGGCTGTGCCATATTTGTATGCCATTGCTTTCCTATGTTGGTTTTGTGATCCCATTTTTGTGGGAAAAGAATAGACCCTCTGTCTCTCTTACAAGCATGTCTTAAAAGGCAACTAATTAGTGGTTTGGTGAAATGGGATATGTGGGGCAGAAAGGTGCAGGTATCTTGCCTAACTGAAAATTGCAGCACAATATGCCAACCATTATTTTGAGGATGAATGTAGAAGAGACCTTTTAGGTGGCATAGTTTATTTTTAAATTAATATTCTGTCAGTTGTAATTTTACCTTATCAATTATTGACTTGACTTTAGATCTGCTTATTTATTCTGATCGTTCTTTTGTAGTGTAATTCACTACAATTCTCACTTCATCCTGGAGGTTGTAAGTTTTCTTCACTGATTTCTGGTTCTGCTGCCACACACAGTGGACTGAGATAAGAATGTAGTTTCCAGTGTATTAGTCTCTTACACACAAGTCGTTTTATCAGCACATTTGTATCAGCTGGTTAACACAAAAGAAATGGACCTCTAGATCCTGCTCTTAAGTTATGTCCTGGTTTCTATTTATTACCGCCATTGTATCATTTGTCGTTACTGTTTTTTTTTAATGCGCTCTTTAACTGTCACTTTTTTTTACCCAGTCATTATATCAGCTGAGTTTCTATGTGGTCTCCAGTTGTGAATTATAATAGCCACTCTTATCAGTTAGTTAGCAGACGTCACTTAAAATGCAGGTGTAATCTTGAATGAAGTATCACCCATCCACTTTTGTGGGTTAGCTTAATTTTGCACTATTTTATTAATTTTAGCTTCAAAAGTGTTTTCTATGTGTTATTAATTACTAAATAAATATTGATGCAGTTAGGGATATCCGTAGCAGCGGATACCTATCCGTAACAGCTGATACCTTTCCAGTGGTCTAAATAAAAGTAGTTCATCACCATCATGTGCTGTGCTGGTGGCAGCCCTCTTCGGACTATCTGCGCTTCTTGTGTTCTTGTGAAGTTTTATTACCACTTGTCATCTGTGCTACTCTGACACCGAGCATTTCCTTCTTGTGCCCAATCTCTGTCTCCGATCCCTTCAGTTTATTTGTCATCACATTCTGCAGACGTTCTCATTTTCTCACTTTCTTCGTACAGGCCTGAAGATCCATTGGTGGCAGTCAGTCATTGTGAGTCAGTACTGAATTAATCCATTGCATCATAGCTGTAGTCTAGACAAGATGTTTACCTTTTAAAAAAAATGTACAAAAAAGATATCTGCCTTACCAAAGCCAAGAACCTTGTCTCAGATTGAAGAGACCAGTACTCTGAACAACAGCAACATTTTAGGAATGTTGTTATACAACTCTTAGTGTTGCCAAATAACTGTTTGAATTACACATAAACTAGAGACTTTTCAGTATAATAGTGTAAGAAAAATCCAATGAATATTTTAGCCAAACAGGTTCATAGATGAAAAAAAATGGTCATCGCTGGCAACCATTTCAAAAGGAAGAAGATGTAGATGGCTTGGGCATGTTTGCAGAATGCCTTATGATACTTTGGCAAGGACAGTTGGTGGTAAGGACAGTTGGTGGCAAGGACAGTTGGTGGCAAGGACAGTTGGTGGCAAGGACAGTTGGTGGTAAGGGCAGTTGGTGGTAAGGGCAGTTGGTGGTAAGGGCAGTTGGTGGTAAGGACAGTTGGTGGCAATTGCAGGTGGTGGCAAGGGCAGTTGGTGGTAAGGACACTTGGTGGCAAGAACAGTTGGATGGCAGATGGGGAAAAAAATCAGTCATGGGCGACCTGAGGACACCTGGAAAAGAACAGTAGACAGGAAAATTAAAAAATTTAAAATGGCGTGGGATACAGTGGGCAGAAAAGCTGCGGAGAGACAGCAGGGGAGATCACTTGTGAATGCCTTGTTTGTCAGCTGCAACATGATGAGGGCACAGATAGATGGAATATTCTAAGCACTTAGCTCTTTACTGACAACTAGAAGTATGTAAACAAATCACTTCTATGAGTTAATTTTGGAGGCAGACTTTTATAGTCCGCCAGATAATAGAAAGCAGCTCATTCAGAATTGTGTGTAGGTGATTAGACATGGATGTTTAAAGTGTTGCCTGCTTCATTTCTTTCTTCTTCTCCTCCTCTTGCATCCGCCCTTAAACATGTTGTTGCCATGTTGTGTTGGGGCTTACAGCTAGGCTGTGATATATGTGCCTTTCGACCCTACACATCTGAGTTTCACCAAGGTCCTAATTAGTCTTTTCTAACAGCATGCAATAGGGGGCAGAATGTCTTCCCCCTCCCCCAAACCTTTTATGAAATGAGACCCTGGTACCCACCTGGAGAATGATTTTAATGTTCATAATGCCTGCAAAGAATATTCTGAATTAATATGATCAATGGCAAACAAATGATGTGGAGCTAACTTTTTTCTCCAGTTATCACGTATGGAGTATGTCCACTCCAAACATTTGATATACAGGGACGTGAAGCCAGAGAACTTCCTCATAGGCAGACAGTCGACCAAAAAGCAGCACATCATTCACATCATAGACTTTGGCTTGGCCAAGGAGTACATCGACCCAGAAACTCACAAACATATTCCATACCGAGAGCACAAGAGCTTGACGGGTACTGCACGGTACATGAGCATTAATACACATCTGGGAAAAGGTTAGTACTGTGGTTTTTTTTGTACTTTCTCTCTTGTTATCTTTTACTTTGTGCTTGGGGACTGTCTATTTTCTGTCTTTATGCCTGTTGATGCATCCATTCATGCCACCATGGCAAAACACTGTTGAGTGCCAGTCCACGTGCACTGGATCTCAAATTATTCCTCCCCACAAAGCTTAATGTTGGAAATGGTTTATGATGATGGTGAAAATGATGCACCCATTACCGTCATATTTAATCATGCAATTAATAAAGTTAGTTGACTATCCTGTACAGGGCGTTGCAGAACCAAACCCATCATATTTGGCTCTTGTTGTTTTGTTTCTATAAAATTGTTACATTCAGTAGTTTGCCATCGTTACATGAACAATCGGCTCTTGGTACAACCTTTGAAACCAACATATGACAGTCTGGTGCCAAATTGCTGCTAGCCGTGTTAAAAACCAGCATTACAAAGTACACTAGCAACGCCCGAACCACAGACACTTACAGAATTAAAAAGCTTGGGGTTAAGTTTCAGGATTTTCCCAAGACTGCTAGTTCTCAAATAGGACAGTGAAGGGCATTTTGTGTGATTTTTTACCTGCATTAGAAGGGAGCATTTATGGGGCAACCTGTTTGTAGTGAAGCTGGCAGTTTGACCTGCTACGATTATGACTACGCTTGACTGAAAGAGCTGATCAGGATCTTTTAGCTCTGAAAGTACACTGTAATTTAGACACTACTTTCTGAGTGGGCTTCATAGACTTTGCCATCTGTCACGGTGGAGCGCTCATGCAAACATTGATGCATAACACGCGAAAATATTCCAAGTGGCACTGGTGACAAGGGGAATCCTGGTCCATGGAAGCATCACTAAAGGATAAAACTATGACTGAAGGCCTCCATCTTATTCATGAGATGTGCCAGAACAGATGCTTGTCAAGAGTTGAATTCTATTGAGGAAGACCATGGGATCTGCTGTGTTGTTGTTTCTTACTTATGATGTGCTAGCTTTTCACTCTTATTCCATTTTTTTTTTACCTATAGCCATGGCCGGTTGGTTTGAAGATCAAGGGTTCAGATCCACAATGAGGTGTTTTTAATGTGTGTGCACAGATACTGTCTGTGGTTGTAACAAAAAGCACTACTGGCTTCCTTAGCAGTTTGTGACATGTTTGTTAAACAAAATCCCTGGCACACATGTGATACAGCATAACCAGTCAATCTGTTTGTTTCTTCATTGTCACATTTGTCTTCAATGAAGACCTTGACCTCTGCTTCAATGTCTTAGTATTTCACCCCTTCATCACTTTGAGAGGAAAGAAAAGATGCCTGTAAAGGTTAGAGGGCATTACTGTCCACTCTTGTCCAAAATTAGAAGTTGTGTGCTCGCAAATTAATTTGACAGTGTCCTCCGACCCATCTAGCTGTAAATAACTCAATGTTCTTCTCACTCTAATAGGCTGGCTTTGTGTCATTGGTAGTCATGTTTATCCACAGCCTTCTGTCTTGTGTACTTTCCATCAGTTCTGACAGAGGATTTTCCAGGCCATGATGTCAGACTGTCCAGCATATTCTCTCTTGGTCTCTCTCTGCCTCTTTCCCCCTCCAACCTTTCCACCTTCGTGATGTACTCCAGTTTTCTTCTTCTTATGACATGATCTTCTGATATGGGCAATCATCTATCTTTGTGAGTAAATTTCTTGCAAGGATCTTTATTATTGTTTTTAAAAAAAAAATCTGTCCAGAACATTCTCATCGTTCATCTATAAAACCACATCCCTGCCACTTCCAGATAATTCAGTAATCATCCAGCTGTCCATGATTCACTTCCGTATATCAGGACATGTTTTATATAGTTCTTGATAATTCTCTTTCTCGTCTCAGTTGACAAGGAAAGATTGTGTAGAATATTCTTCATGTTGTGCTGCCTTAGCTTGAACTGTTCTATATTTAACTTCTATAATACATCTTCTATCTGCTGACGGAAGATGTATTCAACATACACCTTCAAATTAGCCCATTTAATTTTATTTTGTTGAGGACTAACAGCAGTGGGTATTGAACATCTTCATGCAATGTTTAAACAAAAATTATTATCGTGTGTACCAAAACAAAAATTGTGGAATATGTGAAATTATATTTACTATCTTTTTTGGCGGTGATGGCGTAGAAGTAATAATGAATTGAACTATTCTTCCTCCCACCAATAAGCACTGTAAAACCCTCTTTTTTCTGTTTCACAGAACAAAGTAGGAGAGATGACTTGGAAGCTCTGGGGCATATGTTCATGTACTTTCTACGTGGTAGCTTGCCCTGGCAGGGTTTGAAAGCTGACACGCTGAAAGAAAGATATCAGAAGATAGGTGATACTAAACGTGCCACGCCCATTGAGGTGCTTTGTGAGAACTTCCCAGGTGAGGGGACACTTTCATAAGGCCCGTCTTGAGTATACCTGTAAATGTTCATCTATAAATGTTCATGTTACAGAGATTATAACTTTTTTTGTTTGTTAAGGGAATTATGGAGTAATAGTAACATTGTAATCAGTAGCTTTTGAAGAAGAGTGTGTAGGACCACAGCACTTGTCAAATGCCAACACTTTACTGCCAGTGCCAGACTTGGAATGCAGCCAGAACAGCTACCAGTGCAGGTGCAACACATGAAAAGATCTGATGTAAAAGCTAGAGATCGCCCTAGAAGATGATGGATTGATGACATTAAAGAACTTCTACATCAACACAGGATGACAGTGAAAATTGCGACCTATCAAGCAATGGATTGCACACTGTTCCTCCCGACGCCACTTAACAGCAGAAGTAGAAATTGATAATTATGATAATGACAAAATGACTAATGGTTTAAAAAGAATCCTTTGTTAAAACTAACATCAGCATCATGTTGCATGTGTTCATTCCTTATTTTATGTGCCTACTGAATGAACGTTAAACAGAGAAGGATACTTTTTATGACAGTATCTCTAATGTGGAGCTCATAAAGGACATTGGACACGTTCCAATTAAGGTGAAGTGAGGCAGCCAACATTAAATTGTATCCTGTTGAATTTCTATATTTGGATATGATAAAGGGTTTTATACTGAAGACCACTGAACAGTAAAATACTGTCAATTTGACTGCACTTAGTGGTTGCTGTGGAAACCAAGATAAACAGCAGACACCTAGCAGACGCCAGCAAGTGGCCCCGGATCATATAATTGCGAGTTGTATTAATGATCTTTCTATGCTGGGGCTTGGGTCTCTGGCTCCTGATGATCCCTATTTTCAGAATTGTGGTCCTTGAGTTAGCTTAGTTGAATAGTCTTGATCCAACAAGTGCTGATTAAGATTGAAGACCCTTTTCCATATATTACATCACCTTCCAAGTGCAGATTGAAGACCCTTTTCCATATATTACATCACCTGCCAAGTGCAGATTGAAGACCCTTTTCCATATATTACATCACCTGCCAAGTGCAGATTGAAGACCCTTTTCCATATATTACATCACCTGCCAGGTGCAGATTAAAGACCCTTTTCCAAATATTACATTACCTGCCAAGTGCAGATTGAAGACCCTTTTCCATATATTACTCACCTGTCAAGTGCAGATTGAAGACCCTTTTCCATATATTACATCACCTGCCAAGTGCAGATTGAAGACCCTTTTCCATATATTACATCACCTGCCAAGTGCAGATTGAAGACCCTTTTTCATATAATACATCACCTGACAAGTGCAGATTGAAGACCCTTTTTCATATATTACATCACCTGCCAAGTGCAGATTGAAGACCCTTTTTCATATATTACATCACCTGCCAAGTGCAGATTGAAGACCCTTTTTCATATATTACATCACCTGCCAAGTGCAGATTGAAGACCCTTTTTCATATATTACATCACCTGCCAAGTGCAGATTGAAGACCCTTTTTCATATATTACATCACCCACCAAGTGCCGATTGAAGACCCTTTTCCATATATTACATCACCTGCCAAGTGCAGATTGAAGACCCTTTTCCATATATTACATCACCTGCCAAGTGCAGATTGAAGACCCTTTTTCATATATTACATCACCTGCCAAGTGCAGATTGAAGACCCTTTTTTATATATTACATCACACACCAAGTGCAGATTGAAGACCCTTTTTCATATATTACATCACCTGCCAAGTGCAGATTGAAGACCCTTTTTCATATATTACATCACCTGCCAAGTGCAGATTGAAGACCCTTTACATATATTACATCACCTGCCAAGTGCAGATTGAAGACCCTTTTTCATATATTACATCACCTGCCAAGTGCAGATTGAAGACCCTTTTTCATATATTACATCACCTGCCAAGTGCAGATTGAAGACCCTTTTCCATATATTACATCATCTGCCAAGTGCAGATTGAAGACCCTTTTCCATATATTACATCATCTGTCAAGTGCAGATTGAAGACCCTTTTCCATATATTACATCACCTGCCAAGTGCAGATTGAAGACCCTTTTTTCATATATTACATCACCTGCCAAGTGCAGATTGAAGACCCTTTTCCATATATTACATCACCTGCCAAGTGCAGATTGAAGACCCTTTTCCATATATTACATCATCTGCCAAGTGCAGATTGAAGACCCTTTTCCATATATTACATCACCTGCCAAGTGCAGATTGAAGACCCTTTTTCATATATTACATCACCTGCCAAGTGCAGATTGAAAACCCTTTTCCATATATTACATCACCTGCCAAGTGCAGATTGAAAACCCTTTTTCATATATTACATCACCTGCCAAGTGCAGATTGAAGACCCTTTTCCATATATTACATCACCTGCCAAGTGCAGATTGAAGACCCTTTTCCATATATTACATCACCTGCCAGGTGCAGATTAAAGACCCTTTTCCAAATATTACATTACCTGCCAAGTGCAGATTGAAGACCCTTTTCCATACATTACTCACCTGCCAAGTGCAGATTGAAGACCCTTTTCCATATATTACATCACTTGCCAAGTGCAGATTGAAGACCCTTTTCCATATATTACATCACCCACCAAGCGCCGATTGGTCTATAAAAATAAAGGTCTAGTCCTATATGACCAATACGCCTAAAGGCATGGAAAAGAGACCTTTTCTTTTCTATATGTTGGGCATATAGTTCTAGATCTATATTTGATAAACTAAACAGCAGTTGGTGGGTAATGGTGTCGACATCATATCGCCACTTTTACTTCCCATGACTTTACCTGATACCTGTTTAGTCAAGGTAGAAATGAGAGCCAAGGTAATTTTTTTTTAAAATATGGCTCCCTGCAGATTGGAACCCACAACCTCCGTCCCTAAGGCTTCTAACCACTACACCACTGCGGCTCCCCCAAATATTTTATTACTGATTTATAAATTGACTTTGAGGTGTTATTTACTTGGCTAATTAATTAATATTTTTATTATCCTTTTTCTCCTTCAGAAGAACTAGCAACATACTTGCGCTACGTTCGAAAGTTGGACTTTTTCGAAACACCCGATTATGACTATCTGCGTAGACTTTTTACAGATCTCATGGAAAAAATGTCTTATGAATGTGACTGGCAATTTGACTGGGTCGGAAGACAGGTGGTTAGTATTTCTTGGTTAATCTTTCATACATTTCAGTTTTTATTTTAGTGTTGATACATTGTTATTTGCTGTTTTGTTTGAATTTATTTGTTCACAGTTATAATCTAAAATCTTAGCAAAATGGAAGTCATCTTTACATAGGTAATAACACATTACTTAATTACACATTCTTTGTTGTCTAATTTTTGCAGTGAATCACTCGCCTTACCAGCTTTTTTTTTTTTTTTTTGGAATAAAACTTTGATAATGTGATTACAATGTGTGGGTGAGAGATAAAATGTTGCAAGTCATATGAAGCATTAAATAAAGCGAAAGAATTCAGCTCATTAAGTTATGGAACTTTTCTATTCAGTGTTGAATAGATGATATCGTTGGCACTATGCAAAAGCGACCAAACTGACAAATTCTTGTTTTGAGAAAATCATGTTTAGCATTAAGTTCTGAAAAATCAAGTGAAGATTGTGTAGTTTGCATGTTAAGTAATGCAGTGTCTCTTCAACTTATGACACGAGTTCCGTTTCGACTTGCAGGTCAAACTAGTTGTAAGTCAAACAGGTACGCAAAATACAAAAATTCCTATTTATGGATGTATAATTATTGTACATAATCGGAAAAATAATGCAATGTTCTCTATTGCATCAGTTTGGGAAATTTTTTGGACCCTACCAATGTAATTATCTTTCTTTATTTACTATTTTGTTGTTGTTTATTTTTGGTGGTCATAAGTCGGGATGGTTGTAAGGCATAGGTCGTGAGTCGGGGAGAAGGTACTTTATTTTGACCTGTTTGAGGTAGAATTTACAAAGACACCTTTGATATTTTCTTAAGTGATAAATAATAACCGTGAAAATGTGTTTAGGCGAAATTACACCCCCTTCCCCCCTCCCACACAATTGCATTAAGGTGACTTTGGCATAGTGCCAGTGATAGGATCCTGCCAGTGTTGGACTGATGGTATTGTCTACTCAATGTTGCATTTATGACTTGGTGAATCATATGCCTTCTGCAAGAAAGCACACTAGTCGAGTGCAGACATAAAACGGATTCTTTAATATTTTTACCTTCACTTGCACAGTCCACCCCGCAGAGCGTAGTTGAAAGTGTATATCCACAGCGAGATGGTACAGCCAGCAGGGATCGGCCACCAACCCAGAAGGTAACTGATATTTTTTTTTCTTTGCACTTGCTAGTTTAACTTTTCAGTATGCCAGCTGTTCCTTTAACATCTCTTCTTTCTGTATCTTTTAGACTAGTCACCTCACATTGGTTTTCGTTCACAGAGAGATACTGGGATAATTTTGTTACCGTGGTTAATTTTATATTTTTTTGTTAAGTGTTATTCGATATATGAAGCGTTATTTGACTAGTAGAGCTTGGTAAAATAGAAAGTAAACGACCCTTTTCTACACTTTCAGGGGTATTGGGTAAACAGAACTAGAGATGTTAGTTTAGAATTTACATCACAGCTCTTGGAACATCTTTTAAGTGCTCTGTCTCCCTCTTCAGTTGCAAGCGCAGAGTTCTGATTTCTGGTCACTTCTCGCAGTACCATTCTCCTCAGACCGTAGTGATCCATCTGTGCCTCCTCGTTGTTGACTTGCCCCCGAAAGGGCTCTTACAACATCTAGCTTCACATGCATTCATTCATCACCAGAATATAAATTGATTGAATATCTAAGTAAATTAAATGGGAAGTAAAGGAAGGATGGCACAGAAAAGAACAAAATAGAGGACTTGACTATGAGCCCTATCTGACATATAACTGTTCAACAGGATGATGATTATGATGATGAAATTCCCTTATTACACCACTGACACATTGGGTATGTTAGGTTAGACACGTTGTTTGACATAATTAGATCAGTAATATTGTAGCCAAACTTTAGGGACATTAAGTGGTTTGACATATCAGATTACTGATATTGTTTTCTAAGTGTAGGAACTATCAGGTGTTTGACATATGAGATTAATGATATTGTAGTCTAACCCTGGGAACTATCAGTTGTTTGATACATCAGAATAATGATATTGTAGTCTAACCCTGGGAACTATCAGTTGTTTGATACATCAGATTAATGATATTGTAGTCTAACCCTGGCAGCTTTCGGTAGTTTGATATATCAGATTAATGATATTGTAGTCTACCTGGAGGAACTTAAGTGGTTTGACATGTCAGAATAATGATGTTGCAGTCTAAGTCTGGGAACTTTAAGTGGTTTGGCATGTCAGAATAATGATGATGCAGTCTAAGTCTGGGAACTTTAACCCTTTCGCTGCTACGTTCCCGGAAATAGTTGTCTGCCCTGTGCTAAGCAATGTGAAAAAAAAAGTCTCTGCTGTGCGCAATACTTTTCAATCCTCCAAACGCAAAAGATACGTCGGCGGTGAGGGCTATATTTTGTACACCTAAAAATGTTTACCCTGGGGAGTTGTGTGGTTGGTCCGAGTGGTGACAAGTCAGAGGCACGATAGTGCCCCACAAACTTGACTAACGGAGCTATCACCCTTCTAGGGGGTGGGGGGGGGGGGATTAATGGGAAGAACTGTTCCCAGTCCGTATTCCAAAATTTGATTGACGAACCTACCACGGCTGACACTTTAATCATAGTTATTTGTAGTCACCATGTTATTACATACCAAAATAATAAAAAAATAATAATAATGCTTGAGTCATCCGTTGCTGAAAAGTAGCAGGAACTGAAAGGAAAATTTACAGTTAATAAAAAAAAATAAAAAAACTTCGGGGGTTGAACACACGACCCTCCGATTCTAAGGCGAACGTGATACCAACTACACTATGCTACCGCTTGACGCATTGCGCTGTGTGAATGATGATAATGAATGATGTGCGCAGACTATCAATAACGTGTCTAAGCTTGTAGTATATCGCCGCCTGCATGAGCACTGTTGTCTGAGAAATGTTTGAGATTCTCAACAATAGTAAAAAGATGTCCCTCGACATTATTTTACGGGAGTTTTTAGCAAACAGTCTTTGCTCAAGTACTCTATTTTGAGTTTCTTTGTTCTAAGCATTAGCAGACAGCAAAAAAAAAAAAAAGTTCGTCCGAATCTGTGTCTGTCCAACGGGAAAGACGAGAATTTTTAGTGACTTAACTGTTTGAATTTACAGTAGCAGAAATACAGATAGAGCTGGAGTCATCAAAGTTATGCACTACTGGTTTCAAATCATCGGTTCATCAAGACAACTGATCAATTTATTGCCGTTTTGATGGCGCTTCATTGACGCTGCTCTCTGATTTTGACGATGAGGACGTCGGACAGGCAAACAGCTTTTTTTTTGGACACGCCGGTTTAAGCAGTCGATACTGATGGCCTAGTCAAATCTTCTTGTTCACTGTCAGAAGTACACATTTCAAAGTCATCTTCTCTATCACTTCTTGACAGAAACTCCATCAATTCTTCATCAACTTTAACAAGTTTTCTTGCCATTTTGTACTAAGTGTAGAATAATCCAAAAGCACAAATATATATCAGGGCACAAAATACACAGATCACCGACCACGCTGTCACGGTAAACAAAGCAACGGGATAAAGCAGAATGCAGCAAACACACCTTAAACACCTAAAAGCACGTGCCAGTGCTTTTAATCATATGTAAATGGGTCAGTTTAATCTAAATATAGCTAATGTATATTGCCCTTCAGCCAATAGAATACGGGGTAACAGAAATCTGTAAGAAAAGTCCAAAAACGGCTTGGCACGTCCATAGCACTGTGGGTCAAGAAAAAAAATAACGCCCAAAGACGGGCGTAGCAGCGTACGGGAAATCGGGAAAAGACGTCCATAGCTGCGAAAGGGTTAAGTGGTTTGACCTGTCAGAATAATGATGTTGCAGTCTAAGTCTGGGAACTTTAAGTGGTTTGACATGTCAGAATAATGATGTTGCAGTCTAAGTCTGGGAACTTTAAGTGGTTTGACATGTCAGAATAATGATGTTGCAGTCTAAGTCTGGGAACTTTAAGTGGTTTGACATGTCAGAATAATGATGATGCAGTCCAAGTCTGGGAACTTTAAGTGGTTTGACATTATCAACTGAATTATAATTCTAACTTAGGAACTATCAGTGTTTCTTCATCATCAAATTATTCTAGTCTAATGTTATGAAGTCGCATGTTCTTCTTATCAGATTACTTCTATAGTCTAATGTTAGAAAGTATAAGAGTTTGACTTATCAGATTAATGATATTGTAGTCTAACTGTAGGAACTATAAGTGGTTTAATCTGTCAGATTATTGATGTTGTAGTCTCACTCTGGGAACTATAAGTGGTTTGACATCATAAACTAAATTATAATTCTAACTTAGTGAGTTTCGCTGGTTTTTCATCATAAGATTACTTTTATAGTCTAGTGCTAGAAATTGGTGGTTTCACATATCAGATAGGTTATATTGTTGTCTAACTAGGAACTAGAAATGGTTATACATAACATTATCAGATTAGTTATATTGTTGTCTAACTAGGAACTAGAAATGGTTATACATAACATAATCAGATCAGTAATATTGTAGTTTTTTGTGTGTGGAAAGTATAAGTTGTTAGACATAATAAAATCAATGTTATATTCTGTTATTGTGAATTATAAGTGGTTGTAGACGCATCATGAAATGGATAGTATTCTCATGTTAGAAAGTATAAGTGAGTGGACGTAAGAAATAAGTATATTATTGAAAGTGTATTTGGAAGTATAAATGGTTTGACATCATGTTAATAATTTTCTAATATTACATACAAAGTATATGAAGGGCATAGTGCAATCAGTTTGTTAGAAAGTATCAGTGCTTTGACGTCATCAAGTCAGTTATAATATATTCTAACATTAAATACAAGTGGTTTGACATAATAAAGAATCATTGATTCTGTAGCCTTAATGTAGGAAGTATAAACTGTAAGAAGTACAAGTCAGTTGACATAATTAAGTCATTATTGGTATATTTTTGCTCTAGAAACTATAAATGGTTTGATATTATAGTCGGCTCTCCTGTCAACCTAGGCCGTTAGCTGGACTGCCGCCGATCGCTTAGTGGGAGTTCTCTCCCTTGGCTGCATTGCGAACACGGAGCGGAAAAGTCACAAATAAAAAAAGGCAGTGAGGTTGACAACAGGGCTGCCAATGCTTGGGTGTTTCCCCCCAGATCTGGCTGTTCATTTGATGCTTCGGGGAAATCTGGGTTTAAAGTAAATATATCCTTATATAACAGTGGTATTAGTTGCCACGGATGTGACTCCTGCAGATCTGTATGACTTAATGACCACCGATAAATTTGCGTGGTTAGGGATAGGGGTAGGGTTAGGGTTAGATGTGACAATTTTGACGCAGGAGTTCCAAATAATCGCGCACAGTCACATACACACCCAAACAATCGAAGGACTGTGGATGCTACTCAAACAAACAATTCGCCACCGATTGGGCACCAGCCGCGCGCTATTGGCGTCATATTTGGGAGAATTCCAGTCGCGCCACTCCCACAAGCATCAGATTGTCGGCCAGTATTTGGAACTCCTACATCAAAATTGTCACATCTAACCCTACCCCTAACCCTAATCCTAATCCTAACCCCAACACTAACCCTAACCTAAACCCTAACGGTAACCCAACCCTTAACGCCGCTAACCCTATCCCTAACCCAAACCCTATGATGACCGTATGATGACTACGCAACCGCACACGCAACCGTATGATGATAGGTAACCGTAACCATATGATGACCACGCAACCGTATGATGATAGGTAAGTATGTCATTTGATTCGTGACTTTTCCGCTCCGTGTTCGCAATGCAGCCAAGGGAGAGAACTCCCACTAAGCGATCGGCGGCAGTCCAGCTAACGGCCTAAGTTGATAGGAGAGCCTTATAGTCTAATTTTAGGAGAGATATATATTCTTGCTTTTGTGATAAAATAGTTTGCCTTTAAGAAAAAAAGGACGAGCAGTTTGATAGATTGTTCTAATCTATTTATTCTTTATGTTCACCATCCGTAAACTGCGGCAGAAAGTTCTGGTCGTTCGTCCACTTCTGGACTTTAATCTTGTCCCAGAACTTGAATTTTCTGTGCCATCCATTTATCAAATCTGACTTTCCTTTATCAAATCTGACTTCCGTTTATCAGATCTGATTTAATTGTATGCAGACTTGATCCCTTGCCTCACATGCAGGAGTACTTCAACTTTGAAGGAGACCCCTAATTATTTCACTCTTACAACATTCTTGTTGGGGAAGCAGAAGGTCTTTTCTTTTCCCCCCCAGAATGGGACGCCTGAACCCACACTAGGAATGATAAATCTCAGAATAAAAGATAAGCTGTTTAATGTGCTTATTTGGAGAGATGTCTACATTGAGAACTCATTTGAAAGCTTGTCTGCTAGGCTTGGCATCTTGCTGTCACCATAAATAAAATTACTTCTGTTTGTTAATGACAAAGTAGTTTTTTTTTTTGTTTTTAAAACTCACCTTGATATCTTTCTTTTACTACCGTCATATTGTACCACAATTTCCTCATACGTCATTACTTTTTAACAATCTTGTTCTCAAAGACCTTTATATGTGTGCATCTTTGTAACATAGTATTAATGTTATGGTTATTGGGGGCTGTCAGTCTTTGACATTGAAAGTTTATAATTAATAGTTGATATGTAATGTCTTCACACTGGAAACCACAGGGTCATAGAAATAAAGACGGGAGAGAGGGGGGGGGGGGGGGGGAACTCTTGTAGAAGGGAACTAAAGAGTGAAATTTAAAAAGATGGAGGAGGACATGAGGTGAGCTGCATGCTATAAGAAAGGACAACTTGGCGCGGGTGGGTTGAGAGCCTGTGCTCCATAGGAATATTAAGTTCTGAGGTCCCAGTCTCTTCCTTGGTGCGATTATCATACAACTGAACAAAAAGAAAACACTTAAAAAAATTAAATAAAAAATAACGCTGTCTGCTATGTGAATTGACCACCCTCCTCTTCCACACCCCCCTCCCCCCCCAAGTACTTGTGGATCATTACATAGTTAAACACAGTAACTGACCTCCAAGTCCCAGAGCTGCACATCTCTTAACAGTGAGGATACTCATAATTATGATCCTTATGATGTCTCTTACAGTGAGGATACTCATAATTATGATCCTTATGATGTCTCTTACAGTGAGGATACTCATAATTATGATCTTATGATGTCTCTTACAGTGAGGATACTCATAATTATGATCCTTGTGATGTCTCTTACAGTGAGGATACTCATAATTATGATCTTTATGATGTCTCTTACAGTGAGATACTTATAATTATGATCCTTATGATGTCTCTTACAGTGGGGATACTTATAATTATGATCCTTATGATGTTTTTTAAAGTATTTTTATTTTATAAATTTGATTTTTTTTTAAATTTGGTTTAAAAAAAAAATTTTTTGAATGTGTTTGTTATAATTATGCACAGCTTCTATAGTTTTATTAGTTATTATTTGTGTGTGTGGAGATTTCTGTCAGGAAGATGGTGCTTGTTTTGTATGTTGTAGGATTAGCAAGTCTGAGAGGGGTAACTGCATGATGAAAATGGTCTAAAATTTGTGTGACACTTACCTGTGGGAGATTAATTGATGCATTTTAAATATTATTGCTACTTAACAGGTGGACATTTTGTGCTCTGTTGGTGTCAGACTTTAACAAGGCCCTCCCTAATTTAGCTGCATAATACCAACACCCTTTACATGTTATTTTAGAGCATACACCAGAGCTGGGTGTCAACAGTTTAGTTTATCTCTTGCATTTGCTTAACAGCTCGCAGCATGGATCGCTAGTATTTAGTGCCTGGCCGATGTATAACCCCACCTTAATTACAGGAGGGACTTTAATGTCTGGCTGCTGTTCTTCTTTCTCTCCTGCGTCTTGTCTCTGTGGCTGTCCTGGTGTCTTGTGTGTGTGTTACCTAATCATGCTGATTTGCCTTTTCAGGCAAGTTCAAACCAAAGGGGTCACCCTGCCTGGGGCGAGCAGCCTCGTCACACATATCTGGGCGACAACCTGGCCTCAAACAGGCACGGGGGCTCTGTACAGGTAGGCTGGATTCTCTCTGTCCTGGGTCTTAAGACCCTAGGGAAGAGAAGTATTTTTTTTTAAACTCTTTTTCTGAAATCTGTTTGGGCTTCCTGTCACTACTAGGAGCTGGTTAGCTTTCATAGAGTGGTCAGATTGGTCCCTCCTACGTTCTGTAGCAAACTGCATGCTAATTGTTTAGAACCCGCTGTAACACATTGTTTTACTGGCTGTTTTATTTACTTATTGAACTCCAAAGTTCTATATTAGGTAGGTGTGGTAGTTGGACAATCCCAGTGACTCACTTTGTCCTAAACTGCATGTGATGTTTTACCACTGCCAGTCCATAAATGTTTTGTTGTCTGTCCCCACTAACTTTGATATATAGATGATTTTACTTAACAGTAGAATTATTTTGTCTGAAATCTTTCTTTATCAAGTGAATATATATTTTATTTTGCATACATACAATTAATGACATTTTTGTTTGTTTTGTTTTTCAACTTAACATAAGAAGAAAGAGTGTATTTTACTGGGTGATTATTTGATATATTTTTTTTATTTCATTGAACAAATGGGAAATTCTATTGCAGTCATTGCTTTGCTGAAATTTCAGTACCAAATTTTACATTTTCAGTATTATTTATACACACTGAATTTTTATTTTATTTTGTTATTTGATTACTGCCAAAGTCAAAATCTAATTATTTTCGATGCTCTTAAACATTTAGCTTAATTCCTTTTTTTGTCCATTTAAAAAAAATTTTTTTTTTAAGAACAAATATACTAGAAATAATGATATTGTTGCACATTTTCATCAGTTGCATCTAATCAGTGTTTTAGCCTACTTTCTCCTCACGTTTCTGTTGTACTCACTTCATCATGATATTGCTTCACAGTTTATCCCTATATTCATATCCTCCCCCTCCATCTGTTTCTCTTCAGATTTTACTCACCTACTAAATCTTTATGATGTTGTTTCTCTCCATATTTCTGTTACATATAATCTGTTTTTATTCACTTTCTCTATATTTCAGTTATGTAACCTAATGAATATTGTATACCAGTTTTGTTCGCCGAATCCCTATGTTTAGCATTTATTTCTCTCCTCTCAATGTTTCTGTTACATTCAGCTGAGTAATTTGAGCCAATGCATTTCCTCACATTTCTATTTCGCTTGCATTATCACGTTATTGTTTCCTACTTACTGCCTATATTTCTACCAAATTCACCTGACACTTTGTCATACCACTGTTTCTCCCAGTGCATTATCCCAACTACATGTTTTGGTACTATTTCTGTCACTCCATTTTTTTGCTTTACTCTACCAGTGTATTTTTCTTGCAAGTTTTGCCTCACATCTCTCTTTTGTTACACTATATTTTTATTTCAGACGAGGCTTCTGTTATCTTCATCTGACTTTTATTTGTTTAATTCTTTCAACATTTCAATCATGTTCACACCGCTTATTTTGTTTTTGCTACTAATTCTCCTCCACATTCTTATCATGCTTACTTTTTTTTGTTTCACTGCTTCTGCCTACATTTTTATCATGTTCTCCTGCTTACTTTTGTCCCTACTTTTTCCACCTCTACATTTTTTTTGGTAGCGTTCACCTGCTTACTTTTTTGTTTTGTTTCACTAATTCTCCTCACATTTTTTAATCACATTAATTTTGCTTAACATTTGTATTGCTAATCTCCCCCACATTACTGTCATGTTCATTCTGCTTACATTTGTGGACAAATTTTCTCCTTCTAGCCACATTTCTTGTTAAAAATTATATTTTGCACTATTTCCCCTGTCTTTATTATCTCATTATAATTCGTACCTACTATTTCTAGCTAATTAATTTTTATTTTCTATCAAATATTTATTATTAATTTTTGAGCTTAATGGCACTTAAAAACCATAAATTGTAACCATTGAATTTGCTGTTTCTTGTACAGCCTGGTTTGTTTATTGATTTCTTTAAGAATTACAGCCTTCATTCTGCCCTTCTTCATTATATCTATCTGTAGGATATAACCTAACTTGTGTGCTTTTATTATATCTTTGTACAATTACAACCCAGCCGTTGTGCCTTCATTATATCTGTGTACGATAACAGCCTAGACTGTGTTCCTCGAATATATCTTGACAGTTATAGCCTAGACTTCATGCCTTCATTATATCTGTGTATGATTACAGCCTAGACTGTCTGCCTTCATTATATCTGTGTATGATTACAGCCTAGACTGTGTGCCTTCATTAAATCTGTGTACAATTACAGCCTAGCCTCTGTGCCTTCATTATATCTGTGTACGATTACAGCCTAGACTGTCTGCCTTCATTATATCTGTGTACGATTACAGCCTAGCCTCTGTGCCTTTATTATATCTGTGTACGATTACAACCTAGTCTGTGTGCCTTCACTATATCTGTGTACGATTACAACCTAGTCTGTGTGCCTTCATTATATCTTTACGATTATAGCCTAGAGTACGTGCCTTCACTATATCTGTGTACGATTACAGCCTAGACTGTTCCTTCATTATATCTTTACGATTATAGCCTAGAGTATGTGCCTTCATTATATCTGTGTACGATTACAGCCTAGTCTGTGTTCCTTCATTATATCTGTGTACGATTACAACCTAGTCTGTGTGCCTTCACTATATCTGTGTACGATTACAGCCTAGTCTGTCTGCCTTCATTATATCTGTGTACGATTATAGCCTAGTCTGTCTGCCTTTATTATTTCTGTGTACGATTATAGCCTAGAGTACGTGCCTTCATATCTGTGTACGGTTATAGCCTAGAGTACGTGCCTTCATTATATCTGTGTACGATCATCTGCTTGCCCTCCTAATGTCATAGGCAACTGTCAGTCCCTAGGAACTATATAGCTGTGCTGCTGATTTTGGAAACAGCATCTGCTGTGAACGTAGTGTCCATTGTGGGAGAGGCAGTCTTTGGGACATAGTCTACATTAAAATTTTCTGTTATACTGAGTCTGGTTTTCTCTTAGACGTCTTCTCTCTTATATCTTGCTGCATTTGGCCTCTTGTAAACTGCGACAGTCCATCTTCAACTGTCCTTCACAGTAGTCGGTCTGCAGCAGTGCTTGAGTAATCTCTCCAAGACAAAGGCCTGTGCATGTTGAATTAATATATCTGTAAGAATATAGGATGATAACATAGCTTTCCCAGCACCTGTAAAGATGTTATGACATTGTATTGTTAAATAAAGTGCCATTAAACTCATGTGTACATGCATGACTTTCAGATAATGATTTTAAGTGCACTTTTTCTCAGATGCAACCCTGTTATCAATTTCATTTCTTTCTTGTTTTGCATGCTTTAGGTGCAAGGGATATCAGGAATGAATGTAAGAAGGGCATTGGTTTGAAGCAGTTTGTGTTAAAGTATTTTTTGTTGTGCATGGTGAATGAGGTTATATTTGATGTCAGCTCAGGTTTTATTAGTTCTAGAAACATATATAATTATTGTTCTAGATTTACCATGGTGTCAATTAAAACTATGTGTAGTTTTATGATTGTAATCACCTGAATTTTCAAAGCTACAAATTCACAATGGATGTATTTGAAAGTAGACTTACAGCATTTTGGTATGTACCTTTTTCTGCTGCTAGTTCTCCTAACTGGATAGAGGCCCCCAGCCAATTTGTACCAGCTATCTTATCTTCTCACCTTATCAGCCAACTTACGCTGGCTGTCCAACCTGCTCATCTTATTATCAACCAACTTATGCCGGCTGTCTTATCTTCTCATCTTATCAGCCAACTTATACCAGCTGTCCTATCTCCTCATCTTATTTTCAACCAACTTATATCAGCTGTCCTACCTGCCTATCTTAATAACCTTTAATGTAGATTTGTTTCTCTTTGTGAGTTTTGATGTTTACATTCAAAAAACAAAAATCTCCTGGTTTCACCAGCCCTATAGGTTCCAGTGTAACTGTATTCTAGTTATAATTATCAGATTCTCACAGTGTGTATTCTGTTCAGTGTTAATATCTTTTCCCTCACCTCATCTCTTGATTCACTGGCATTTGTTTACTTTTCTCTGAAAAACTGCACATTAGTGATTGTGTTTAGCCAATAATTCCGTCTGCATGCATGCAACAGTTAGCAAATTTTTGTAATTTATTAGTAATTAGTTTAATTATCCTCCTCGTTTCTAATCCATACAGTACTCTGTTCCCCCAGTAGTAAGACCGGGTCTTATATTAATTTTTGCTTAAGAAATGCACTGGGGCTATTGTTTGGCGGATATCTCTCTCTTTTTCTTTCCAGTGTATACGAAGGCTATTCCAAAATAAGCCTCTGGCTAGTAAAAAAAAATGTTTGTCATAGGTGCACTGTTCCTTGCTTGTACCATTCAGTAGCCTTTTAGCTCGCTACACACCAGTCTTCAGTTGTATTTGTTCAGTAGTTTATGAACCAGAATGAATAAACATGGACACTGCCATTGCTGGTCTTGCCAGCTGTGAGATTCATGGTGTGATTTGTTTTCTTCAAGCTCAGCTTGGGCCTCTGACAATATGGGAATACATTTCTGCATGGATTAGTGACTAGGGATGATTTTTGTATATGGGAATACATTTCTGCATGGAATAGTGACTAGGGATGATTTTTGTATATGGGAATACATTTCTGCATGGAATAGTGACTAGGGATGATTTTTGTATATGGGAATACATTTCTGCATGGATTAGTGACTAGGGATGATTTTTGTATATGGGAATACATTTCTCCATGGAATAGTGACTAGGGATGATTTTTGTGGGTTCACTTTGTGAATGCAGGGACGAAGGAACAGTCAAAATAGTGGCTGCGCACTCATTATCCAGACAAGCCTAAAAAAACTCCAAGCAAACTTTTTTTGCTATGTAAAATAATGGTTACAGTGCTCTGGGACCGCAAGAGCATTTTGTTTATGGAATTCATGACTGGGACCGCAATATTTTCAGAAGTTTGTTGTGAAATACTGAGAAAGCTTCAAAGCCAGTCGATCCAAAACAACAGCGCGAAATGTTCACCAGTATTGTCATTATTCTGCATGACAACACGATGCCCACACTTCTGCTCGCACAGAGGCAGATAGGTGGATAACTTTCAACATATCCCCGCCTGCCCCTTTTTATAGTAGCGCAGAAGAAACTTCAGAGCTGAGCAGAAGAAGAAAGTGAAGCACACCAGAAATTTCACAGTTGGCGGGACCAGTATTGACAGCGTCCATGTTTATTTGTTTGCTGTTCGTGAACCACTGAACAAATGTGACTAGGTGGGTGTGTAGTGAACTAAGAGGCTACTGAATTGTGCCAGCACTGGACAGTGTCCAGATTTATTAGTGCCCTCAAAAAAAAAGTATATTCTTAAAGAATACATTACATGATAGCTGGGGTCAACAGGGAGTTACTAATAAATTTAGCTAGAGACAGACAGAGCTTTAAGAATTACAATCATAGTTTTTTTGATTCATAAAAACATTTTAACATTTTATTAGTTCTTCTTTTGGCTCTGGTAAATACCTTAGCTTGGGTAATGCCAAACCTCATGCAACTGTATACAGAATTACATATAAGTAGTAACTTATCTAAATAGTTCAAATATCCTACGTTAAAGTATATTGCCAATTGACAGTGTACGTCAGAAATCAGATAATGTTAACTGATAAATTCTACAAACACAAATTTGTAATTAACATGTTCAGTCTTTGGGTTATTATCAGCTCCTAGTTCACACTTATTCATGATTTTAATTACTGCAGCAAAATGCCTCTCTCTGACTTTTGCTCTCTGCCTCTCTTTCTCTGTCTCCTCTCTCTTACACACACTCTTCATCTCTGTCTCTCTCAACTTGTCTCTCTCTCTGTCTCTCTCTGTCTCTCTCTGTCTCTCTCTCTCTCTCTCTCTCTCTCTCTCTCTCTCTCTCTCTCTCTCTCTCTCTCTCTCTCCCTCCCTCCCTCCCTCATATTGTTGAACAGATAAATGTTAAAACATTTCAATACACAATTAATAAACTAACTAGCAAAACAATTTGTAAGGCTTAACTCTTTCAGTCCTAGGGGGTTTAGCATTGGAGATCCAAGTAGTAGTAAACAGAGACGTAAAATTTGTGCATCTTGTGTTTCTTTGGGCTTCTAGATCAGAACCTATGAATGTATGATGCTTACGATGAGTTAAGAAAAACCTGAAAAATTTGTCACACTCTCTTAGTGACTTACTGTCATTTCAGTTGTTATTTCCTAAACTTTGCTACCACCCACACAAATGTATCCCTCGAAGGTTAGAGGACATTTAAGTTAGTGTATTTAGCTTTATAAACTTTTACTGTATTGATGAGATCATCAAACTTGAGCCCGCTGTTAATTTGCTTGCACATTCTTCTTTGGTTTTGCATAGCTTATTGTGCTTAAATGTTAAACATGTCTGTGTTGATTGTGTTGCATGCTGTGTTTTCATTTCGTGAAGCCATTTTCCACTGTCTCATTTATTGTTAATTGTAAGTAAGGATGTACAAATACTTGTTTTGGAAAACGTTTGATAATGTGAAACCTGTTCAGTCTTGTTTTAATTTCCCTGAAATAGTTCTGGCTTCCCAATTGCTGGGCTGAAATAAACCAACCCTCAGCAAGTGTATTGTATAAGGCACCTAATTAAGGATTTGCTATAATTTCATGTGCTGGGCTGAAATGTGCATTTATCTTTAACCGTAAACCACAACACACCATCCATTATGTTCTTTTAAGGGCAGAAGCAAAAGAAGAAGAGGAAGAAACCATGGAATTGCTTAACTGACTGAAGGAGTCACTGAAAATGACAGGCAGTTATGTGTAGCATTTATAAGTAGGGAAATATGGACTGTTGGAAAATATGTAGTAGTATGATGACAAAATAACAGTTACAATTTAACACACCAAAAAAAAAAAGACTTTAGTTGGATGACAGACTTATCAGTAAACAACAGTACAATACAAAAGCAGAGAGACACTAAAGTGAGGGGGGAAGGTTTATTAAAGTTTAGACCTTAGTGGAGTCCATAGTTGGTGTCTCCTCATTACATAAGTTTCTAACAGTGTAAAATGGCCATGGTACAGTTCAGGTTGTTGCATGCTGCTGTGCAAATACATGGTATTGAAATAGTTGGTAGTATACTATTACAGAAACGCAGAGAATTAATTGAAAAAAATAAAAGTCTGTTTTGTTTTCACAATATTATTGTATATTAGCATACCTTAATTCAGTTATTTTAATATATTTATGGGTCTCTGTGGTGAAGTGGTCAAACCATTTACCCCAGGCTCTGAAGGTTGTGGGTTCATTTCACGGCTGTGCCATTGTATTCACGAGTGCAATTTTTTACGGAGATCCCTGGGATTTGGACAGAGAAGTAAAAACTTTATACACAAGGGAGATGAATGGTCATAGACCAAGAAGACGATGGAGAGATGCAAATACTTGGTGTCACCAACTGGAAAGAGAAGGTCAACTAGAGAGATAAATGGAGGCGGGTGATATCTGCAGCGATGAACCTCAAGGGCTTGGAATGCTGAAGAAGAAGAAGATCCCTAGGGATTGTTGCTGGAGCTATCGAGTTCATGCTGTATGTGTCGCTCTCAGTAGGTGGCTAGCTGTTCTGCTGAGGGACGCCGTGCAGTATGAGATACAGTTTTGTACAATGTAATCGATCCACTTGACTACCTTTGCTTTCAAATTAATATATAAATTATAACCTTTAAAATGTCCATCCTTTTTTGTGCTGTTGGCTAATGAAGGCTTGCCACTAGAACACTTGTTTGTTTTTGTAACTATAATTTTGTCAAGGGAACCTTCACTGAGTGTTCTCTCACACTTTACATTCCCACAACTTTACAGAAGTTTAAGTTTAAAACTGGGTTCTGCAGTGAATGTTGACTACAGAGTACCCATTGCTGTCTTTATGAATATTACCTGGTGCGACCCCCAATCTTTTCCATAATGTGACGAACTAGCACCCTTCTTTTTTCCCCAAAAAAAACTATTCTCCCCCCCCCCCCCCCCCCACCCTTTTACTCAAGGATCATAAAATTTTAAATTAAACTCATTCACTATCTCTGGACTGCAATTAAACCATTTTAATTTTTCTATATCAGGGAAAAGCTTTCGATAGAGTAAAATAAAGTGGCACCAGAGCAGAACAGGAATACTGCAAATCAGTAATGAATATTACATTTACAGTATGACTTTAAACTTGAAATGTCCTTAGTGGAATCACTAAACCATTGGAAATAACCAAAGAAGGCCCGCCAGAGATGCATATTGTCTCCGTAAATATTACCATGTAAATGGATACAGTTACCTTAGAGACTGTCACAGATGACGAGTGGAGTGCATATTATGAATATTCTTGCCTGCAACCTTTCCTTAAGTTCTGCTTCTTCTCCTCTTCCACATTTACCTCACCGAGGTGTTGGGGGAAGATGTAAGGATCGTTTGTGCACTTTCTCCAATGCAATGTACAAGTTGGTGTTCATTTCTGTTAGGTTGCACCTGATGGTGTCGCTCCATCTCTTGCGTGGTCTTCCCTTTGCACTGTATATTTCTTCTGTGTGGCTCTCTGTGGCAGTTGGTACCAGGGTATTCTCGTCAGGTGGCCAAACCAACTCACTAATTGTTCTTTAACGAATTGTATGACTTGGTCATCTGCAAATAACAGTTCTGAGATGCCATTCCTTTCTTCGTTCTCTGCTTCTTTGCATATATTGTCAGTGTATGTAATAAAAAGCAGGGGAGATAGCACATATCCCTGTCTTACTCCTGAATTTACTTCAAAAGGTTGTGATGAACCTGCTTTTGTTCGTATACAACTTTTACCTGATGTATATAAGCTCTTACGCACTTCAGTTAGATGTTTGCTGATTCCCTATCTTCTTAAGCAGTCCCACAATCCACTGTGCATGTCGTATCATACTCTATTGCTCTTTCTGTCAAGCTGTCTTAATGTAAATATTGCGACTGTTCAGCTTCTGTTATGTCTGAAACCCATCTGGGCTCCACAAGTAAAATTACATTGGTTGGAATCAATGACAGTGATACTGTTCCTTCTGCCATTGAAAACCACTGTGAATGGAATGAATTTACTAACACTGACCAAAACTAGTCAGCCCTGCCAAGGGGACAACGGAACAAATGTAAAGTTTCTATAAGATTTGAACAAAGAAGAGACAATCAACAGATTGCACAATTTATTGCCCGGCATATATTGCTTTATCTCGGCAGGTGCATACTACAGTAGTAATTGATTCAACTGAAGCAAATATATGAATCCTTCACACCAAAATTAAAAATCAACCCTTCTCAAAAGTAAGTGCCTGTTTGACCAGGACAAACACAGTCTTTTTGTTTACACAAATATATGGAGTTACCCTGGCAAAACAGTCTGTCAGTGAATAAAACAACAAGATGAGAGAATCACATGAAGAACTAACAGTAAATGTGAAAAGTAGGAATAGGAAGAGCTGTTGTGAAACAAAACATCAATGAAGGAACAGAGATGATAATTATATTTTTCCTTTCCCTCTTGGTTGAACTTCCTAGATATAGTTGGTGTTCGGGGAGTTGTAGTTCTGACACCAGCTGCCGGTTTAATTGAAAATTATCGGCAATATTTATGGTTTTACAAAATGCATGCTACATAAATAATTAGTTTCGTTAAGCTACCTGGTTGTGTGTCATTTAGATCGCTGTGGAGGAGTGCCATATTATTGTCTGTTCACATACTTTTGGACTCATTCCAAACCAAGCAACTTACAGAGTTTTCTCCCTTTGATTTCAGCCGACATGGTATACTTTTTTTTTCAGAATTGCTTGTGACCCATCAGTTGTTTAACTAACCCACAGTGTCCCAGTTCTAACATGAAATTCTTTCATACCATGGTGTTACAACATAGTTTAAGTTTACTACATCCCAATTCTTACTTGAAATTCTTCCTTTCTGTGGTGATATTACATAGTTTAGCCACAGTATCCAAATTCTTACTTTAATTTTCTTTCATTCCATAGTTTTGTTACATAGTTTAGCCACTATGTCCCCAATTCTTACTTGAAATTCTTTCATTTTGCTATGTTATTACATAGTTTAGCCATTATGTCACAATTCGTACTTGAAATCCTGCCATTCCATGGTGTTGTTACATAGTTTAGCCAGTTTCCCAATTCTTACTTGAATTTTCTTTTATTCCATTGTGTTGTTACATAGCCACTATGTCCCCAATTCTTACTTGAAATCCCACCATCCCATGGTGTTGTTACATAGTTTAGCCACTATGTCCACAATTCTTACTTGAAATTCTTCCATTTCATTGTGTTGTAACATGGTTTAACCACTGTGTCCCCAATTCTTACTTGAAATCCTGCCATTAGTTTAGCCACTATGTCCCCAATTCTTACTTGAAATCCTGCCATTAGTTTAACCACTGTGTCCCCAATTCTTACTTGAAATCCTGCCATTAGTTTAGCCACTATGTCCCCAATTCTTACTTGAAATCCTGCCATTAGTTTAGCCACTGTGTCCCCAATTCTTACTTGAAATCCTGCCATTAGTTTAGCCACTGTGTCCCCAATTCTTACTTGAAATCCTGCCATTAGTTTAGCCACTGTGTCCCCAATTCTTACTTGAAATCCTGCCATTAGTTTAGCCACTGTGTCCCCAATTCTTACTTGAAATCCTGCCATTAGTTTAGCCACTGTGTCCCCAATTCTTACTTGAAATCCTGCCATTAGTTTAGCCACTGTGTCCCCAATTCTTACTTGAAATCCTGCATTAGTTTAGCCACTGTGTCCCCAATTCTTACTTGAAATCCTGCCATTAGTTTAGCCACTGTGTCCCCAATTCTTACTTGAAATCCTGCCATTAGTTTAGCCACTGTGTCCCCAATTCTTACTTGAAATCCTGCCATTAGTTTAGCCACTGTGTCCCCAATTCTTACTTGAAATCCTGCCATTAGTTTAGCCACTGTGTCCCCAATTCTTACTTGAAATCCCGCAATCCCATGGTGTTATTTATTACACAGTTTAGCGCCACAGACCCAGACATTTATTATTTAGTCTTAGAATCGAGTGAGTTAAAGTAACCCCCCCCCCCCCCACCCCCCCCCCCTCCTTGGTACTGAAAGAGTTCATTTGTGCGTGCAGTTAAAGAAAAACAAAAAACATTTGTATGTGTTTGTTTAGTTGACTGTGAGTGAGTGTACCTGCTTCTCTTGTTGATGCTTTTGATGTTAACAAAAACCATGTTTGCTTGACCAGGTACATACAAATGTTTTCAGAAATTCAAAACAGTGTTTTCCTTGATTGAATTTAAATAGTGCAACACAAACAGTGCATTCAAAAATTTATTGCTGGGCATATTTCGCAATATATTGTCAATTGCAAGACTTCAGAGTTTCATCAACATATAGTGAAGCATAAAGAAATTAATCCTTTCCACTGAAATACATAAACCATGTTGTCTTCTCTAGTTGCACTACATCCCACCAATAGATGTTCAAGATAGCTACATTATTACCATGGAAGTTTGATGAAAACCTCCCTTTTTTTTTTAAAACAGGACTTCATTTGCTTGTCTCAAGGCTAGCAATTGATAGGGACTGTGGCTTCCTTGTTTTTTATCACACACCGAATATACCATTAGTTAAATTGATGGAAGCTGGAACCAAAAAAAAAACAATGAACAATCCCGCATTGTGCACACAGAATGAGCATGTGAAAAATGTTAAACTTCCCCTCGTGTTTTTGCTTGACTCTGGCCACATAATTGATGGGGACTGCCTTTTATCCTATTTACCACAGCCAGTAAACAATTAGGGAAATCGACAGAAGCTGTGATGATAAAAAAATGAACAGTCCCACATTGTGCAGACAAAACAAGTAGGTGTTACATGTTCAGCTTCCCTGGTAATCATGTAATTATCTGGAACTTCCATTGGTATAGAATTCTAATGTAAAAGAACAGCTCAGGTGTAACAGATGTTGACTTAGGCATGACTAAGACAAGAATTGTTCGATAAAAACATTACTATAACAATTATGAAAAAATTTTTTTACTTCCACTGTGACATTCTGCTGTATTCTACTCTGCCTTCAATGGGGAATGATGATGTTTCATTGTATAACAATGTTGCCAGTGAGAAATGAAGATGCTTCATTTTTTTTGTCAGTGGGATATGATGATTTTCCATTGCACAGCAATGTTGTCAGTGTTCAACTGTGCAGCAGTGAGAAATGATTATGTATCTTTGCACAAGTTCATACATAGTAATAAAAACTCTTTGTTTAAATGTTTACACAGTGATGTAAACATCTGCGGGTTTCAACATCTGAAAGTAGCCTAATTCAAAACTGATGTCTGTTACTGTCAGTTGTGCAAATGTTTTTTTTTTTCCTGTTGTTTCAGGTTGTCAGCTCCACCAATGGAGAACTTGCTCCTGAAGATCCAGGTGGGCAGTCCAACACTCCCATTGCTGCACAACCAGAAGTTGAGATCACTGATGAGACTAAGTAAGTTATTCACTTTTGTTATGTGTATACTTTTCAAATGCCATGTCAGCCATATCTGTTTCACAGAACAATTTTTGGGTACCTGTTTTAGATTCAGGCAGCCTGTGCCTGAGTAAATTTTTTTCCCTCTGCAAATTGCAACCTGGATGATTCAAACACATGTCCAGTATTTCTCAGTCGAATGGTAAATGTAAAATAGAAGCGGTAGGATCAGAAGTGACGATATCAGGAGAGAAATTAGGATGGAACCAGTACTAACTAGTTTCGTCGGCCAGCTTCTGAGTTGAGTGCATGGTGTGACACTGTGAGCTGCGATTGTTTTTTGTTGGAACAGGAGCAGAGCATATGTGGGTTGACCCGTTTGCTATGAAGCTGAAACTAGGATTACCAGATTACTAAACTACATCAAGAGACAATAGAACAAATGGTTTGGTAATATGTCAAAGCTGCAACGAGACTGCACCACATAGAGCCTTGTCACGGGGACATAATGGAAGCCGCTCTGGAGGTCGAACATGCAGGAGATGAACAGATGGAATAGCCGTTCTGTAAATACCAGCACACACCAAGGCTTGCACCCAATGTCTATTCAAAAGAAGGAAGAAGAAGAACCATTATCCTCTGCCTCAGAACAGGGCACAACCGATTATGCAACAACATGTTCACAAAATTCATGATAGTCATATCAGCCATGTGCACCCGTGGAAAGGCGCCCCAGACAGCAGAGCATGTATTCCGATACTGCACCAAATTTGACACATCAAGGCAAACCTTTTGGCCAGGCAGAACAACAATGGAACTTAAACTATATGGGCCACTAAATGAACTAAAAACGACAGTGAAATTTATACGAGAGACAAAATTGCCTATATAGACAACTTATTTCAGGTGAGCAAAAGAAGAAGACTAAGCCAACAAGTATCATGGCCAATGCACTACCACAGCCACCATGTCAGTGAAATACCCGGTTATTTTTGTTTTTGTTGTTTGTTTCTGTTTTATTTTGTTTATCTGAGCAGATACCAAGGGTACAAACGGTACTGTTGCCGATTTGATTTTGTTATATACATTTAGGTGCATCACTTGACTTTGCATTAACATATGAGGAATCTGATTAATCCTTTCTGCTGACTCACTTGTAGAATCTCTACTCATTTGTTTATGTTGCCATTTTGGCTTGTGCTTTGCTCAGAGAATACTGTTGTCTAGTGTATTTTATTTATTGTATTACTTTCAGTGCATTACTAGTCTGTGCATTAATATATAATGAAGCACATAAATCCCTCTAACTCGAATACACCAATCACATCTTTTCTTTGTTACTCAGTACATCTTACCACCGAAGTCTGAGATTAACCACGTGATCCTTTTGTTTACATACAGAAGGTTGCCTGTCCTTATTACCACTGCTTCCGCCATTTTTAATGAAAGCATGTTAAAAAAAGTAATAAATAACTCTGAAGACAATCCCTATCAGTCGCATGCCTGGAGTCTAGCCCGTGATGTCCTATGCAGGAAGTATATTCTTTCTTCATTATAGATCTTGACTCCTTGTAGAATCTCCACCCATTTGGTTAATTTTGGCTTTTGCTTTGCTTTAAATATCACTCTGTTCGACCAGTATAGGTTATTATCAAAAGCATTTCAACACATATAACCAGTTGTGTTTAGTGTACACAAACACTCATTTTTTAAATATTTTTTTTTTAAATAAAGCTGTATGTGTGTATTTGTCGGCTCTGTGGCTAAGTCAATGCGAACGCTTCGTAATGCCGGGGTGCCAGGTTTGAACCCAGCTACGGGCCATGCGCCTTGCATTGGTTTCAACAGTGGTATCAGGGGGCTGACCGTCCAGAAAGCATTGGCAAACTACTGGACATAAATTTGCCTAGAGAAACCACACAACAGCCAGGGGCTGTTGGGGTTGGTTCTGCAACGTCCTGTAAAGGATACGCAACTAACCAAAAAAAATGTGTGTATTAATGGTTGTAATTGATATACTTAAAAATTAGACAGGAAAAAAGACAAAAACATTTGATTTTCACAATCTTTTCCCCAAGTTTTGAAAGCTTATCTAACAGCCTATTCACTAAGTTTGGTGTACTTCATACAGTTGGTACCAGTGCCGTTTTTGAGCTGTGGATCATAGTTAGCTTAAATCTGTGGGGTCCTTTTATATTCTAAGGCCTGCTACAGATCCCATACTTTGTTAATGTTGGTACTGAAGAACATATTATAATTTATAAATATTAATGGCAACAACAACAGTGCATTCTAAAGTTGATAAGGTTTTTGTAACTGATGTTACAAACCCCAGTTGTCGCCATAATTAAAACACTAAAACACGACTATCAGTACCCCCCCCCCCCTCCCCCATAAAAAAATACCCCAGATTATAAGCAGCATATTCATACTAACATTAAGCTACAAGTGCAAAACATGGACATTTTCTAAAGCCCATATATGCAGAATCACCACTTGCAAAATGAGATGTCTGGGAGAGGCTGCCAGTTTAGCCATTTAGAGTTTGAGAATAAAATGATACTATCAGATAAATTGTGGGAACAACATTTTGCACTAGATTCATCGAGGAACAGCAGGCCGAGTGATTTGGCCATCTCGTTAGACTGCAGCAGCATCAAATACCCTCACAGGCATTACATCTCAGAAGATCAGCTAAAAGAGCAGGAGGACGGCCACACACAAAACGGATCAGCAACATTAAAGACAATTTATACCTTCACGGCATGGCAATAGCCATTGCCAGCCAACATTAAGATTATTCCTCCCCATGGTGCTTCTTGGAAGAAGTGGTTTATGATGATGATCATGATCATAAATGCCTTAAATGTGTTCAGCGAACCAACCAATTGGGAAAGGCCTCTGCAGTCAAGACCTGGTACATTTCATTATTACATATGAGCTTGTGCATTTGCCAAAAAAACTGGTGATATTTGGGTTAACGATAGATAAGCTAGCACACGCGAGCACAGCTTAGTCACCATTACGTTGCAATGTCAGTACACAGGATATAACTTATCTACATTTAAAAAATGAAACATTAAATAGTTGTGTTCAGAATTTTCTAAACTTAACTGAAACTATTAACTTATATTCATTGAAACATTTCTTCTTCTTCTGCGTCTGCACTCCTAAAAAGGAGGGCTGACTGTGCTGTGGTGTACAGCAAGGCTGCAATATCTGCACCTTTCTGCCTATCACATCCGATTTCAGCAAAGTCTTGATTACTCACCTTTTAAACTTTGATTGATAGGAAGACAGTCGGTGGGTCTATTCTCCTCCTCTCCCCGACACGGGGAGAAATTTGTCAGTAAATTAAACGTGCTTCTTATTTTCTGCTTGCTGTGTCTCCCTTTCATCTTGTAGTAAAGTGTAGACTTTCAGGTAGAGAAGGGCATTGAGGGATGAGAGAAATTACTTTATTGCCCTGAATATTATCCTTGCAAATATGGGAAGATTTAACAGATACAGAGGAGTGGCTAGCCGAACGGTTAGAGCACTGGGCTCGTATGAGGGATTTTATCTGTCTGGGGGCAAAATAAAATTCTCACCTACACAGTTGTGGCGACAGCACTAGCTATGCAGCCGTCAATCCTCAGGCTCAAAGACCCCCCCCTCCCCCTTACACCGCAAACATGGTATAATAAAGTCAGTAATTGGCAGTTAACAGATACAGACAGTGAGAGTGTGCACAGCGACAGTCATCAAGATACAGACAGTGAGAGTGTGCACAGCGACAGTCATCAAGATACAGACAGTGAGAGTGTGCACAGCGACAGTCATCAAGATACAGACAGTGAGAGTGTGCACAGCGACAGTCATCAAGATACAGACAGTGAGAGTGTGCACAGCGACAGTCATCAAGATACAGACAGTGAGAGTGTGCACAGCGACAGTCATCAAGATACAGACAGTGAGAGTGTGCACAGTGACAGTCATCAGGGATTTTCTAAACATCTGCACTCTTCTTCTTCTTAGTGTTTACCGACTGTCTGATTGTTTGTCCATTTCTAGACTTTGGTCTTTTTTTTTTCTCTAGAACTGGACTATTGTGTGCACTTCTGTATTACAGATCTGGCTTATTTATTAGCAGGCTGTTGGTTTCTCACCTTTCAAGCCTAATTAGTGTTGTTAATGAGGCAGTGAGTCCCCCCCCCCCCCCCCCCCCCCCAGAATGCTACCTTCCTTGGAACACACAGGGAAAATGCGTGTACTACTACTGAAGGATGGAGTTTGAAAACAAAACCCATAACTCTTTGTAAGCGCAAGGCAAAGGGCTTAACCACTTCATAGCTAACATACTACTTTAGAGGTTCCCAAACAGCTAAGACCTGCAGACCCCTCTTAGTGTTGTTGATCTGCTAGGGAACCCATACTTTGTAATGGTCACACTAAAGAAATTATTATAATTGATAAATAATCTTATCACTTCTGTCTTTATCTTTACTATTTGTAATATCTTCTGATGAATTATTCGTAATGTTAAAAAAAAAAAAGGCTTCATTCTCAATATTTCCTAGCATCTAAATATTTCTTGTGAAATGAAATAAGTTAAACCTGTTTTCTTCAGTTTAAAAAAAAATCAAGTTGTGGCTTTATCGCTTGAAGTATTTGTTAGTGTTTTCATGAATCCTCCAAAGATGTTTAACTGTTAGTTTATTTTTCTGGTTATTTTCTGATCTGTTTTTTAATTTCTGATCAAGTTTGTTTTGACTATGTCCATTATTGGTTATTTATTTAATATTCTGTGGCTTTGAGGTTGGTGAATACATTTAACAGTTGCATGATCCTTGAATACTAGGGCTCGTTTTCCATGGCAGATGTGGTTTTTTTGTGTGTGTAAATTTTATATTTTTAAAAAAAACCATTCTCATAGTTTTCAGACTATGGTGCAAGAAGCACATTATGAAAGAGATTGAGGCCTCACCACATAATATTCCCAAAGATAAAGATAGCAGGAGCCAACCTTTGTTGTGAAGATGGCACATCATTTATTGTGTTGGAGATCCATTGCAGCCAGCTTTTATTGTGGAGATGGCACCTGATTGGTTGATTCCTAGTGTGCGGAGATGGCACCTGATTGGTTGATTCCTAGTGTGCGGAGATGGCACCTGATTGGTTGATTCCTAGTGTGCAGAGATGGCACCTGATTGGTTGATTCCTAGTGTGCAGAGATGGCACCTGATTGGTTGATTCCTAGTGTGCGGAGATGGCACCTGATTGGTTGCAAAGACAATTGTACGGAATTGCATCCCCAACTGTTGTAGGATACTTTATGACACCTTTGTAGCTCTGGGGTTGACCTGCCTTATTAATGTGGGTAGTAGATAATTTTCTGGAAAATATTTAGGTAGAAAAAACTGACAATGAAAAGAACTCACCACCCCACCTCATTATGTTATAGCTTAGGGTAGGGCTGTTCAACAGAGTTTACTCAGGGACCAAACTGTTGAACATGGGGATGGTCCTGTGCCAGAGACTCCAGTTCCAGCACAGAAAGATCAGTCATCTGTTGTCCACTTGCTAGGCCTCTGCCGGTTGGACTCAGCTTGTGGCCAACCATTTAAACGGCTGTAGCATAGAATATGTAATGACCTTAGGAGGTCTCCGTGTCTAAGTGATCAAGTCGTTTGCATCATGTTCTCGGGATTGTGGCTTCTTTTCAGTTCTCGATCTATATTTTTCAGAGAACTCCAGTTATTGTCACTGGTGGTGCAGAATTTTTACTTTGTGCAGAGCTCTTGGTAGATGACTAGGCATTTTACCGAGACTGGACCACAAGGGATAATTTGGCATTGAAGCTGATTTTCTCAACTTGTAGACAGCTTTCCATCTGCCCAGACGATATTGTTATCTTGTGCTGTGAGGAGGCAGGGACTCCTGGGATTTCAGGCTCATTGTTGCCATCATTTATATTGAGTGTGTTTCTCTTCAGATCTCATCCCTTGTGCAGTCATTTCTCCCTCCTTCTTTCTCGTTCTTTTCCTGATTTTTGCTAATCCCAATGGTAGTGTCATCTGATATGGGGCTACTATTTGGTTCAGAATTGTCTGCATATTATTCAGAATCTTCTTTCCACCTTGATCTCTCTCTCTCTCTCTCTCTCTCTCTTTCTCTCTCTCTCTCTCTCTCTCTCTCTCTCTCTCTCTCTCTCTCTCTCTCTCTCTCTCTCTCTCTCTCTCTCTCTCTCTCTCTCTCTCTCTCTCTTCCCCCCCCCCACCACACACACACACACAATATTGTGTAAATTTAGATTGATCCCTCACCAACACCACACCCCACCCTTTCCCCTCTCATTTTTCCAGTTTCTTGTGCAATATTTTAACTACTTTGTAAGACATATATTCAATATGAACATTTTAGTGCTCCTGTAAACTGAAAGATTGTCTCATGTTGGCCAGCTGAAAGATTGTCTCAGATTGGCCAGCTGAAAGATTGTCTCAGATTGGCCAGCTGAAAATCGTCTCAGATTGGCCAGCTGAAAGATTGTCTCAGATTGGCCAGCTGAAATATTGTCTCAGATTGGCCAGCTGAAATATTGTCTCAGATTGGCCAGCTGAAAGATTGTCTCAGATTGGCCAGCTGAAAGATTGTCTCAGATTGTCCGGCTGAAATATTGTCTCAGATTGGCTAGCTGAAAGATTGGCCAGATGAAAGATTGTCTCAGATTGGCCAGCTGAAAGATTGTCTCAGATTGGCCAGCTGAAAGATTGTCTCAGATTGGCCAGCTGAAAATTGTCTCAGATTGGCCAGCTGAAAGATTGTCTCAGATTGGCCAGCTGAAAGATTGCCTCAGATTGGCCGGCTGAAATATTGTCTCAGATTGGCCAGCTGAAAGATTGTCTCAGATTGGCCAGCTGAAAGATTGTCTCAGATTGGCCAGCTGAAAATTGTCTCAGATTGACCAGCTGAAAGATTGTCTCAGATTGGCCAGCTGAAAGATTGTCTCAGATTGGCCAGTCTTCTTTCTACTTCTGGTAATTTACATTTAATGTTTTGTTTCTTGAAATCAGAACAGGAATGCCATCATAAGTTGTTTAAAATATTTGTGATATTTGTGAATTCCTCTTTTGGCAAGTAGAGCCATAAGTCATAAACATGTATGTGTTATATATGTGTGTATATGTTTATATATGTGTCTGTGAATGAATGATTCTAAATGCTTTGTTAGGTGTGCTATAAAATGTGGGCCACATAAGCATGACCATGCAAACTGTAGCTGTTTTTCTGGACGTCCACTTCTCTCTTCTTGCAGGTGCTGCTTCTTTCGCCGTCGCAAGAAGAAGAAGGGTCGTCACAGTTAAAACTGGGTTAGTAGTCAGATATTTGCTGGGTCTGGCATTGTCTGCAAGCTGTTGAGCATGTGTGTTTTTATTCATCATCATCATTCACTAACTTGTCCTAGACAGAGCTGTGGCCCCAATAACAGTATTTTGACCCTGTGTCTTTTGAAATTCCTGTCTGCCAGAAGTTGGTTGTGCTGCCTGTGTTGCTATCGTTAAAATTGTCGGATTTAAACCCATTGGCTTACTGGTTTTTCTGGTCTTCATTTTCTTCTTCTTCGCCACTTTTCTCAAGACGGAAATTGAGGTGTTTTGCCTGTTTGCAGCATAGCTGCAATAATTTGTCCTTTCTGCTAACACACCCAAATTCTCAAAGCATTTGGTGGGGGGGGGGGGGGGGGGCATTATTGTATCTTCATTTTATTACATAAGAGTAAAACAGTTATTGCCTTTGGCGTGTGAGTTGTTAGCTTTCACATTCGGTTGGCGGTTACCTATTGCCCAGACCATAGTGTTCATTTTCCGCATGGTGATAAAGATTGGGACTAGCAACACCAGCCGTCATTAAGAAGCATTTTTCACAATAAGTTCATGATGCTTAACTCCTAACCTCTCTGTAATCAACTTATCCTTTTTCCCTTTTCCCTCTCCATGCAACACAATCCAAGGCATCCTCATCTCCTAGATCCACCTCAGTACCTCTATCATTCATGTCCCTCTTGCACACATCTTTACATCACAGTAGAGGCGGGACACACACCCCCCCCCCCCCCCCCCCCCCCAACATATTCTGCCCATCTGTAATACACAATGCCATATAACCTTTGCTGCCCTCCTGAGAGACACTCAATTTCGCAAGCCTGCCATAGAGGAACGTCTTTGGGGAACTCTAAAATCCTCCATCCTCCAGGTGTTTCCTAGTTGTCTGAGTCGGCGAAGACGGAACATTGAGAAAACTGCTGTGATACCGACTGTTCCCAAGACCTAAGTCTTTATAATCTTGTCTTGCCACCTAATGAAAAGTATTCTTTGTAGACATCGAATGTGAAAGCTATTTTAGCTGTTTCTGCTGGTGCAAGTATCTTCACCAAATTTTCGCTATCATACAGATGACACAGTTTTCAGGTGGAACATGGCAGATAGTCGGTTGTGCCGCTGGTGCCATAAAAGCTAGTTGTTTCTATCCAAGGCATACCGATGCAAAATCACATTTCGTGACCAGAATTCCAAAGGTTCTCTCACCTAGCTACTGAGCTGAGATTTTGGTGCAACACTGTGAGCTGTAGATTCTATGTAGGGTGTTCTTTACTGTCAGCAGTGAGCTGCATTTCTGGTGGGAGACTGCTAATGTTGGCACATCTGTCAGAAACCTTATGCAGTTACTTCGCATGTGCGAGCTTTGTGATTTTAGGAAGGGGGCGAACTGATACGTAAATCACTAGTTTTCAAACACAGTGGCAATCTTTGTCGACCTCCAGCAGGCCTATGACAGAGTATGGAGGAAAGGTCTCCTGATGAAGATGATGAGCATAGGAATACATGGCAGATTGTATAACTGGGTGAAATACTTCCTGATAGATAGAACAATCCAGACTAAGATGCACAACGCAATCTCTTCTAAAGAAGTCTTGGAGGAGGGCTTGCCACAAGGCTCATCATTGAGCTATACACTATTCCTAATCTTTATCAATGACCTGCCAGAACAAATCAAGGCCGAAAAAGCCTTGTACGCTGATGACCTAGCAATATGGCAGAGTCATGAAAATGTGGAAAGTGGAGCCCAAAGACTGAATGGAGACCTTAGAAGGGGATGACCCATGTGTGGTGAAGTTGGAGCCTCGACTAACTGACGATGACAAATCACACATTTTCTAGGCCACATCATATTGTGGCCTTTCCTTCACAAACATATCTGAATATTGATTGTCTGGCAATATGTTTTCAGAGGCTGAATTGTCTCCAGAAAGTAATCCTGTCTCATCTAGATTTTGAATCCATATCACTGTCATAGTATTCAGTTTCACTAACCAGTATACCGCCATGAATCTTTTTAGAGTACATATTGTATATGATAGAACTTTGTCAATGAGACGGTAGTTTCTCGTAAATGAACATTTTTTTTTTAAATTTCACAGAGACAATAAGTTGGAATTTTTTCTTTACTTTTTAAACTTGCTTTCCCATTTGGTGGTGGGTCCACAGAACCAGTTTAAAGGGTCCTTGATATCTTTTATACAAACTCCCCCAGCATAGAAGAGAGAGAGAGAGAGAGAGAGTGAGTGAGAGAGAGAGAGAGAGAGAGTGAGTGAGTGAGTGAGTGAGTGAGTGAGAGAGAGAGAGAGAGTGAGTGAGTGTGTGTGTGAGAGAGAGTGTGTGTGTGTGTGTTTAAGTGAGTGAGTGAGAGAGAGAGAGAGAGAGAGAGAGAGAGTGAGTGAGTGAGTGAGAGAGAGAGAGAGAGAGAGAGAGTGAGTGAGTGTGTGTGTGAGAGAGAGTGTGTGTGTGTGTGTGTTTAAGTGAGTGAGCGAGAGAGAGAGAGAGAGAGAGAGAGAGAGAGTGAGAGAGAGAGAGAGAGAGTGTGTGTGTGTGTGTGTTTAAGTGAGTGAGTGAGAGAGAGAGAGAGAGAGAGAGAGAGAGAGAGAGAGAGAGAGAGAGAGAGAGAGTGAGTGAGTGTGTGTGTGAGAGAGAGTGTGTGTGTGTGTGTTTAAGTGAGTGAGTGAGAGAGAGTGAGTGAGTGTGTGTGTGAGAGAGAGTGTGTGTGTGTGTGTTTAAGTGAGTGAGTGAGAGAGAGAGAGAGAGATTCCAATATTTTTAAATTATACTAAGTTCTACAGTATCGCTATTTAAAAAAAAAGGATAGTGGTGCATAGCAGGTTTTTGAAAATAAGAGGTCCAGGCCAATTAAGAATCACTGCTTCTAAACGAAGACACAAAACATACACTGCACAATTAAGTGCCAAGTGTATTTCTTTGTATATTGTCAGATGCATACAAACAGATAATTAAGCCAAAAAAATTTGATCTGTTTACCTGAAATAGTCGTAATGTCACATAGTTTCTTGTAACAGTACCTTTCACTATGGATGTCTTGAAATTAGCAGCCATCATCTTCATTTGCAGAACTTTGCTCTCATCACGGACTGCCTGAAAGAAACCTGGTCTCTTGCCAGCTCTCCCGCCTCATAGGCTTTTATTTAAGGAGTCCTATCCTGCGCCCATTTTCATGTTGATCGGCCTTGCCTCTCCTTCCTGGTACCATACCTTCTGCTATTATTTCTTCCAATCCACCATGGCACTTGATATATGATGACAGAACTAGCGTACGGCCCCCAATCCTCAGATTCATGACCTCCTGTCTACACCAACCTAAAAAAAATGGTAAAACAGACAGTATACGTATAATATGTTCATGAACGTGTTGGTTAATAAATGGATTGCAGATAATTATACAGTCATCCAGGTGCCATCTCCACAACAAAGGTTGGCTGCAGTGAATCTGCAGCAGTCCCTGAACACTCAGGTTGTCTTTCTATCTCTCTCTGTCTTTCTATCTCTCTCTCTCTCTCTTTTTTTTAAAAATAGATATTATCTACCTACTTGTAATGCCGACTACCTCCTGCTTACCTGTCTTTAATATTTTCCTCCATTATTATTTTCTTTTTAATGTAATCTTTTTATGTGACCACAGTACTTTTTTTTTTTTTTTTTTTTTGGTCTGAAAATTATTTTGGTAAAGTTATCAGTTGTTTCAATATTTTTTCATTCTCAGTCTCTCAAAGTATAAAAATGATTGCCTTGGCCTTGTCGTTAATAAAACTTCCGCTCTATGGTCTCAGTCCTTCTTATAATTCTCTGTTTGTCCTTAAAAGGACTGTTGTCATGTTTGGTTGTGGTTTACAACTAGGCTGCTGTATCTGTGCCTTTCGACTCATAATTGGATCTAGCAAACTCCTAATTAGTCGCTGTTTGTGGGGGGGGGGCTGTGTCTGTTCTTTTATTTTGCCTAAAATTTGCCTTTCAGCTCATAATTGGATCTAGCAAACTCCTAATTAGTCGCTGTTTGGGAGGGGGGGGGGGGGGGGGGAGGGCTGTGCCTGTTCTTTTATTTTGCCTAAAATTCGGAGCATCAAACCCCACCCAGGGGGCAGGGGTCTCAATTCTAGCTCAAGGGTAATGGTTAGCTAGTGGATAAGAACAAGTTTAATACTTCTAAAATTCGCATGTCATTAACTTATTTTTCAAATTGTTTCAGATGCTGCGGCTGCTTTCGATGGAAAAGCACGCAGTCACAAGGAAAATCTAAACGCCAAAAATGACAGAAAGCACTGAGCCACCAGAGGGATATCAAATCACAGCAGCCGCCAGACTTCTCTTGTGACAGTCTCCCAACAGAAGTCTCCGCAACTCCTCGTTTATTCTCCCACGAAAACCGCAACACAGACGACGACACCTACCACCCTCACCTTCCAATAATCTCGCCGCCGGCAGACACCAGCGCCCTCTATGGGTTGATCAACCAGACCTTTTTGTGATGCTGCTTCGCTGGTATTTGAACAGTACAACACAGTTTTTATTTTTTTAATTCTAAAGTTATGTATGAGAAGTCCTGAATGTTGCACATAGGTCAGAGCCAGATTTATACTTGATGAGGCCCTTAGCTGTGTAAAGCACTGAGGTCCCCAGTGTTTTAAATGTCACCAGCTAATCTCAGAAAACTAAAGTATATTTACTTTTTAAATATGTGGATTTTGGAAATATTTTGTTCAGTTTTAAGGCAAAGAAACAATAAAGAGTCTGCACAATCACAGAAGTTATATAATCCCTTTAATGGTTCTAATAAATTGCCATTGCCAGTTGTCCAAGAAAAATTCCAAATTTGATCCTCTTTCAGCCGCCCGGAGGCCTGCTATTTCGAAGAAGGGTCCTTAGCTGTCTTATATGGTTTCCTTTTATTTGTGGTGTTCTAATAAATAACATTTATGACCCAAAAAAAGGGGTAATTTTTTTTAGGCCCTTGCAGATTGTGAGGCCCAAAGCTGCAGCTTAGTTAGCTTATGAGCTTATGCCTTGATCAAATGCTGACATAAGATTTGGCACTGAATTCTTAGAAGAGTTTTCTCGAATAAAGTTTGAGTAAGGATTTTTTTAACACAGTCAAGATACATGATTTTGTAGTGGAACCAGACTGTTAATAAGATGTTTGAACACAGTCAAGATACATGATTGCGTAGTGGAACCAGACTGTTAATAAGATGTTTGAACACAGTCAAGATACATGATTGCGTAGTGGAACCAGACTGTTAATAAGATGTTTAAACACAGTCAAGATACATGATTGCGTAGTAGTGGAACCAGACTGTTAATAAGATGTTTGAACACAGTCTAGATACATGATTGCATAGTGGAACCAGACTGTTAATAAGATGTTTGAACACAGTCAAGATACATGATTGCATAGTGGAACCAGACTGTTAATAAGATGTTTAAACACAGTCAAGATACATGATTGCGTAGTGGAACCAGACTGTTAATAAGATGTTTGAACGCAGTCAAGATACATGATTGCGTAGTGGAACCAGACTGTTAATAAGATGTTTGAACACAGTCAAGATTCATGATTGCGTAGTGGAACCAGACTGGTAACAAGATGTTTGAACACAGTCAGATGCAGGTTGCTAGTCTGATATTGACCACATCACAGGCTGAGATCTGTTTGGCCTGTAGAAATATAAGTTCAGCATCATATGCCTGATGCAGCATCATATGCCTGATGCAGCATCATATGCCTGATGCAGCACTAGCATCACTGACTGGAACGTAAAGGCAGCTTGATCTTCTTTAGCCCTTCCTCTACTAACCATAGTATAGAGGTATCTTACAGTTATGTTGAGTCTTTTCTCTTCTGCTCTGAATTGTACTGCTTAATTAATTCTATTAATTTTATATTTTCCTCTATTTTTGGCTTGTATAAGTATCTTAACCTTGTTTAGTTTTTCCTATCCTCCTCAAGATTGTAAGTATAAATGCTTTATATAGTTTGTCTTGTCTAACCTTAATTGAAGATATTTATTAATTTATTGTCTTGTCTCCCGCACCCAGAGTATAGAGCTTTTTAAGGTTTTTATTTTTTAGCCTGTCATTTTCTTCCCTTGGTATAGAGGTATCTTAACTTTTGGTTAATTTTTTTTTCTTCCTTCTTCCATGGATTGTAGTAATCATAGTTAAGTTTTAGTCTTTCCTCTTCTACATTGATAGGGGTTTTGTACTCTCCTCTTGTGCATTGGAATGTTGTGGTATTTTTTCATAGGTAATTTTTTTTTTCTTTTCTTTATCTTGAGGTATGGAGGTGTGCAGCTGTGTTTAAGCTTGCCTCTTTTACCCTCGGGTGTGGAGGTATGTTGCGACATATTTTTACTGTGTGTAATTACAGTTTCGTGATTCTTGAAACCAGTACAGCAGGATACCTCATGTGGGAGTCGCCATTGGACAGTCCTGCCAGTTCTTCTTCAACCCTTCTGTCAGACAACTTATCAGGAGGGAGGCCAGTAGCCTTGGTGAAAGCTATTCTGCAGTAGTGTACAGCTTTGTCTTGTTCGAAGCTGGAACATTCCAGATGGTTTCTCTCTTAGCAGTGTACAGTCTACAATACTAATTAGTCCCCAGTTTTGCCTTACAGCAATGGCTTTAAAGATAAACTATTTTATGTCATCATTATGTGATATGGTCTCTGGTATGAATAACAATTAGGTGGGCCAGTAAATTAGCCGATAATGTAGGGAACACACACACGAGATAAGGCAGCTGACATAAAATGAGTCACTTAGAGCTCCCCTCATCTCCTCAGCACTCTGTTTTATGTGATGTGAACTACAGAACATACAGTTGCCTAGCACAACCACAAACAGCCAACACATGCTGTTAGTGGGTTTGCAAGGTCCTGTAAAAGGTATACAACTAATTAGGACGATAAACATCCTGCTCATTTTGATATCACGGTGAGCTTAGTGTTTCTGTTTATTCTGTTACTTATCCGCCCTCTTCCTCCAACAAACATTAGCACCAAGTGGTTTATCTGTGTCTTCAATCACATGTGGAAGGAAAATTTAAATTCCTTGTGCCCGCCACGGCTTAGGAGCGGGCTGCAATTGTGTTCGTATACAATGTCCACTTGGCATTTGAAGAAAGTTGTTTATTTGAGAAAAAATAGAAAACTGGTTATTTTGCCACTTCAGTACAACCGTGGGATTTGGAGACCCAAAAAAAAAAAAAAAGAGATTTGGTAAAATAGGTGTATCATAGCTAAGCCAGTTCTGACCTCATTAAAGATTTAGTTCTAAAAAATGAATAAAGAAGAAGAAATAGAGTACTAAAACAAATGTGGTGGCAACAATAAATGCCAGCGAACAAATTCAAATTTGAATATCGCGGCAGTGTTATCTGTAAATTGTATTGCTAACACAAACATCTTTATCTTTTTTTTCTGTGCATACATAAACGGATCGTGTATTCTCAGTATAACATAATTATACATTATATATAAATATTGCAAACATACATACAGGGAATGAGTCGGCTCCTTAAACCTGATAACTTTTTGGTGACTCAGTGCTGTTGTTTGAGAACATATGCATGTTAATGTACATATACTCACATTTTCACTGTTTGCTTATTTGTACCTTGAAGTTTCCTTCTTGAAATTTGTGACATATCGGAGAAAAAGTGGCTGTATTTGTACGCTGTACTGGTAGTAGTTTGCTTTGCTGGTATACGTGGGTAAACATTTTGTGTGTTGATTTCCGACCTTCCTGAGACTGGCTTGGATGTTTGCAAAATTTGTTGTCAGGAAAAAACCCATTTCCTCATAATTATCGCAGTTTTTGGACAGTGGTCCAGGGGAAGCAATGTAGAAAAGATAGAGACCTCACCACCTAAATTTCCGAAAGTTGGCAGTGGACGCACTGGGGCCAACCTTCATTGTGGACACGGCACAGAAATCACCCCCTTGGCTAAGGCTCCTTGTCTGTCGTAATAGAGCAGGGATATTTTAACTGGTGGCCTGTGGGCCAGAGCTGGTTCTCAGAGGCCTAGCAAGCTGCCTGCGGATCATTGCCATCTGTATCCTGTTAATGATCTTTCCAAGTTGTGGCTTGGACCTCTGGTTTGTGACGATGCCCATTTGTCTCAATGTTGACCCCTGAGTAAACTTGGTTGAATAGCCCTGTCAAAGAGTTTCCGATTTTTTTCCTCACCTTGTTAGATAGGTATCTTTGTCCTTTAGCTGAATTTTTGTGTACGACAATTTTGCTTTTATCTAGGTACAGAAGAATATTGTTATTTTCTTTGGTATGTTGACTGACTATATTTCAAATAATGTCTGAACTGCTGCTAGTATCGACAGGTAAAAAGTCGGGAAAGAAAATGATGGTAATAGATTGTGCACATTCTGAGGAGACGCAGATTGAGAATCACTGAAATGACAAACACATGGATTGAGGAAATGAGGCATTCAAGAGAAACTCTAAGATGGACGATCAAGAGAGAGGCCAATGGTGTTTGACTGGATTCAATCTGTAAAATCCAAAAGATTGCACAAGATTAAATGGAATGGAGGATTAGACTACAATCCTGTGTGAAATAAAAGGGCTGGATGATGTCGATGAGGATGATATTTCAGATGTTATTTCATATACCCCACTTTCATTTATCTGAGGTACGTGGCTTAAAAACTCATACATTGTATAACATAGATCGGAAGCCAGAGGAAAGGGGAAGTCTGGTCCCATGGTGAAGTTGTTAAACCGTTTGCTTTAATCTCTGAAAGTTGTATGTTTAGCGTTGGACTCAGTACTTGGTGTTCCAGCAAGCAATCCCTGTCACTAGATAACTGTTTTGTGAGTTGCTTTCAGTAGGTGACCAGCTGCTTTGTCGAGAAAGACTGAGGCACTTGGTTTAAAATTATGTACAATGAAGTCCATCTTCTCACGTTTAGACCCATGATTTCTTTTAAGAAGATGGAGTCAAGCCAATACACGTGTCTAACTCAAAGGTAACTTGACTGGTGCACATCTGTGCCAGGTTCATTTCCACTGAGACAGATTCCTTTCGCGATAGTAGGTTCTGAGAGAGATTCCATTCAAAGTTTTAGGTTGTAAATCGGATTAGAGATTCCATTCAAGGTTCTAGGTTGTGAGTCGGATTAGAGATTCCATTCAAGGTTTTAGGTTGTAAGTCAGATTAGAAATTCATTCAAGGTTTTAGGTTGGAAGTTGTATTAGAGATTCCTTTCAAGGTTTTAGGTTGTAAGTCGGATTAGAGATTCCATTCAAGGTTTTAGGTTGTAAGTTGGATTAGAAATTCATTCAAGGTTTTAGGTTGTAAGTCAGATTAGAGATTCATTTCAAGGTATTCGGTTGTAAGTCAGATTAGAGTTCCATTCAAAGTTTTAGCTTGTAAGTCAGATTCAGTTCTTTTTCTTAGCATTCACCAGCTGTAAACTCCAGCAGAAAGTTTGGGTTGTTCATCCACTTCCTGACTTTGGTCTTGCCCTAGAACTGGAGTGTTACATGTATATCCATTTTACCAATCTGGCTTATTTGTGTGCAGACTGTTAGTTCCTCATCTCTAAGGCAGATGCACGCCAACTTCATAGGAAACATCCCTAATTGGTCACCTCTCACAACATACTGGGGGAGAGGGGGTATTATTTTTTGCCTCCAAAATGAGGTCCAGGAACCAGAGTTGTAGGCCCTGAGGTAGATTTCGTTCCAAGGTTTTAGGCTTTATTCACGGCAAGGTATCATTACCTTATGGCCTGCTCTTTATGGTTTCCAAATGCTAAGACTTTTTTTTCTTTAAATATTTGCTACTGTAATTTTTCCCCCTTCTTGAAAAGGCAAGGTACCCAAGAGATGGGAGAGCAAGTGATGCTAGAAATATTTGTGTGTGTGTAAAAATTCCTAGCCCTGCATTGGGTTGTGATAAAGGTCTATTCTGAAGTTGAGGTGGATGCTGAGGCCTCGAGTCACCTACCGGGGTCTGTGATTCACATACTGAGTCCTCTGATTCACATACCGGGGTCTGTGATTCACATACTGAGTCCTCTGATTCACATACCGGGGCCTCTTAGCCACAAGTGCCCCCCATGTACTGTCTGTTACTGGTAAATTTGTGCACAAATTAAATGGATTCTGTATGGGTTGCATTGTCAGACTATGAGATAACACATGTGAAGACTGTTATTATACAAAGTTTAAGTAAATTAAGATGGTGTTGATTGCGTAAGAGTGTAGGCCATTGAGAAAACTTCATAGTGTTGAGTGAAGCAAGTGGGTTGCCATTGAGAAAACTTGCTAACAGTATAACTGTATGTCCTTATACTGGAACCCAGAGGGTCAAAGGAATAAAGGCAGACCAGAATACATGTTTAGAAGGGAGTGAAATGAAAAAGATGGAGAGGACATAGGGTGAACGATACATAATAAGTAATAGATTGTACAGCCTGGTGTGAGTTAAAGAGCCTCCAAAAAGGAATCCAGGAACCAGAGTTATAGGCTCTGAGATAGATTTCAATCAAGGTTTTAGGCTTTATTCATGGCAAGGTCCTTTACCTTATTTACCACAAAAGTTAGGATGGCCTTGCGAGAGTTAGTCGAGAGAGTGTGTTTCTCTGGAGGATAAGGAGAATAGAAGTAGTAGTGGTTGGACGGTCAGTTATATAGAACCCAGTTGCAGTTGACAAGTTGGTCAAGTGAAACGGTCATTAACAAGTGTGCCGCCTAACTGGGTGAGCCTGTGTTTCTCTTTTAGCTAATTTTCTTGCTTGTTTTGAGGAGGGGAACCGGTGACTGCATCTTGTTTTGAATATGTCGAAATTTGATTCACGGAGTTCAGTGTTTACCCTGGCCTGCCGTTGGTCAGGGAATGACTGCTGACAGAAAGTGTAATCAGCCATGTAAACATTGTCCAGCAGTCATAGTTATTGCTGGTAATATGTTTGTCTGTCACATTCTTATGTCACCATGTATGTTACATTCTTGTGTCACATTTTGAGCCACTCACGGTGTGATCATGCGAGTGTTAGGCTTTCAGCCTGTTGCCCGTAGCCACCTATTTAGCCAGGGTTATTGGTCCATGCAGGACTTTCTACCAGCTTTTAATCACAGAGTATATGTAACTTGTAATTATTGACTTTAAAAAATAAAAATAATCACACAAGTAATTTATTTGTATGTATTTTCTGGTAAGAATTTATGTGTCTTTTTTTTTCCATGATTATGCCATAGAATGGCTTTGTTTTCCAAGTGGAATGTCACACACTGTTGTTTTCCCAGAGACATGCCATATTTGTACATTTGTCCTCTTACTTGACATGTCAGATTGTTTTTGTCCCCAGTGACAAATATACATTTTCCCTGTCCCCGTTACCATGTAATTTGCTTCCCTGTCACTTGATCTGTTTTCCCCTCATAAAATATCAGATTATTCCTCTTTTCCCTTGTGAAATGTAAATGGTTTTACTTTTTCCCATTTAATTGCCATTTGTTTTCCTTAGTCAGATGTGTCACAATGTTCATGTTTTCCCTCCATAAAATGTAAATGATTTCCCCTTTCCTTAAAATGAACTTGTGCTCTTCTGTCCTTCACTTCCCTTGCAGTGCATTGTCAGCTGTTTATTGTTTGTCACTGTTTGTGCCGAGCTGTTTCACAATCATCACAATTTTTCCAATCATACCTCATCGCATAAACTTGTTATTTTCATGGTTCATTTGGTTTTTCAGTTCAGCCATGTTATGTGTTATATCTCAATTGACATCTAATTTATGATTTGTATGAGGTCATTTAAGGATTCCTTGTAAATGTAAATTGATATGGTTATTTGTGGAGTTTTGATAATATGCAACTTTTGTGTTAAATTTTTTTTTTTTTTAAATTTATGATCAGCCGTATTTGTTCTCGCTTATCAGGCTGAAAGTAACCATACATTGTTTGATTTTCTACAGTTTTGCCCCTGAAATTCCCAGACATTTATTTGACAAGGAAAGTTAAATGTAAATACACCAGTGGTCTAGCTATATTTGAGAGGAGCCACAAGTCTGGTGTATGTGGCGAGCTGGCTCTGGTTCAGCTTTTGAAAGGATGTGTATCATTTGTGTGTGCAGTCTAGCAGAGCAGTTGCCAGGGTTTGTGTTTAAATTATGATGTATAAATGAGGCCTGTTCACTTCTAAACACAAATTTAAGGAATTGGTTGAGTGCGGTAGAAAACACAAAAAGAACAGAAAACTGGCAAGGGTGTGACCAGTTTAGTGGTGTTGGACAGTGGTTCCCAATTTGGTATGGCCTGGGGACCCCACTTATTTTAGACGGCCTGGCTTTTTTAATAGCCATACTGAAGAACTAATACTGGTACTTTTTTTTAGCTCACCCAAATACTGGAAACCCTAGAATCCCAGGGAAAGCTCAATATTATAGGGCTGTTACGGTTTGGAATGAACACTGACCCTAACCCTCCTATAATAAATATTGGGACTTTCCCAGGGATTCTGGGGTTTCCTGTGTTTGTGGCGAGCTGAAATGAAATTACCCTAATATTGAAGATGAAGAACCTTACGATATGAACTTAATCCATTCCTTGAATATGCTCGGATGGTGAAAAACTCATATCCTAAAATTTGTTCCCCGTTAAAATTAATGTAAATAATTTTAATTCGTTCCAGCCCTCTAAAAATCGCCCTATTTAAAAATGAAATTTTCCATGTTGTTTTCCATGGCTTTTTTTTCTCTTGCAGTGGGAAAACAGGGTTACTTTCGACTATGACACTGCAGTCCATCATCCTCAATGCCTTGTCGACTGGCCTCTTTCTGCAACATTACCATGACCTGATTCATTCAAAAGTTGAGGAACAAGAGGAGTTCTTGTCTCTGTAGCTTGTATCCTGGATGTTTGGCTGATATGAAGAGGGGGGGGGGGGGGTGTTGAGATAGGCACAGACCTGAAGCACTGGTATAGGGGACAGAAATAACGTAGAGTGGATAGGGAGTTGATGCTGCTGGGCGTGTTGATGTGTACAGTTTGGGGGGGGGGGGGTGTGGGAACTGTGCTTTGTGAATTCGACCGATTATTGCAACAGTGACCACAAACGTTTTACACCATGATGAATAAATTCTCTGGACATGCACACTTTAATACATATGTGATTTCTGTTTTAATTCAATTTTGTTGTTTGTGTTGGAGATGTGGGTGCTTTAATTGTGTTTGTGTGTGGAGTTGTGAGTGCATTTGTTTGTACTGGAGCTGCAAACATGTGGTTGGTATTTGGATTGGAGCTGTGAATGTATGCTGTGCTATATACAGAATGTGCCGGTACAGTAAAGGAAACGTCCTGGTACACTAGACAGGAAAATGTCCTGGTACAGTAGACAGGGAAAAGTGCCAGGACAGTAGACGCTGGTAAAGTAGACAGAGAAATGTGCTGGTTTTTCAAATCTGGCTTGCTTGTATGCAGATTGCTGGTTCCTCATCTTTCAGGCAGACACACATATTTTGAAGGAAAACCCCTAATTTATCACCTTTTATAATTTTTGTTGGGGGGGGGGGGGGGTGTCCTATTCTTTTCTCTCCAAACTGCAGCCCCAGAGCCCACCTGGGGAGCACTATCAATAGTAAAAGGGAATTCCTTGTTTATGTTTTGGGGCCCCATTTGTGGGGGTGGGGGGGGGGGGGTGAATGGGCTATGAATGTAAATGTGGTGAAACGGCAACATAGAAGAGAATGCGCTGATATGCTTTTAATTCATAAACAGTGTAAGGTTGTCATTAAACTGGGAAGAAAATGCAGAGGTCAGGGTCCCAGACATGCTTGTCTCTCTTTTTTTTAGTGTGTATGAGGAAGCTAATGAGGACTTTCTCCATATAGTTTCTGTAGGTGTTGTGTTTTGAGTCCACGAGAGGAACACAGCCTAGTAATTTTTGTGTTTGGGAACAGTTAACGTTAAATTATCACAAGCAGTGTCACTGAACTTATGTGTGCTCAGTCCCCTGATGCAGCCAACACCTGAGATACCTCACCACACTGTTCCTATGAGAAGTTGCTTATAACTTCTATCTTGACAGTCAGTGTTGAATTAAGAATTGACATTTTAGCACTCGGGACACCCCCATAAACTCTCCATCCCAATCTCCAGCAGCAACAAAGAGTTAAAATTCCAATGGTACCAGTAACTGTCTGATTGTATATCCGTCTCGCATTTCCCCTGAGTATCATGCGTTGGCCAGATCCCCTTGTAACTCCTTGCAGTACCATTCTTCTCAGACCGTAATTATCAGTTCCTCGGCACTGTTTACTCGCTCCCAAAGGGCCCTCTCAACATTCAGCTTGTCGTACATCAATTTACCACCAAGTCGTGCAGATCTGGCCAGTCTATCTGCCTGCTCATTTCCCAACACACCAGAATGACCTGGAGAAAATATCTAAAGGATGCTAACTACCCGGGACCTTTGAAGTGATGCTTGCCACTGTGCACAGTCTTGACAGTCAATATTGATGTGCTTGACCCGGCTTCACTCCTATGTCATGTAGTAGGACTAGCACCAGAGACTATCTAGTAAGTATCCAGTCCGCCAAGACCATACAGTATGGAAGAGAGTTGAACAGTCCTGTCCTTTGCTGTCTCACACAGCTCACCGGGCAGCGCCGTTATGCTACTCTTTTTGATTTCCAACTGCCAAGGGATTTTTTTTTCACATGCGCAACAATGCACAAGGGTCTCCAATCTCACTACCAGGGGGAATTACCAGAAGTCCCATGAAAAAATCCCAAAATAACAAAGGGTCTCTTTCATGCCAGTTATGTAATAGGCATATCAGGCTAGACCTGTATTTTTAGAGACTAATAGGCACTCAATGGGTGATATGGTCCACATCACTCAAGGCTGCCTTTATTTCCCAGGACTTTACCTGGTACCCACTTTAGGATGACCGGTAATGTGGTCAACATCACACAAGGCTGCTTTTACTTCCCGGGACTTTACCTGGTACCCACTTTAGGATGACCGGTGATGTGGTCAACGTCACACAGGCTGTCTTTACTTCCTAGGACTTTACCTGGTACCCACTTTATCTTGGGTCAACCCAGGTGATAAGTCCATTATTGAAAGAAAATAAAATGTGGATTCAAACCCAAGATCTTCAGGCTGGCAGATGTGCATCTAGCCGCTACTCCACCATGGCTCTCTAAAAAGTTGGAATTATGTATACAGAACAACCCAACACCCAACCAACAAAGATATCAGTCCCAACACCCAACTAACAAAGATATCAGTCCCAACACCCAACCAACAAAGATATCAGTCCCAACACCCAACCAACAAAGATATCAGTCCCAACACCCAACCAACAAAGATATCAGTCCCAACACCCAACCAACAAAGATATCAGTCCCAACACCCAACCAACAAAGATATCAGTCCCAACACCCAACCAACAAAGATATCAGTCCCAACACCCAACCAACAAAGATATCAGTCCCAACACCCAACCAACAAAGATATCAGTCCCCAACACCCAACTAACAAAGATATCAGTCCCAACACCCAACCAACAAAGATATCAGTCCCAACACCCAACCAACAAAGATATCAGTCCCAACACCCAACCAACAAAGATATCAGTCCCAACACCCAACCAACAAAGATATCAGTCCCAACACCCAACTAACAAAGATATCAGTCCCAACACCCAACCAACAAAGATATCAGTCCCAACACCCAACCAACAAAGATATCAGTCCCAACACCCAACCAACAAAGATATCAGTCCCAACACCCAACCAACAAAGATATCAGTCCCAACAAAGATATCAGTCCCAACACCCAACCAACAAAGATATCAGTCCCAACACCCAACCAACAAAGATATCAGTCCCAACACCCAACCAACAAAGATATCAGTCCCAACACCCAACCAACAAAGATATCAGTCCCAACACCCAACCAACAAAGATATCAGTCCCAACACCCAACCAACAAAGATATCAGTCCCAACACCCAACCAACAAAGATATCAGTCCCAACACCCAACCAACAAAGATATCAGTCCCAAACACCCAACCAACAAAGATATCAGTCCCAACACCCAACCAACAAAGATATCAGTCCCAACACCACAACCAACAAAAGATATCAGTCCCAACACCCAACCAACAAAGATATCAGTCCCAACACCCAACCAACAAAGATATCAGTCCCAACACCCAACCAACAAAGATATCAGTCCCCAACACCCAACCAACAAAGATATCAGTCCCAACACCCAACCAACAAAAGATATCAGTCCCAACACCCAACCAACAAAGATATCAGTCCCAACCACCCAACCAACAAAGATATCAGTCCCAACACCCAACCAACAAAGATATCAGTCCCAACCCCAAACACCCAACCACACAAAGATATCAGTCCCAACACCCAACCAACAAAGATATCAGTCCCAACACCCAACCAAACAAAGATATCAGTCCCAACACCCAACCAACAAAGATATCAGTCCAAACACCAACCAGCAAAGATATCAGTCCCAACACCCAACCAACAAAGATATCGTTAGTCCCAAACACCCAAACAAACAAAGATATCAGTCCCCAACAAAGATATCAGTCCCAACACCCAACCCAAAACAAAGAGATCAGTCCCAACACCCAACCAAACAAAGATATCAGGTCCCAACACCAAACCAACAAAAGATATCAGTTTCCAACACAAGTATATCAGTCCCAACACCCAACCAACACAAAAGATATCAGTCCCAACAAAGATATCAGTCCCCAACAACATCCAACCCAACAAAGATATCAGTCCCCAACACCCAACCAACAAAGATATCAGTCCCAACAAAGATATCAGTCCCAACACCCACCCAACCAACAAAGATATCAGTCCCAACACCCAAACCAACAAAGATATCAGTCCAACACCCAACCAACAAAGATATCAGTCCCAACACCCAACCCAACAAAGATATCAGTCCCAACAAAGATATCAGTCCCAACATCCACACCAACAAAGATATCAGTCCCAACACCCACCACAAAATCGATATCAGTCCCAACAAAGATATCAGTCCCAACATCCAACCAACAAAGATATCAGTCCCAACATCCAACCAACAAAGATATCAGTCCCAAACATCCAACCAACAAAAGATATCAGTTCCCAACATCCAACCAACAAAGATATCAGTCCCAAACACAACCCAACCAACAAAGATATCAGTCCCAACATCCACCAACAAAGATATCAGTCCCAACACCCAACCAACAAAAGATATCAGTCCCAACACCCAACCAACAAAGATATCAGTCCCAACACCCAACCAACAAAGATATCAGTCCCAACACCCAACCAACAAAGATATCAGTCCCAACACCCAACCAACAAAGATATCAGTCCCAACACCCAACCAACAAAGATATCAGTCCCAACAAAGATATCAGTCCCAACACCCAACCAACAAAGATATCAGTCCCAACACCCAACCAACAAAGATATCAGTCCCAACACCCAACCAACAAAGATATCAGTCCCAACACCCAACCAACAAAGATATGAGTTACACTACTTCACCACCAACACAAAACTGTAACACAAGAATGGGAGCAAAAGTATGTGTGGATTTTTATAACATGAAAAGCTAACCATACAGTCTACCAGAGACAAACTTCGCAAACAAAATACTATAATATGAATTTACATACATCATCACGTGCAAATAAATGATAAGTGTTAATGTCAGAACAAATGGAAGCAAAACATCATCAGAAACGAATCTTGGAGTTTCCTTCTATTTTTCTAAAAAAAAAAAAGTGTCAAATCCAATCAGAGTGAGGAATCAAGTTCATCATAAATAATAAAAATGCATAATTTATAATTGCAAATACCAGTGAGGTGAAATATGAAAAAAAAGTATAATCTGTATGCAAAACGTGAAAATATGTCACTGCTAAAATGTTTGTGAACCAAGATTTTCACAGCTCCTGGTGTTATTAGATCTTCTTCTTCACGTCCTCTTTTACCACTTCGGGAGATGTAAGGTCCTGCTTCGTGCTTTTGTGGCTGCTTTGACTAAAGACACATCGTGGTACTGTAGAGTTTCTCTGATGTTATCCTTCCATATGGTTTGTGGTCTACCTCTTGCTCTACCTCCCTCTCCTCTTTTGGTATATCTCTTGAATGGTATAGCATCAGAAGGCATTCTCTCCAAGTGGGCAAACCATTTGATTTGCTGTCTTTCTATTTGTTGTTAGGCCACTTCAAAATAATTAAGGAAACAAAATGTATGGAGTATTTCCAAAAAGAACAGGTGGCAAGTCTCATGTTGGAGTAAAAAAAAGGACCTTTTCATGCCAATGACCATATGGTGCTAGACTCCGAGGAGGGGGGGGGGGGGTACTGCCCACCACCAGAAACAAAAAAGCCCTAGTTAGACCAATTGTTTAACTCTCGGAGTCCCAAGGAACGCATCATACGTTCATAGGTTCCTACCTAGAAGCCCAATAAACGCATGATGCACCGATTTTATGCCTCTTTTCACTACTCTTTTGGCCTGTGATGCTAAACCCCCTGAGACTGAAAGAGTTAAAAACAACCTGGATTTAAAGTCAACACCACACCAGCTGCTATGGCCACACATTTCTTGGTACCCAGTGTAAACAGTAAACGTCCCTTTATACACCAGTGGTGCATCGGGCATATCAGGCTAGCCCAGTGTTTCCCCCACTTTTCTGGCTCACGTCCCCCTTTTCAGTGACAACAATTGCCCAGCGCCCACGACCTCCCTGGAATTATCAGCATCATCATGTGCCACACCAAAAAGCTTAGGCGGTCATCATTTGCCACCCTACAGGGTCAGCAGAATCACTGATCAGGTCTTGCTCTTCTCCCAAGACTTCAAGGTAATTATGTCTTTGCTTTTCCCCTGTCCTCTTTGGAGGCAGTATAAAAAGGGGTGGAAGTTTTTTTAAACCAAATGGTGTCAAGCTGACATCTAACCTTCCTGTAACCCTCACTGATAGAGGTCATCGGGTCATGAATGAGTCACCTGATACATTTATTTTTAGGCCCTGAGAATTGCAATCCATTTAAGTCTTCACCCTGACTTTGTTTACTGATTACTCAATATATTTAAAACATTTTAATTTAAAAAAAAAATGTTAAAATATACACATACACACATTTTTAGACAATCAATCTGTAAATGTTTTTTGAAAATTCCCACAGGGTCATGGTCCATTTTTGGTAGCTTACCGGGCCGAATGGGTTAAATGGCAAAAATCTGTGAGAGTTAGCTACATATTTCTAAAAAGAAACAAGAATAGGAGAAACATAAAATAATAACAGAAAATATTTAAGTGGTAACGTATTGAAAGTACAGGAAATAGAAATTCATGAAGATAAACCACAAAGTGATAAATACACTAAAAATTTGTGCATATGTAAATTCTAAAACAAGTTCAAAATTCCATATAAATTCCCCAACAAATAGACATTGTGATTTTCAATCCCCCTCCCCCTGAAACCACTAAAAAATATGGCACAAAGTTGAAACATATGAGATGTAGTGATACTGAAGAAAACAGACATGGCAAAATACGTTATGTATTCCCAATCAACATCATTGGTTGCTGGGCAATCCCATGTATGCTCAATCCCCCAGTGCAGCAGCAACCCACCCCCAAGGTACCTCTTCTGACTGTTGCCAAATACAATGTCTCCTATCGTGACCTCGAGGACAGCACCAACAAGCTTAACCAAGCTTTATTCCAAAGTCATGTAATCACGCTAACACAGAGACTTATCATTATCCGCAGTCTAGTCCATTCCGATGGCAGTTTCTGCTATGGGACTAGGAGACGCTGATCAATGTCAATGAGTTCAGCCAACAATGTGACATGGATCAGTGCCACTGAGTTCAGCCAACAATGTGACATGGATCAGTGTCAATGAGTTCAGCCAACAATGTGACATGGATCAGTGCCACTGAGTTCAGCCAACAATGTGACATGGATCAGTGCCACTGAGTTCAGCCAACAATGTGACACGGATCAGTGCCACTGAGTTCAGCCAACAATGTGACACGGATCAGTGCCACTGAGTTCAGCCAACAATGTGACATGGATCAGTGCCACTGAGTTCAGCCAACAATGTGACATGGATCAGTGTCAATGAGTTCAGCCAACAATGTGACATGGATCAGTGCCACTGAGTTCAACCAACAATGTGACATGGATCAGTGTCAATGAGTTCAGCCAACAATGTGACATGGATCAGTGCCACTGAGTTCAGCCAACAATGTGACATGGATCAGTGCCACTGAGTTCAGCCAACAATGTGACATGGATCAGTGCCACTGAGTTCAGTTAACAATGTGACACGGATCAGTGCCACTGAGTTCAGCCAACAATGTGACGCGGATCAGTGCCACTGAGTTCAGCCAACAATGTGACATGGATCAGTGTCAATGAGTTCAGCCAACAATGTGACATGGATCAGTGCCACTGAGTTCAGCCAACAATGTGACATGGATCAGTGCCACTGAGTTCAGCCAACAATGTGACATGGATCAGTGCCACTGAGTTCAGCCAACAATGTGACATGGATCAGTGCCACTGAGTTCAGCCAACAATGTGACACGGATCAGTGTCAAAGAGTTAACCAACAATGTGACACCGATCAGTGTCAATGAGATGGTAAACAATGTGACACGGATCAGTGTCAATGAGTTCAGCCAACAATGTGACATGGATCAGTGCCACTGAGTTGAGCCAACAATGTGACACGGATCAGTGTCAATGAGATGGTGAACAATGTGACATGGATCAGTGCCACTGAGTTCAGCCAACAATGTGACATGGATCAGTGCCACTGAGTTCAGCCAACAATGTGACATGGATCAGTGCCACTGAGTTCAGCCAACAATGTGTCACGGATCAGTGTCAATGAGTTCACCCAACAATGTGACAAGGTTCAGTGCCACTGAGTTCAGCCAACAATGTGACATTATTTTGGGGTTGTTTTCAACAAACATCAACCACACTAACAAAGTTTACATGCCAGTATGAAAACAACAACAGACCATATCAACAAGTAGTTGTTGCCTATGGAATCAGTCTGCAGCATCATATGTATTTGTGGGGCAGATCAGGAATATCAAATCAAAGACTTGGTCCCTTTCAGTGTACAGCTCAGACTAAGCAAATTTCATTCTATCTATTAATATTTGCAGTTGTTGATGCTTCTGTTTATAAAAAAAAAATAATTGAAGGTTTAGTCAACCTGCCATTCCCAACGCTTGTAATGTTGGTCGTTCATCTGAGTAACGTAACTGCGTTGTGCCTGTTTCACAGCAAAGCTGGGATATTTGCTCCTTTTGGTCTAAACATCTGACTTCCTCTAGCAACTGTTGACCAGGTTAATTTCCTGGAGAGTTTTGTGGGACACAACGTAGCCTTATTTGTGTTCTCTTTGTCCCCTTATCTACAGATGTTGCTCCCTGGAGAAGCCATCTAATCAACAAAGGGTAGACTAGTCAGCCCTCAAGGCAAGGTAGGAGCAGATCATGGGCATTCCCCACCACCCAAGGATGCTTCCATTAATGCAGAACAGACACATGATGCTCTGGCCCTGGGCTCAGCCAAGAATTTGTCACGTTGTGCAATGTTGGTATAAATGAGGTCCGCCTGCGACACTTCACAATTTTGTTGTTTGGTTTTTATTGTAGGTTAGTGCTTAAAAAGTAAAAAGTAAAGATCCCTTTTCACGCCTGCAGGTGCATCGGGCATTTGGGAAGAGCACCCATATTTTTACAGACCAATCGGCACAAGGTGGGTAATGTGGTTAGCATTACGGCGGCCGTCTTCACTTCCCAGCACATACATCCTGGTACCCTTTTTTGGCTGGGTCGATCTGTGACGCCCCATACCGTGATAAAAATCCACCCAGCCAGCAGTGGGTTTCAATCGCAGTGCGATGGAGTGATGAGTCGGACTTGCAACGCCTAAGCCACAGAAGGTTAGTGTAACCCTAGTTTGATTGATTATTTGTCAGTTCTCTAAAGTGTGGTTTTATATACGGATCATTTCTATAGCAATCTCTTCCAGATTTAAACAAAACAAGTTGTGATTCTACGGGATGCCCCCTAAGTGGCCATACATATTTGATGTGTCTCCTCCACTGGTGAAGAACTCATAAAAGCACAGCCAGTTATGCTTGTGATGGCTAAGGGGGCTGAATGGTCTCTGGGCATGGCATTCTCCTTGAGTGCTGGAGGTCCCAGGTTCAGGCCCCAGTGAAGGCTGGGACTTTTTTTCATGGGGACTTCTAGTAATTTTCCCTGGTCTCTGGGTAGCAAGATCGGTCGCCCTTGTGTATTGTTGTACACGTTAAAAAAATCACTTGGCAGTTGGAAATCTAAGAGTAGCCTAGCAGAGCTGCCTGGGCAAAATCTGGAGTTAAAAATCTACCCTAATTATTTCAGGATCCTTGCCAGTGCTGCGAAGTTTGTGCACTGCGCTGAGATTCTTCGGACTCAGGCTTGAGTTAGAAATATAACAGAGCACTTATGGGTTACTTCCCTTGTGCCATGATGTTGATGGGTTGTTTAAACCTTGAAGATATGTTGTTTTTCCTATGAATGGACATTTATGGGACAACCTGTACTTATCTCTTGTCGGGAGGGGGCAGTCCGTCTATTTCTGTTTTCCATCAAAACTGGGGCTCTGGAACCCACACAGGGAGGCCACACAGGGAGGCCACACAGGGAGGCCACACAGGGAGGCCACACAGGGAGGCCACACAGGGAGGCCACACAGGGAGGCCACACAGGGAGGCCACACAGGGACACACACAGGGAGGCCACACAGGGAGGCCACACACAGGGAGGCCACACAGGGAGGCCACACACAGGGAGGCCACACACAGGGAGGCCACACACAGGGAGGCCACACACAGGGAGGCCACACACAGGGAGGCCACACACAGGGAGGCCACACACAGGGAGGGCCACACACAGGGAGGCCACACACAGGGAGGCCACACACAGGGAGGCCACACACAGGGAGGCCACACAGGGACACACACAGGGAGGCCACACAGGGACACACACAGGGAGGCCACACACAGGGAGGCCACACACAGGGAGGCCACACAGGGAGGCCACACACAGGGAGGCCACACAGGGAGGCCACACAGGGACACACACAGGGAGGCCACACACAGGGAGGCCACACACACAGGGAGGCCACACACAGGGAGGCCACACACAGGGAGGCCACACAGGGAGGCCACACAGGGACACACACAGGGAGGCCACACACACAGGGAGGCCACACACAGGGAGGCCACACACAGGGAGGCCACACACAGGGAGGCCACACACAGGGAGGCCACACACAGGGAGGCCACACAGGCAGGCCACACAGGGAGGCCACACAGGGACACACACAGGGAGGCCACACAGGGACACACACAGGGAGGCCACACAGGGAGGCCACACAGGGACACACACAGGGAGGCCACACAGGGAGGCCACACAGGGAGGCCACACAGGGAGGCCACACAGGGAGGCCACACAGGGAGGCCACACAGGGACACACACAGGGAGGCCACACAGGGAGGCCACACAGTGAGGCCACACAGGGACACACACAGGGAGGCCACAGATCAATATAAAGTGGTGGTCACTGAGAGGATGTGAGTGAGTTGTGTTTAGTCCACGAGACACAGCAAAATATGGCAGGCAATAAATACAACTTTTAAAACAAAGGTCATAAATATAATATGCTTACTGAATTTTAAAAAAATTCTCTGAAAAGGCTGTTAAATATGTAGACATGATAAGAAAACTATACTGAATTTTACATGAAAACTGTTAACATAAGGACCAGTAAGATGGTGCAAACATGTAAACAAGTTATTAAATTACACTAATTGAAAACTGTACTGTGAACGTATAAACAGAAGGTATTTCTAATCACCTGAACACATGCTTCCTCTCCTCATTATGTTTTCTGACGTTACATGTCTTGCAATAAACTTTATTTTAAAATATTTGTAAACAGTGTTCAGATCTGACGTTTTAGAAGAGACTATAAAGCACCTGTATATCAGATGTCTTGCAACACAGTTTATTTTAAAATATTTGTAAACAGTGTTCAGATTTGACGTTTTAGAAGAGACTATAAAGCACCTGTATATCAGATGTCTTGCAACACAGTTTATTTTAAAATATTTGTAAACAGTGTTCAGATCTGACGTTTTATGAGAGACTATAAAGCACCTGTATATCAGATGTCTTGCAATACAGTTTATTTTAAAATATTTGTAAACAGTGTAAAGATTTGACGTTTTAGAAGAGATTATAAAGCACCTGTATATCAGATGTCTTGCAACACACTATAAAAATGACAGTCTGCATAAGAGATGGCATCTGTTAAACGGGTGGGGACACATGTCTACGTAGAATTATCAAAATTTTCTGGCCAGATACAACCTCAAACACTAAACTACTTCAAGCCACAAACCAAGAAACTTTAGACAGTATGATTACCAAGAGAGGATGGAAATGGCTTGGCCATGTTATGAGAATGAATTCTGATATACCCGCCATAACAGCTCTCACATGGACACCAGAGGGAAAGAGAAAACAGGGGCGCCCAAAAACAACATGGAGACGAACGATGGAAAGTGACCTAAGTGCCGCATCTTTGACATGGAAAACTGCACTGAAGATTGCACAGGACAGAAAAGCATGGAAAGTCCTCTCTGAAGCCTCAAGTGCCATTAGGCATAATGAAAACTGCTGATGAAAGGGGTGGCGATGAGTAATTGAGACACCAGGTATTCTTGACTGAAGTTGATGGCCCCAGATACTGTGGCCTCTCTACCCATTTAACTTGTATCCTTGCTGATAAATTTAACACAGTGCAGACCTGATAAGAAGAACCTATGGGAGAGCCAAGAAATGGTTCTTCTTATTAGAGATAAGAATGCAAGCAAGAAAAATTGCTGGGGATAAACAAAGTGTTCTTCACAACATAAATTCGCCACATCTGAGATTGCCTAAACTCTTTCAGGCCCATGATTTGATCGAAAGCATGTTTAATTTCCTAACAAATTCGAAACAAAAATCTCTCTTATAGGAGATTATTATGAGGAGTGGCTGGCCAAACGGTTAGAACACTGTGCTCTCAAGCAGGTAACCGGGTTCCAATCCTTGGTAAGGCTGGGGATTCTTTTCTGTCAGGTGCAAAATAAAATTCTCACTTGAACAGTTGTGGCGACAGCACTAGCCATGCGGCTATAAATCCTCAGCCTCAACCCCCCCCCCGCCATACTGCAAAAAGTGGTATAAAAAAGGTAGTAATTGGCAGTATCAACCACAAAATGATTACAGGGAAATAGATTCATCTGCACATGAAGTACAGCAATCATTTCTAGAGATCACTAATCATGGCTGGCAGACAATCATCAAAATCTTCTTCTTCTTAGTGTTCATCTTGTGGACAGTTTTGTTTGTCCAATCCTGGACTTTGGTCTTGACCCAGATCTTGAGTTTTGCATACACGTCTGGCTTATCTCTATGCAGGCTGTTGGTTCCTTGCAGATGCACTCTGATTTTGAAGGAGGCATCCCTAATTAGTAACCATCTACAACATGCCAGTTAGGCCAGCAGTGGGTTTATTTTATTTTTGGTTCTCTAAAATGGAGCTCAGTAATCCATACTAGGCATAATAACAATACATTTTTTAGCAATATACTAGATAATTTTTGATCAATATACTAGACAATTATTGATCAATATACTAGACAATTATTGATCAATATACTAGACAATTATTGATCAATATACTAGACAGTTGTTGATCAATATACTAGACAATTACTGATCAATATACTAGACAATTATTGGTCAATATAATTGACAATTATTGATCAACATACTAGACAATTATTTATCAATATACTAGACAGTTGTTGATCAATATACTAGACAATTTCTGATCAAAATACTAGACAGTTACTGGTCAATATACTAGACAATTACTGATCAATATACTTGACAATTATTGATCAACATACTAGACAATTATTTATCAATATACTAGACAGTTGTTGATCAATATACTAGACAATTACTGATCAATATACTAGACAGTTGTTGATCAATATACTAGACAATTACTGATCAATATACTAGACAATTACTGATCAATATACTAGACAATTATTGATCAATATACTAAACAATTATTGGTCAATATACTTGACAATTATTGATGAATATACTAGACAATTATTGATCAATATACTAGACAATTATTGATCAATATATTAGACAATTATTGATCAATATATTAGACAATTATTGATCAATATACTAGACAATGGTTCTCTTAATGAACCTGAAGTGACAGCTTCCCTTAGTAAACTATACACAGCAGTTTTCAGTGTTTCATTTGTTTCTGTTGTCAGAAAATGAGCTAATTAACTGAAATAAATGCATCCAAAATATTATTCTTCAATTAACATAATACATATCACAGCAATAACACTTAGTGACCCAATTTCTAAGCTGCACATTAAAAACATTCAACTTTAGACGAGGAATCTAACACACAGTGATATACATCTGGTCAACAGAGACTGGTATTTGTTACAGACTGCACAAGACCCCGATAAAAATGCAAGAGGAGTAATCTGTATAGAAATGCACCAAACACTGACTAGATTATCACTCAAAAACACTAACTATACAAAGATATAGATCCAGACTCAACCAGTAACCTGTTCTGACTGACAGAAATCAGGACCCTGGTATTGTCTCAGGTGTAATGTGGTGCTTCTCTTGCTTCCCCTTTTTATTTTATAACCTTATAACAAAAAGTCGTCAAACAATTGTTCACTTGAGAGTGGTCTCATATAAGGGAAAGAGTCAAATGAACATTTTGGGGATAAAAAGCAAACTGAACATATCAGGAATACAGCTAACTTAACATTATCAGGGATTCAGCAAAATGAACATATCAGAGATAGAGAAAACTTAACATATCAAGGATAAAGCAAACTGAACATATCAGAGCTAGAGCAAATTGAACATCCTGATATAGCAAACAGAACATACTGGGCTAATGCAAACGGAACATATCAGAGATAGAGCAAAATCAACATAGGATATACAACAAAAAAACTTAAAGGGATAGGGAAAAAAAAAAGGGGGCTATATACAAAAACCAGAACAGAATACATAATAATAGATAGCAAAGCTAAGATACATGGTGGGCACACGCAAACATACACATGTTCAGACACACACAAACAACAGACCATCATCATTCAAGTAAAAAAAAAATGCTGAGAATTTTGTTTAACTATTAATATCACAGAAGAAACATTGTAAAAGAACCAGTTACGGGGTAAATAACACAAAAATAATACATATATTAAGCAAGAGAACATTAACGGGAGGGGGGAATTAGCATATCAGAGATAACCTAAATTTGAAAAAAATAATAGCAGTGTGTATACCTAGCACACATATAAACTAGGGAAATGGATAAAATGAATATACCGGAAAGGGGGGGGGGGGGGGAGAAAGAGTAATCAGAGCTTTAATAAAATTATTGAGGACTAGTATGGATTATAAATAAATAAATGTTCAATGCAGTCTTAAAATACAGCCAAATATTTCATTCATGTTTTACAAAATTTCTGAATGTGAGAAATGATTTGAAAAAAAAAAATTCAGAATTAACATATGTAGGTTCTTTCCTAATCTCTCCTCCCAGATGACGTCACGAAAGTAAGAGTGGGTTTCCAGCTGTATGTGTGTGTATGTGTGTCTTTGTTTCGAAGCATTGCCAACTGTTGCCAAGGTTTGTTTTTTTTTGGTGCGTTTCTTCTTCCGGCGGGTGTCTCCCAAACCACTTGTGTGATCAGTCTTCCTTCCTGCGGGTGTCCCTCCAGCAACTTGTGTATTCAGTCTTCATCGCCACAAATTTCCTTGAATTAGCAGCAACAGTGCCTGATAAGGAGACCAGCGTTGCTTTCCTGCAATATCATGGCGTTCTGCACGGCACCAGACGTTGTCGCCATAATCACACAATGCTGTTATCGCTGACTGAAAAATGCCACAACAGCAGATGCCGCATTCAGACCTCTCTGCAGATCTATTAACGTGTAAAAATTATTCTGATTGTCAGTTCGTGCATGAACCTAGCAGTATACATCTAGAAGGATTGGCCATTTTTTTAGGGCCACCTCCATAGTACCCCAACTGGCAATTTTTCCCCGACTTCACATAGTTTAAAAAAAAAAAAAAAAAAAAAAAAGTCAGCTCTTGGCAACATCGAATTTTCTATACTCCCCAATGTGAGCGCTTTTAACGACCCCAAAACATCCACAACTGACCCTAACCCCAACCAACTACGTCCCATAAGAGAGTGCAGCCTAATTCTTCACGACTGTACGCAGCCTAGGTGCTCCTCCCCAGCAACAGAAACATTAGAAACTGCCCACAAATACTGCATCCTCCCGATTGCACCAAAACACAGAAAAAATGCACACCAAAATTAGAGCACAAGAAGCACACTCTGCACAGCACAAACGTGCACAGCAAATGAAATGCCAGATTACTAACTATATGTTTCATCTACCACCCCCTGAAATATTAGACTGTCCCGTGACCTGTGGAATTCCCTTGTTTGGGGGAAGATATTAGGAAAGTACCTATAAGTAAGTTCAAAATAACATTTTTACTGGTGAATGCAATCATTTTGTATCTAGTCATCAATGTCATAGCTATAACTATAAATGATGGTCAGAAAAAAACATTTGTGTTCGTTTTGTTCAAAAACTACCACATCAGAGAAGTGATTCACATAAAAGAGTGAGTGGTGAAGTGAGGGACAACTACAGAAAGTGAGACGCTCAATGTGATGAGACTGCTGACTCTGGAACACTACAGGCTGTGTACACTAGTCTGTGTCTCTCTAGTCCGACACGCTGGTCTGATATCTATACATCTCCAGTGGAGCTCAGAATTTAGGCCCATACCTGAAAAAATATTTTTTTTTTTTAATATTTTAGTTTTTTAAAGCATTATGTAATTGTAAACAAAATAAGATAGAAACAAAGAATAGCTGATTGTGTATCCTTATAGGATGTTGCAGAACCAAACCCAGAGTTTTTTTTTTTTTAAGCTGTTGTGCATTTTCTATTCAAATTTACGTCCAGTAGTCTGCAAACACAAACAACAGATTTCACAATTTATGAACTGGCAAATTTTGCTGTATCTCATTGGAGGCAAACTACTGTGACAAGTGAACGAAATGGAGCACACAAATTAATCTATACCAGTATGACACCAGAACTTACTGCCACTCAACTCTGTAATCCACATCATACTTCCATCACAACCACTCTGTCACCCACACCACTCTCTCACGCAAACCACATTACTACCATAATCATTCTGTCACCCACTCCACTTGTCACCCATACCACTATGTCACGCACACCAAAACTACCACCATAACCACTTGTCACCCGTACCACTGTCACCCACACCACTCTGTCATCCACACCACTCTGTCACGCACACCACACTACCACCGTAACCACTTGTCACCCATACCACTCTGTCACGCACACAAAACTACCACCGTAACCACTTGTCACCCACACCACTCTGCAATCCCCAGCACACTTCTACCATAACCAGTCTGTCACCAACAGCATCCATCCCTTCTTCTGTAAGCTAGAAGGTCACTGAGACACCACTCCCACAGCAGCTGTAATACGCCACGGGCAATGTCATCACCTGGTCAAATGCAACCTTCATCATTCAAACACATTCTAAATACTCAGTTTAAGATTTTTCAAATGTTTTTTTATTTTTTTTATTCTGCCAGAGCAGTTTCCACTATGGTCTGCTCTTTAACTCTTTGAGTCCCAGGGGGTTTAGCATCACAGGCCCAGTGGGAAGTAAACAAAGGAATAAAATCTGTGCATCATGCGTTCATTGGGCTTCTATGTAGGGACCTATGAACGTATGATGCGTTCCTTAGGACTCAAAGAGTTGAGCTTCTCCAACTGTTAAGGTAGTGTCTATCAATGCTATCAAATTAAATGTTCTAAACTAAATCACTACCTAATTTATTTTCTACATAATCAACCTGTTGCCCTCAACAGCCACAGATCCGACTGTAATGAGGGGATTGCCCAAAGAATTCTTTAGATGGTGTAAGAAGGTCAACGATCAGTTTAGTGAGAAAATCCGTGGAAATGTCTTTCCAGACAAAAGAGTTAGAAAAAATTATAATTTGCACAGTCCGAGGCAACTGCACTAGCGTGCACAATCATGCCTCTCCACAATCTGAGATCTGTGTGTATCAGTTCATGTATTCAAACCCATCCATGCCGTGACAAGAGGCTGTCAAGAATTTTCTCGCCCTGTCTTCCTCTGTCTCTCTTTCCACAGATCTTTCCAGTGGTCGCAACATGTTCCAGTTTCCCTCTTCTCATAGCTAAAGCAAACGACGATGAAAGTCTCTGATTTTGGATAGGTCGTCTTTGAACACTCACCTCTTTCAACATCTGGGTTGCTCTTTTTAGCTATCAAAGGAATTCTAAGGATTCTTCTGTAAAACCACATCACTGAGGCCTCCAGAAATTGTTCAGCTTGTTTATGCACTAGCCCTGCGTCATACAGCCCTAAATCCTCAGGCTTCAGCCACCCCCCCTCCCTAAATCCTCAGGCTTCAGCCACCCCCCCCCCCCTAAATCCTCAGGCTTCAGCCACCCCCCCTCCCCAAATCCTCAGGCTTCAGCCACCCCACCCTTAAATCCTCAGGCTTCAGCCACCCCCCTCCCCAAATCCTCAGGCTTCAGCCACCCCCCCCCCCCACCCCAAATCCTCAGGCTTCAGCCACACCCCCCCCCCACCCCAAATCCTCAGGCTTCAGCCACCCCACCCTTAAATCTTCAGGCTTTAGCCATCCCCCCCCTCAAGCTTCAGCCACCCCCCCCCAAATCCTCAGGCTTCTACCAACCCCCCCCCCCCCATCCTCAGGCTTCAGCACCCCCCCCCCCTAAATCCTCAGGCTTCAGCCACCCCCCCCCCCCCCCAATTCTCAGGCTTCTACCAACCCCCCCCCCAATCCTCAGGCTTCAGCCACCCCCCCCCCTAAATCCTCAGGCTTCAGCCACCCCCCCCCAATCCTCAGGCTTCTACCAATCCTCAGGCTTCACCCCCCCCCCCCCCCTAAATCCTCAGGCTTCAGCCACCCCCACCCAAATCCTCAGGCTCAAAGCCCCCCCCAATAAAAGTGGTAAATACAGGCGATGGCAGTGTTTCAAGATTTTATGAAAATAGTGTTGGTGCGTCTGTCCTATGAAGCTAGATTTATATTTGTATAGAACAATTGGCACCTAGTGGATGATGTGGTTACCATTACATCAGCCATCTTTCCTTCCCCGGATATTACCTAGTACCCATTTTATGGTGAGTCAACTTCGGAGCCAAGGTCAATTTTTAAAATAAAAACAATCCAACCCGATGCGGTTTCAACCGCAAGACATGAGACCATATGCTGTGGAAAAACATAATGATCAATGTCATATGTTATGGACCAAAAGAATAACTAAAAACATTTTTGTGCAACACAGGTTGTTTGGAAACAACAACACAGCCCATCAAATGCTCACCCTTAGAGTGTAGTCCCAGCTACCCGTACACAGGGAGGTTCCATCTGGGGACACCCCCAGACAACTCACGCGGTTGTCATGGCAATATAAAATTGTTATTCGTGTACCCTTGAGTGCATCCCATACATTTACTGTGTAATCATTGTAACCACCAAACAACAAGCGACCTGTGGATTGACAAATATAAATTATATCAATATTATTTAAAAAACAAAACAAAGTAATATGCCATATGTGGTTATTTTTAGATGAGGATTGATATAAGAGTATTAAACATGCCAGACACCAATATCATCATTGAGCTGTGCCATTATATGTTACACAGGGTTTGTAGTCTATTCATCTATTCCATTCTAGTCTGTGCAATCATTATGATATCAGAAATTGAATCCAGTCCAGCACCTCTGGCCTCTCTCATCAACATCCATCTTATAGTTTCTCTTGGGACATCCCAGGTTCCTCAATCCATTTATTTTCCATTTCACTGCCTTAGTTTTTATTCATCCCCTTTTATGCTCAAAACACTGTCATCTTCTTTTTCTAATCAATGTTGATACTAGTGGTTGTCTTGATGTTTCTCTTGTTTCTTGGATTTCTATAATACATCCAATTAATTTGCATCTTTTTATTCAGGTATCTGTTGTTGTTTTTTAAACCCATTGAAGCCAACTCAATAGCCATATCATGAATTAAGAGACGAGATAAAATATGTCAGCACTATAGACATGAACGCATTTACCACACACACACACACACACACACAAAACTTCAGTAATCTGTCAATATTAACCCTAGTCAAACAACACTGTTAATATTCTATTTACACTCTATCACCTACCAAGTCTGGATTCGAATCCATAGAAACACTGCCATTATCTATCTACACCTTTTTTTCACATCCCGAATGATGAATTCCATTTATCTGTCATGGACCTTGTATCTATCGTATTGAACTACGGCTCATTATACGGCCCTGTGACAGAGACACTATTCGACAACACACCAAGCCCAAAACGTACAGAGCGCACACACCAAATCTTTACTACAAGAATACGATTTTACAAAATAGCAGTTGACTTTGGAGTGCAAAATCACTTCTATCCAAAACTAGGCTGGGAAAGCTTTACAATTCACCACTCCCACCTATTCACATTCCCATGGATAAACAACAAGTCAGGCAACCTACCCTGCCACTGAACCCTGCATGAGGATTCATGAGGCGTCCACAACGTGGAAGGCTGGATGCGCAAGGATAGGCAAATTCGCCACCACCAAACACAGCTAAACTCTAATTACCCAGATACCTGAACAACTACTTACGCATGACACAATACCAACCCAACTGTCGGTAGAATACTATATAACACATTATAAATACTAACAGCTAACTAAAACACATTACGAAAAGGCTGACAGTCGCTATCTTTGAACTTTTAACACAATATAATCTAGAACATCTCTCAATATCTTCAGCCTAACACGCCCCTGTCCAAATTCCTCTCCTTCCCTCCCCGCTGTTCAGCTTAGGGTAAAATGTGTATGTAGTACCAGTGTTCAAGCCATCTCGGGTTTTCCCCATATCGTGAATTCAGTTGGCTGACCGCTGGTGCACTTTTTGGTCCGTCAAACACAAACATAGGACTTCACAAGTCTTATCGTCTATACTCTGTCTCATACCCTTCTCACAGGGCTATGTCAGGTATTTGTTTTTTAAAAACATTTTAAGGGCCCCAGAACCCACAATGAGAAAATTCATCTCCAAGAACATGGATTTTAACTAACGTTTATGCACTGGCAATCAACTCATCTTGGTCCTGAAATGGGCTTGCATCTATTGAAGTGATGGTGGTGATTTGTCCTTTTATTTGATCATGATCAGTTCAGAGGTACCTGGTAGTTAGCACCCTCTAGATCTTTTTTCCAATGTAGGCAAATGTGTTGGGAAATGATCAGACAGACAGGCTGGTTGTGCACTACTCATCTTCTTCTTCTTCGCGTTCACTGGCTGTAAACTGCGGCGAAAAGTTCTGGTTGTTTATCCACTTCTGGACTTTGGTCTTGTTCCAGAAACTGAGTTTTGCTTACACATCCGTTTCACAGGTCTGACTCATTTACATGCAGACTGTTGGTTCCTTGCATCTCAGGAGATGTACTCTGACTTCAAGCGAAGCTCCTAATTAGTCGACTCTTACCACACACGCTTTTGGGCAGGCAGTGGGTCTACTCTTGTTTTCCCCCACAAAAGGGCTTCTTTAGGGCACTGACTAGTGACCTGATGCATCATAAGCTAGACGTAATCAAGGAGCTTGAGCAACAATTGTACAATACAGAAATCCCAACTGATTATTACATTGTGAAGAGATAATTGCACTGGGCGTTGACCAGGGGAATCTGGTTGACATTCTACCTTCAGAAAGGCAAAGACCGACATATAATCAAACTACTCCTGGTACAATGGGCATTACAACTTTTAATTGGCTGCTGAAGATAGGGAGCAGCGCTAGTGGGAATGCCTCGAGTGTTGCCATGTCAGTTCTCTAAACTCAAACTCAGGAATTGTTGACAGATACCAGTGGGGTGTACAAGACAAATACTAGATCTCACATCTGGACAGAGGCATACTGGAATGCTACCAGATCATGATTCAGCTCATCATACAGACTAGCAACCATGTACCAAGCCTGTCAGTGCCATCTTTAGGGTCAAGACAGGAGACAATGTAACCAACTTCTCATGGGAACAATCAGTAGAGGTACTGAGCACTTATGGGATGCCCAATGTGCAGTGATGTCGATTGTGTTAACAATACATAACCACACATTCATCTATGTTAATGTCACGGTCGCTCTTGGGATCCCTGTCATACACAAGCTTCTCCACAACTTAAAGGTAGAGACAAAAAACATAAAACAAGGGAACGTCAATCTAAACAAAAGAGAAATATGTCGCTACCTACCGCTCACTGAAAAGTCTACAGCATTACACCCAAATATAATACTGTCTTTCTTGTAGCAATTCACCTCTCGATCAGCTCGAAGATCAAACAAACGACACTGAAATAAAAACAGAATATGCAGGTTAATACATCAAGACATGATCTATAAAACTGTAATGATTGCATATAATGGGTTAAAGAATGTGTATGAGCTTTAACCCTGTCATAAGAGTCAACTAATTGGGGGCTTCCTTTAAAATTAAAGTACATCTGCCTTAGAAGCAAGGAACCAAGAGCCTGCATTCAAAAAAGCCAGATCTGTCAAACAGTTGTACATGCAACAGTTTATAAAAAAAGACTAAAGCCCAGAGGTGGATGAACATCCAGAAATTTCCGCAAGAGTTTACAGCCGGTGAACATGAAGAAGACAAAGAGGAAGAAGCATTGCAAGGAGGGAGAAATTAGAAGGGGAACAGGGAATAAAAAGTAAAAGACTGCAGACAGGTACTTATCTGAGAAGAAATAAGTTAAAATATATTTGATGACAACAATACTCCTGAAATCTCAGATATTTATTGTGGAAGATTTTACTGAACACAAACTATCTTGCTGTCATCACTCGCTATTGTCATGGTCTGTGATTCCCTATAGTACAACAGAATATTATCGTCAGGAAGACGGAAACGTGCTGTCAACCAAAAATTATTAAATCCTACACAGACATTAAAAAACATGAAATAAAAATGTCACTGAGAACTTACTGTTGCATCATCTGATCCTGTCGCAAAAGCATCACCGCTAGGGTAAAACCTTACACTGTTGATATCAGAGTCGTGGCCATCAAAGACTTGCACACAGTCCCCAGTTCTCATATCCCAGACCATAGCCACTTTGTCGCAGCCCTGTTCAATTTCAGATCCCAAAAGGTTCACGTTAAGATACAGATACAAGTTTAATTATTATCACATTTTAGAATACTACAATGATTATCACATTTGAAATTACTATAATGTATTTTCATCAGTCTATGTCAAACAAGTTCAAAGACATCTGGTTCTTCTCAAAATGTTCTTGACTGACCATGTAGATCTGTACCAATCTTGCAGGTCTCGCAACTCATTGTTAGACATCAATGTCTCTCAATATGAGCATTTTTTTTAACCCACTTCATCTAAGCAGCAATCACAAAGATATTCAATGGGATTTATAATACCTGCTTTGGTGGTGGTGTTTTGCTAGGGAAAAAAAAAATTCACACGTTCAACCACCATACCTGAAGGGGGAGCTTTAGGTTATAATTGTGACAAGGTTATGTGCGCCATTTAAAATGGCTTAGCACTGCACAACACCAAAAGCCCTAAAAAGGATTTTTTCAGTGTTGATGTCATCAAAGGAGACAGACCCGAATATCGTCCTGACCTGTGACAAAGTCGTCTACAGGGCAGGCCAATGGATGACCCGGTTGCCGATGGATACCTGCTCTATCCATAGGTAGAAAAGACTGTTCCATTTAGAGTACAATACAGAGAACCAATTACTGCCTGTATTTACCAGTTCTGCTGTGTAGGCAGTGGGGTCTTTGCGCCTGGGGATTTAGGGTCATATGTCTAGTGTTGTTACCATGGACGGTACAGGTCAGGATTTTATTTGTACCCGTTTGATCTCTCATATAAGAACCCAGCGTTATTAACCACTCAGCCAGGCCTCCTCACTGAAAAGTTTACTAAGAGAAAGTAAAGAAACAAGCAAAGACATCATATATGTATCCATAAAAACCAGACAAAATAACATACCCCAGAGACAAATATATTTCCTGTTTCTGTCGGTGAAAGATGGATGCTCATGACATCACCAGCATGTCCGTGAAAACTCTGAATTAGTTGTGCACTTTCAACATCCCACAATGCACAGGTACTGTCGCCACTTCCTGTCAGAATCTGAAATGCATTTTCAGTGTCATATTTTCTATAAACAAATTATTGTCAATGCCATTTCAGACTCAATAAGCTCAGAACACTTTTTCATTCATACTTATACATCAGTTTAATGAATGAATCAATCAAAAACTGATATCACTGTACTTTGGACACTTCCAAATCTGGACGTCCTCTTTCACAGCGGTCAATAAAAGTTACAGTTAATGGTAAAGTCAAGAGGATCGACTTCAATGAACTGGGTTTGATCCCATATGGCTCTGTCTCTTAGGTGAATGGCTAGTGGCCTGCTGAGAATGTTACAAAAAAAAGAAACTCTTATCTCCAGCTACAATCCTTATAGAACTTCATAAAAATTGCACTCATGAACTGAATGGCGCAGACAAGAAATGAACCGTCAGAAGGAAAGGCAAATGGCTTGACCACTTTGCTAAGAAGGCCCCCTCCCCCTACCCCGGACTAGCCAACAAAGAGTTCATTTACTTATAGTGACAGTTGCAACTAGATCAAAGTACCCCCCCCCCTTGCCAGTTCAATGGTATCTGGATCTGCTGATTACTCCTTGCTTAGTCTCTCCAGGAATGAATACATTATTTAACAAAAACAATGTACTATCATTAATACAAAGTCAAAAGTTCATTGCACTGTGGTCAAACTGACAGGTTCTCAGTTTTCTTTAGCAGCTGATAAAGAGCTTGTAGACTGACAGACTGAAAAGAGGAAGTGTTGGATGGCTCAAGCTGAAGACACAATCAGACATGCGTGCAGACTTGATAAATTTGTGCGAGGTGAGGAGTGGGTCAAAGTTGTCTGAGCAAGTTTCAGACTTGTGTAGGATTCTAATCCCTTTAGTCGTTGAGTGCAGGGACTGGTCACCTGGTGCTACAGAATCAGAAGTTCAACAAATGATTCATGACAATTCCCGTCCAAGTGATGTGATTATCTACACAGATGGTTCTGTGCTGAGGGGCAAACAAAGTGCATGGGGGTTTATAGCAAAAGCAAATGGACATCGCTTAGTGCAACAAAGCCTTGCATATGACATCACAATGTCTACTTTGAGAATGGAGGTGGAGGCAGTCACTGCTGCCTTTCATTGGCTTGAGAATTAGCTATACACACATGCTGTGATTGTAACTGACACAGAACATGTTGAGAAAGGTAGAGACAGGCTTTGTGCAGAGTGACAAGCATCATTTCAGTTAGCGTCCTTTGAATATATTCGCCATGTCATGCCAGTCTTTTGGGAAACGAGCAGACAGGTAGACTGGCCGATACTGCACCACTTGAAAGTGAAATGATGTATGACAAGCTAGATGTTCTGAGGGCCCTTTGGGAGCGAGCAAACAGTGCGGAGGTACAGACAGATCGTTATGGTCTGAATAGAATGGCGCCTCGAGGCATTACCGTGGGCTGACACTCAACAACGAAGAGAATAGCAAGATGGGTAAACAATCACACAGTTACTGGTACCATCAGAATCGCAACACTTCGCTTGTTGCTGAAGATGGGAATGGAAAGCTTATGGGAGTGTTCAGAGTGATATGATGTTGATTCTTAATTCAACATTAAACATTTGACAGCCTCCAGTCAGCAAAAATGTTGCATCAATATAATGTGATCTCTCTAAGCCTGCTGTCTGCATGTAATGTATTTGATCCTATATTGCAGACAACTTCTAAGACAGTTTCTCACAAAAAATCTAAAGAGGCAGCCAACATTCATTGGCCCACAATGTGAACAGATAAATACAATCATTTACATGCAGGAGAAAGACATTTCTGGGTCATTATCCAAGTTGTTACTACCAACATAAAGAGTGTAAAGAATGCAAAGAGGCAGGAGTAAAATCTCATGCGCTTGCTTCATGAGAAAGATTATAAAACAAAATATTTTTTTTACATGAATTTCTTAGCCTGTACACTACAACAGGCAGAATTTGTGCATTTTAACTTACCTGGTGGTCCGAACTTGTGAATGTACAACATGAAAGGTAACTTGTGTTACTGTAACATACCTAGTGGTCTGAGCTTGTGAATGTACAACATGAAAGGTAACTTGTGTTACTGTGACATACCTGGTGGTCCGAGCTTGTGAATGTACAACATGAAAGGTAACTTGTGTGGGTTGCAACTGCACGCTTCTTGGTGGCGGGATCCTCATCCATGCTCAACGGGTACAGAGTACATTTGTTATCCAGTCCACTATAGTTAGAAAAACAAATAATCTAAGATAAATCTCATCAAATTTGACAATAACAAATATACTTCTTCTTCCGCCTTTTAACTCTCAATGGAGCACAGGTCCTCAATCAACTTGTACAAATGCTTATTAAACTTCAAGCTTGAAGATGGAGGTGGAAGCAATAAGTGCAGCTCTGAGGTGGATAGCACAAAACAGAGTTACCGTAGTGTCTGATTCTCAGTCAGAGCTATGGAAGGTCTAAAATGGACAAATGTGGCATGAGTGGATACCAAGCATCAGTACATTAATTTTGCAGGGATCTGTGTGCATATACTGGCCAGGAAAAATGCAGGAGTGCAAGGGAATGAAAGCGCAGATTTTTTGTTTTGGCTACAAATGCAATAGCTATAGGAGCACTAATACTGGAAACAGGAAACATCTGGAAGACCATTTATGATGAATACTGATAGAAGACGATAGGCTAGATGAAATAATGTGTAAGAATGTGCAACATGGAGTTAGGAGTGGATCAGGCATAGAGTGGCGCATATGAGGAAGAGAACAATGTGCATGTAATCAGCGTGCGCCAGAACAGTTAGCCTCTACAACTTATGACATTTTCTGCAGGAGACAAAATCTATGGATATGTCTGGTGTGTTATGATGTTGATTTTTAAATCCGTAATCAGTATTGATAATTGGCTGGATTCTCAGCTACTTTTCTCCAGGATGTAGTAGCCAGTCTCACACCGACCCTCCTAAGTTGCCTTTTATGATATGCATAGTTGGTTAAAGTATTATAAACCTTTGCTTCTCTTACGAGTTCTGACACCATATGAGTGAAATTTATATTTTGCATTTTTAAGTTCCCTGTCAGTGGCTTCTTTTTATCAGGGGAAGCCACCGCCAATGAACGTAGAAATACAAAAACATCCCAGTTTTGATTCTCTTGAACAGTCGCGCCTTCAGCGCTTCCCCCTGCAGCACTTCTTACCTGCACACACATGCCTGCCGTGCCTCAAAGAGTCTTACAACAATACAGTCTCCCAAAAGTATTATATATATGGCCAAACCAAGCCATCTCATAACACCCCCCCCCCCCCCCCACACACACATATGACAGGCTGTGCGACCCGCACCGGCATGAATGAGGAGGGAAGGAACTCTCTCTGTGAGAGCGAGTTTGTGGTGTTTCCATAATCTAACATACAATACTACGTAAATCTACACAACAGATTCTTTCTGATGTCTTTAATAGTTATTTACTGCTCAGTTATTTCACTCATTCAATAGGCTTTAGCACTTCAAACTTCTAAATACATTCACTTTTTAATTCAGTCCTCTCTCTTTCTCTTCTACTCTTGCATGCAGAGGTCCTTTTTATTTTGATATAATTACACAGATACTGCCTTTATCTGCCAAAATATGATTAACAAGGAAGCCAACGCTAGATCTCCATATCAGTAGACAAGTTTGTAAATGCACTACCACACAGACAGCCAATGTATCAATATAAACTGAGAACAACTTACCCACAAGCTACAACACTGCCGGATGGACCATACGAACAAGCCATCACCCAAGTTGTAGGCATGGTTATCGCATGTTCCTGCCAAAATATCAATCAAGATGATAACTCAATATGACACGGTCACTGACTATTTAAATGTCAAGATTATCGGCCACCTCAGTACTTGGCCAGATCACTATTCAGTACCTAGTTAGTCACTACTGAGTAATCAATCATCAATTAGTACTAATTTAGTCACTATTCAGTAATCAGTCATTCATCGCTTAGTACTTATTTAGAAACTATTCAGTAATCAATCAATCATTACTTAGTACTTATTCAGTCACTATTCAGTCACTATTCAGTACCTAGTAGTCACTATGCAGTAATCAGTCATTCATCACTTAGTACTTATTTACTCACTATTCAAAAATCAATCGATCAATCATCACTTAGTACTTATTTTCAGTCACTATTCAGTACCTGGTAGTCACTATTCCTCCTCCATCCTATTCTTTTTTGCATGCTTCTTCTGCCTTTCATTTATCCAATGACAGAGCCAAATATTTTCTTCAAGCCCCTTGAAGGGATTGTGATGAGGCACCAGCTAACAGTTAGGGATTGTGATGAGGCACCAGCTAACAGTTAGGGATTGTGATGAGGCACCAGCTAACAGTTAGGGGCTGTGATGAGGCACCAGCAAACAGTTAGGGGCTGTGATCAGGCACCAGCTAACAGTTAGGGATTGTGATGAGGCACCAGCTAACAGTTAAGGATTGTGATGAGGCACCAGCAAACAGTTAGGGATTGTGATGAGGCACCAGCTAACAGTTAGGGATTGTGATGAGGCACCAGCTAACAGTTAGGGATTGTGATGAGGCACCAGCTAACAGTTAGGGATTGTGATGAGGCACCAGCAAACAGTTAGGGATTGTGATGAGGCACCAGCTAACAGTTGGGCTGTGATGAGGCACCAGCTAACAGTTAGGGGCTGTGATGAGGCACCAGCTAACAGTTAGGGGCTGTGATGAGGCATCAGCTAACAGTTAGGGGCTGTGATGAGGCATCAGCTAACAGTTGGGCTGTGATGAGGCACCAGCTAACAGTTGCGCTGTGATGAGGCATCAGCTAACAGTTAGGGATTGTGATGAGGCATCAGCTAACAGTTAGGAATTGTGATGAGGCATCAGCTAACAGTTAGAGATTGTGATGAGGCACAAGCTAACGGTTAGGGATTATGATGAGGCACCAGCTAACAGTTAGGAGCTGTGATGAGTCACCAGCTAACAGTTAGGGATTGTGATGAGGCACCAGCTAACAGTTAGGGTTTGTGATGAGGCACCAGCTAACAGTTAGAGATTGTGACGAGGCACCAGCTAATAGATAGGGATTGTGATGAGGCACCATCTAACAGTTAGGGATTGTGATGAGGCCCCAGCTAACAGTTAGGGGCTGTAATGAGGCACCAGCTAACAGTTAGGGATTGTGATGAGGCACCAGCTAACAGTTAGGGATTGTGATGAGGCACCAGCTAACAGTTGGGCTGTGATGAGGCACCAGCTAACAGTTAGGGGCTGTGATGAGGCACCAGCTAACAGTTAGGGGCTGTGATGAGGCACCAGCTAACAGTTAGGGGCTGTGATGAGGCATCAGCTAACAGTTGGGCTGTGATGAGGCACCAGCTAACAGTTGCGCTGTGATGAGGCACCAGCTAACAGTTAGGGATTGTGATGAGGCACCAGATAACAGTTAGGGATTGTGATGAGGCATCAGCTAACAGTTAGGGATTGTGATGAGGCATCAGCTAACAGTTAGGGATTGTGATGAGGCACCAGCTAACAGTTAGGGATTGTGATGAGGCACCAAATAACAGTTAGGGATTGTGATGAGGCACCAGCTAACAGTTAGGGGCTGTGATGAGGCATCAGCTAACAGTTAGGGGCTATGATGAGGCATCAGCTAACAGTTAGGGATTGTGATGAGGCACCAGCTAACAGGGGCTGTGATGAGGCATCAGCTAACAGTTAGGGATTGTGATGAGGCACCAGCTAACAGTTAGGGGCTGTGATGAGACACAAGCTAACAGTTAGGGATTGAGATGAGGCACCAGCTAACAGTTAGGGGCTGTGATGAGGCACAAGCTAACAGTTAGGGATTGTGATGAGGCACCAGCTAACAGTTAGGGGCTGTGATCAGGCACCAGCTAACAGTTAGGGTTTGTGATGAGGCACCAGCTAACATTTAGAGATTGTGACGAGGCACCAGCTGACAGTTAGGGTTTGTGATGAGGCACCAGCTAACAGTTAGGGATTGTGACGAGGCACCAGCTAACAGTTAGGGATTGTGACGAGGCACCAGCTAACAGTTAGGGATTGTGACGAGGCACCAGCTAACAGTTAGGGATTGTGACGAGGCACCAGCTAATAGTTAGGGATTGTGATGAGGCACCAGCTAACAGTTAGGGTTTGTGATGAGGCACCAGCTAATAGTTAGGGATTGTGATGAGGCACCAGCTAACAGTTAGGGATTGTAATGAGGCACCAGCTAATAGTTAGGGTTTGTAATGAGGCACCAGCTAACAGTTAGGGTTTGTGATGAGGCACCAGCTAACAGTTGGGCTGTGATGAGGCACCAGCTAACAGTTAGGGATTGTGACGAGGCACCAGCTAACAGTTAGGGATTGTGACGAGGCACCAGCTAATAGTTAGGGATTGTGATGAGGCACCAGCTAACAGTCTTGCTTGTCTGCTTGGTTGCTGTAGGATTCAACCTAAATTTTTATAAAAATTGATCAAGACTCAAATTTTCTTCTGCTTCTTCTTCCCTTCCTCTAGTTTCTTATGGTAGTTTCAGAAAATTGTAACATGGCTTTTTTTAAATAGTTTTTTTTTTAAAGAAATGATGAAGAAGGTACATTTTCATATTTTAGGTAGGTGAAGGGGTTAAGACTGGATGGATACTATACTGCAGCTACATTGTTCTACAGCAAAAGGTAACCAGTCCCAAGCCAATTAATTTTATTCATATCTTACAACTTGTGAGGTAGGTTGCAGTTAGTATTCTTTTGTTTTCCATACAGGCCTCAGTAACACATGGGTCTAAGTAACACATGCACCTCAATAACACGTGGGCCTCAATAACATGTGGGCCTCAGTGACATGTTGGCCTGAATAACATGTGGGCCTCAATAACATGTGGGCCTCAGTTACATTCGAGCACTAGTAACACACATAGGCCTCAGTACCAAATTAGCCTCAAAATCACATGGTCCTCAGTAACATATGGGCCTCAGTAACATTTAGTCTTCAATAACATGTGGGCTCAGTAACAAATAGGCCATAGCAACAAATGGGCCTCAGTAACACATGGGAATCATTAACACTTGGGCCTCAGTAGCAATTGGTAACACTTGGGCCTCAGTAACATTTGAGCCCTAGTAACATCCAGATAACATTAGTAAAAACGGAGAATGTACACAGACGTTCATTAACTGACCTTGTTTGTAGTGAAGGCATCCCAGATCAACATTTTTCCATCCTGTGAGGAACTCACAAGATGCCGCTTGTCTGATGACCAATCCATACAAAGGACTTTCCCCTGGTGACCCTTCAGCGTCCTCCGTGGCTTGATGTTGAAATTTTGCAGGCTTTCTAAGCGCTGACCAATAACACATGCTGCAGACACATTAGGGATATCTGACTGTTTTTGTTTCAATGAAATACAATTTGTTCTTCTGTAAATCCATATCGCTTGAGACACCATACCTTCTTCTTCTTCGTGTTCACCAGCTGTAAACTCGGGCAGAAAGTTCTGGTTGATCGTCCACTTCTGAACTTTAGTCCTGTCCCAGAACCTGAGTGTTGCATGCACATCCGTTTTACAGATCTGACATTTAGCAGACTGTTGGCTCCTTGCCTCTCAGTCAGATGCACTCCCACTTCAGAGGAAGCTTCCAACTTTTACGACATGCTCTTGGGCAGACAGTTTCCCCCACCAACAATGGGGCCCCAAAGCCCACATAAGGATCATTTTCTGGCTCTACTGGCAAATCCGGACGAAGAATAAACAGCCGTGGACGACTTAGTCAGAGTTCTCTCCCTTGGCCGCACTCCAAACAGTGATCGGAAAATAAACGAAACAAACGACACACTTAGCTATCATCCTGCGGTTGCGTGTAGGGCTGCGTACGGTTGCGTGAGGCATCGTGGCATCATCATATGGTTGCGAGCAGGGTTGCGTACGGTTGCGTGAGGCATTGTGAATGGTTGTGTAGTCATCATCATGCGGTGTGTTGTTTTAGAGTTAGGGGTAGGGTTAGGGTTAGGGTTAGGGTTAGGGTTAGGGGTAGGGTTAGGGTTATGGGTAGGATTAGGGGTAGGGTTAGGGTTAGATGTGAAAATTTTGACGTAGGATTTCGAAATACTGGCCGACAATATGATGTTTGTGGGAGTGGCACCACTGAAACTCTGCCAAATATGACGCCAATAGCGTGCGGCTGGTGCCCCCAATCGTTGGCGAATTGTGCGTTTGACCAGCATCCAGAGGCCCTCGATTGTTTGTGTGTGTGTGTGTGTGTATGGGACTGTGCGCGATTATAGGGAACTCCGGCGTCAAAATTGTCAAATCTAACGCTAAACCTAACCCTACCGCTAACCCTAATCCTAATCCTACTCCCTAACCCTAACCCCTACCCCCTAACCACGCAAATTTATCGATCATTAAAGCATACAATTCGGCAAACACCAACAAACAAAACACACCCAACCAAAAAAACACCCAGAATTGTCCTGCAGCGTCGAAAAAAAAACCCAGATCTGGGGGAAACAACCAAGCATTGGCAGCCCTGATGTCGACGTGACTGTCTTCTTTGTTTCGTTGTGGCTTTTCCGATCACTGTTTGGAGTGCAGCCACGGGAGAGAACTCTGACTAAGTCGTCCAAGGCTGTTTATTCTTCGTCCGGATTTGCCAGTAGAGCCTCAATTTTCTAATTGCTTCTAACTTCTTTACTGTCCAGGTCTCTGCACCTTGCGCCAGGACTGAGTCTACATAACCGATGATAACCTTTGACAATCCGCTCTTTCTTCCGTTTTTTTCCCTTCCGGGCGCCTAGCTGAAAGTTCTGACATCCTGAGATTACAAAACCTCAATCTGGATGGCAGATTAACATGAAATCCTAGATATCCTGTTACAGGTTATAACTGCGGCATCCGTAACGGTTACATCAGTCTGGTGTTGCTGCCGTCGTGTGAGGGTGCCGATCTCTTTCTTGGCAATTATGATTCTTACTTATCGGCATTTTAATTTTGACTTTTCAAATCACTAAGGAGATATGTTAATGAGATGCATTAAGTTATTTATGAACCATAACATAACTAGAGCTTATTACTTACAGTCTACATCGTTGAGCTTAGCTTTCTCTTCGGCCAAGCGAGCTTTCAAAGCTTCTGCCTCGCGACTGAGAGCTTCGATAGAGTCCGGGTTTTCTGCTCGTAAAGCTTCAGTGGCAGCCATGTTTGTTTCTACGGCCGGGCCGTTGCCCGGATCTAGCCGTCTGCTGCTGCTCTAGGTTTGTTGCGGTTGTTTCCCCTGTCGGTATTTTTTTTCTCTGATGTTTATATATAATCAACAAAGAGACAACGTATTGATTGGCACTCATAGAAAGAAGTAGAAAGGCGGAAGGACACACCAGACAACATAAAAATCGAAAGCTGTAGTTACCGTGACGGGAGTCCAAACTGTCACCTTCAAATCGAGTCTCATTATTTCATGTTATGGCATGACAGACAAGGAGGAACTTAGCCTTGCCTGGCCGCTGGTCTAGGAGCGAAGCTCCGACAGACGGACAGACAGAACACTGCTTTTCGGATCAGACATACCGGTATTACCTTTCCTTTAAAATAAACTAGGCATACCTAGTAAAGGTTGGTTGCGTATCCTTTACAGGACGTTTCAGAACCAACCCCTGCACCCCGGGCTGTTGTGTGGTTTCTCAAGGCAAATTTACGTCCAGTAGTTTGCCATTGCTTCTGGACGGTCAGCCCCCTGATACCACTGTCGAAACCAACGCAAGGCGCATGGTCCGCAGCTGGGATCAAACACGGTACCCCGGCATTACGAAGCGTTCGCATCGACTTAGCCACAGAGCCGACGCATACCTAGTAACTGATCATAATGCATGGCCAAAACATGTTAATACTGTCCAGACTCTGCGCTATGGAGATGACATTGTCATGACTTCCTATAGCATAGTATAACACTGTCACAAAGGGACACAAAGTGGTAAGCTTACGGTTGGTTTATCGGACACATGTTGGACTTTGTTGGAAATTGGCAGAGGGACAAGGGCAGACATTTCGGACACGATGGACTTGAGGGATAAGACTTTCTTTTCGACTAGACACCCGAACAGGCCTACCGAATCCAGTACCCCACGACGTTCCGTTGTGTCCAGAGCCAGCTCGAAGCCCTTTCATCGGCTTCGCCCAGTTGTTTTAGTGATCGTTTGCGCTCGTTTCCTCACAAGCCCAGCTGCTTTATCACATTGTACATGGAAGTGGAGATGAGACCTCTTGCGCCTACCACGACGGCGAAGATACTTACTGTGTGCGCTTCGTCTCTCCTCAGATCAGCCCCGAGGTCACTATATTACTCGAGCTTATACATGTGACTCTCGTCCTTTTGCGACTCATACGGCACGGTCAGCTCAATCAGGATGAGCTGTCGTTTCTCCGTCTTTCAAATTAACTGTAGGTACTTTTCATGACCAGGCAAGTCAACCGCCAGTAACCTGCCCCTCGCACAGCCAAGCATCAATGGAGCGTATGCGACCTTGTTAAATTTACCTTTATAAATCTGCCCAGCCTTGAGGAAGCGCACGGGGACAACGGTAGGACCGGTCCTAGCCGTAGCTTGGTCCACAACGTCTGCTCTTTCGGGACTTTTTGTGTGTGGCGCCAAGTGTATCTACCTTGACCTAAGGCTTTTCTGCACGCGTCTGCTTAGCTCTGCATAGTGGTCTTGTCGAGTCGGTAGTCGCATGCCACTTGACCATGCTGATACCGGACGGTAACACATTGTTTGCAGATCGTACGATAAATCTCAGTAAAATAAAACTGTCGTTAAAGTTGCCGAGTGGATTACTAAATTGCCACGTTACTTAAGGGTCGCCGGCACATTGAATTGTGCTATTTTATACAATTTAAGCCACCCCATAATTAATGATCCGTTACATTTTTGTTGAAGATTTTCAGCAACAAATCTATAACATGCTCCTTCGTTCACACAGGTTGTACCCAAAACGTGAACTTCTCTTTCAGTCTGACAAAACACGTCACCTTGCAACTGATGATTGGATCGTCAACCACCGTTATGATAACATAAATATCGTGTTCTATGTACCCTTCTCCGTGTAATGTTCCTGTTTCGGTTCTTTTTACAAATTAGTTATTTAGGTTAAAGAGAATATTTCAGGTGGCATGGGAAAATCAAGAAACACCATCAGATTGGCAAACTGCTGTCATTGTCCCGCTGTGGAAAAATAAAGGAAGTAAGAGGGAATGTACTAATAACAGAGGAATATCACTTCTCAGTCACACTGGGAAAATGTATGCTAAGATCATCGAAAAAAGGCTGAGACCATTGATAGAGTATCAACTTTCAGAAGCACAGATGGGCTTTCGACGAAACAGAAGTTGCACAGATGCCATTTATACATTGAGACAACTATCAGAGAGGGCAATAGAACATGATAAGACATGTTTGTTGACATTCATAGACCAAGAAAAAGCCTTCGATAGAGTCGACAGGAATATGTTGTGGGAATGTATGGGTAAAAAAGGAATCAGCAATCATCTCATTAATATTTGCAAAAGCCTGTACACACGTAGTGAATGCTGCATAAGATCAAAGGCAGGGTTGTCTAGAACTTTTATAGTGAACTCTGGTGTGCGTCAGGGCTGTGTACTATCGCCGCTTCTTTTCATAACATACATGGACGCCATATGTAGCGAAACAGACTTTAATCAGGGAGAAGATATAACAAAATTACTTTTCGCCGACGACCAGGTACTCATATCAGAAAATATGGAATGCCTACAGAACACCTAAATCAAATTAGTAAACAAAGGGGAGGAATATAAATGAAAATAAAACACTACGAAGACAGAGACAATGATGATAGGAAGACATAAAGACAATTTAGAAATTAAATTAAAAAACAACACCCTGAGACAAACAGAGGAATTTAAGTATTTGGGAGCAATTTTTACTTCAGACGGAAAACTGGACAGAGAAATTAGTTCCAGATGTGCCAAAGCTAATCAAGTAATGGGTCAACTATCTCCCCTGTTGACACACAAGCAGATACCTCGGAGTACTAAAGTGAATCTTATCAGAACTATTTTTTGGCCAATACTATGCTATCAGTGCCAAACGTGGACACTTACATCCTCCAATGAACGTAAAATTGTGACAACAGAGATGAAATGCCTTAGAAGAGCTGCAGGAGTTTCAAGGAAAGACAGAATACAAAATCATGAAATCAGACGAATGCTAGGAATAAAGCCAGTCTTACAGGTCATCAAAGAACAACAAATGAAATGGTTTGGACACCTAACAAGAATGCCCTGGTACTATCTGCCACAGCGAGCCACACTAAAACGTTACAACGGGTATAAAGCGAGTGGAAGACCTCGGAAAATATGGAGTGATGGCATTAAGAACAGCCTTACAGAAATGAACGCCCGTCTCTCTAGCGAAGTTGGCTAAACCGGATTTCGCGGTGAGCGGGTGACGAACTCCTTGTGGTCCGGGTTCACTCCCGGGGGTGGGCAGAAAAGCCACATTTTCTCCCAGATTTACGGTATTTAAAATGGAATCAAGGCCGAAAGGTTGCGATATCCATAATACCGAGCCTAAGGGTTAACAACTCATGGCTTCTGGATACTAAAACAAACAGAAATGAACATCAGTCTTAATAGTGCTCTTGACAGAGCTCATCAACGAACATTACATCTCCCCCCGACACTTCGATGAGGTACAAGGTGGAAGAGAAGAAGAAGAAGTTATTTAGAAACGAAACTAACAGATTTGTAAAAGATAAAATTAACGCATTTGCAAGACACCAGGAGTCTCTCTTGGCAGTGGTAAAACGTCGCAAGCTAGCTTGGTTAGGGCACATGGTGAGACATAATTAGATTGCAGAGACCGTACTTCAAGGAACATTGGAGAAGGGGGGGGGGGGGGGGGTAGTCGAGAAGAGGAGGGCAACGAAGAAAGTCAAACAACACCAGTAAATTAACAGGACTAAGTTATCACACACTTGTTCATCAAACGGAGGACAGAGGAAGATTGCGGATTTTGTGTGTTAGTGCTTCTGTCAATACAGATACACCTTTCCACGACCCTAAAGGGTCAAGGGTTTTGTTATGTTATTTCAACTCTTTGATAATTTTCTGTTTTTGTTTTAATGGCTGACAGTGATTAAACTGAGAGTGAGCAGGTGGTTTCGAGGATCTTTTCTGTTGTCCTAACATCACGCGAGATTTAGGAAAATCCCATAGCATATGGGATGTTAGAGTTAGGGCTGGTATTGAATAAATAGCGAGTACTACTAATCCTCGCCCGTGTGTCAGCGGGGCCCTCACGGGAAGCAAAGAATAGTGACACTGCAGCCTACCAGGCATGCCGTAAGAGGCGACTAAGGGTAGGGTTGGGCTTGAGGTTGGCTACCTCACCCTGTAAAAACCATAGCCACAAAAACCAACCAACCATGGATAAGTCAGAAAGAGAAGCAAATAAAATCCAGTCAACCAAGATGAGGGGAGGCTCTTCAAATAGAAGAAGTGATCGTTGACTTACCTCCTCTCAGCTAGGAAAACCTCCAGAATTGAAGAGAGCTGGAGAATGAGGTTAGAAAGATTGGGAGGACATGGGGAGAGCTCCATGTAATGGCGAAGGATAGAACGACTTGGCTTGAGTTGGTTGAGGGCCTATGCTCCATTGGGGGATAGAAAGGCAGAAGAAGAAGAGACTACTAATCCTATTCCTAACCCCCCCCCCCCCTTTCCTCCCATGCTACGGGATTTCTCTAAATCTCGCGTGATGTGGTGACAACAGAAAAGAACCTGGCTCGGATAATTTCCTACCCTCAAGGGGGAAAACAGACAAACTTGTAATCAGTTTGCTATTGGCACCATCAACTTCTTCGTGGGCTCAGAGACATTTCCCGGTTAGGTGGTACCCGGTGCGGAATATTATTTCTTCCCCCCCCCCTCCTATTTTACACACAAACTTAGAGAGAGCTACAATCAAATGTTAAAAATACATTTTTTTTTCAGCACTGCTTTAATAGACCCTAGACACTTTGGGGTGAGTGGCGCTACTTTTTTTTCTCTAGTGGGACAAAATTCCTGGGTATAATGATCTCAGTCCTTAATTCATTCAGGTATCATCTTTACAATGAAGGTTTTTACAATGGATCTCAAGCACTCTATGTCTCACGTCCTGGTAGCATATTGTGTCAGACTGCTGTTCATGCAGTTCTAAATGTAATCTCATGTGTATGGCTTTTGTCCTCGTGCTTGTCTGCCTCTTTTACCCAGCAATTTTGTTTTTATGATAGCGTAATGTCTATCAGTCAGTATCAGCGCCTTAGCTGTTGTGAACACGGTTCATATTTCTGAAATACCCGGTCTAATTCCAGCTGGTGATCTCACAGTGAACTGCCCTGTTTGATTTTGACAGTGGTATGGAGCTGACTGTTCAGAGAAGAACGGCAAACTACTGAAGGTGAAATTGCTTTGCACAACTAAAAAATGCTGAGGCATTAATGTCAAAGGATATGCAACAAACTTATTAAATGCTCTTTAATGTGGTGGAAATGTTTAAAGTCTCTTTAAAAAAAATGTCCAGCAGTCTTTTCATGCATGATTCTATGAAATATAACATATTCTTTTGTATAGCCACACCAACAAGCCTCAGTTCAACCTTTAGCTTTTCAAGGAATGTGCCCACTGGTTTATGACTTCTAGGTATTTTCTCCTGTTGTCAGCTCTTTTCCTCTTTACTGAATGGCAAACTATTGATGACTCTTGTAAAGGCACTCCATTATGCAAACAAGGACTAGGGTTTTAGACCGATATTTCACTTTCTGTGGCTCTGGTTACAAGAACAGTGTTTGGATTTGACAGGGTGACTAGCTGATCTGCACAACTGAGTTTAGACTGCCTCTAGCTGGGTTGTGAGAACCTGTCCAGGTAGTTGTTCAGGGGGGGCTTCAAATGAAAACCTTAAAATCATGATAGAAATGATAATAACCATAACCAGTTCAGTTGAGTTAAGAATTGATATTACAGCACTCAGGGCATTTCCATGCATGCTCCGTCCTCATCTTCAGCAGCCAGCGCAGAGTTCCAATACTGATGGTACCAGTCACAATATGATTATATGTTCCTTCTTGCCTTTCCTCTGAGTGTAGTGAGCCGGCTAGACCCTCTGGTTATACCGAGGTGCCTCATTCTATACAGGCCAAAATAATCTTCTTTCTCCACTGATTCCGTTGCTTGTTCCCAAAGGGCCTTGATCAAGTCTGCCTTGTCATGTATCAATTCACCACCCAGTGGTACAGATCCAGCCAATCTGTCTGCCTGTTCATTACCCACCACGCTGGCATGGTCTAGAGAAAAGATACAAAGTAACCATGCCATTGTATTGTAAAAGTAAAACAAGTAAAGGACCCTTTTCCACACCTTTACGAGTATAGGGCATATAGAGCTAGACCTATATTTTATAGACCAATCGGCATAAGATGGGTGATGTGGTCAGCATCACGTCAGCCACTTTTACTTCCCGGAACTTCACCCGGTACCCACTCAAGGCTTGTTCGACCTAGCAGCCAAGGTCATTTTTGAAAAAAAGTCTGCATCCGCCAGGGTGCGAACCCACAACCTTCCGCAGGCGAGCGTCTAGTCGCTAACCACAGTGACTTCTATTGTCTTGTAACATGTCACTATTTTTGTTAAGGATGTCAAGTTTCAAGCACATGACATCATAGTTTTTTGATGGTCAACCCCTCATATTTCACATACTGTTCAGCTTATTCTAAAGCCAGCATGAAATTGTCTCTGTCACCTGAACCAGCTGCTTTAGTGTCAGAGGTCTTTATCAGCCTATCAGCTCTGGTTGTTTCAGTGCATAATCAACAGTGTTTAGAAGCCTGTACTGGTGTGCCTACATCATCTTTTGCATGTATGTAAGACAAAACAAAACAATCTAAGCAATGGATTACAAGGGAGGACTGAATAAATTAACATATACTCTAAATACTGAATACATATTTTATTTATATGTCTGCATATACCATGCGTTTTTCTAGTCCCAGTAATTTCTATACATTGTTTTCAAAATAAAATATTCTGTCTCTCAAAATTACAGTTGTGCAGTTAAACATTCACATCTCAAGGTAACAGTTGATGTTTATGCATTTAAACCAAAAGAAATTTAACAAAAAAAATTTCAGGTGTTAAAAAACATCTTTCAAATTTCTTTCAACACAGGAAAAACAAACCTCTGTTATCACTTTTAAAGAAAATATTTATGACTTAATCAACAACAAAAACAAAACTACTATGATTTGATGATACTCAAAGAAAACATACTTTGCTGAAAGAAAAATTAAAAACAAAAACAATGCATTATGACTAGAATAAAAACACAAACAAATTTACAATATAGTTTACACATAACTTCTAGCAATAAGAACAAAGGGCACTTGAACATAACTAATCTTTCCCTTGTGGAATGCTATTTTATTGCTTTCTGAAGCCATGGCTCTTGCCAGGGGCCGCAGTATAGCCCGGCCATAAATATGGTCTAATGGCTGAACGCAGTTTCCTGGGACCTCTCCACAGGTGATCCTCATCCACATGGTGGCACTTTGTGTCATCGGATGTTTATCACTTGTGTGATGTCCTAGTGGGGTAAAATGTGCAACTACTACAAGGGGCACAATTAGGTTTGGGTGAAAACTACCAATAAAAAATGTAAAATCATGAGGTTGGATTTAAGAACCATCATCAGAGGAGTAACTATCCAGGTGAGCATCTCACTGATCCCCATACTTCCCCATATTCACACTGTGTTGGAAGTAGGTTTCTAGTTTTGGGTTTCCCAAGGCTGTTACCACTTATCCTGCTATTACAAATAACAGTTTGGAGAAATGTGTAACTTGCATACTTAAGACAAAATGCAGAATATCGCTTCACGGCAGATGCTGCTGTTTGTGTGTCAAGTGCAAGGTCTTCACACATTCTAAGGTTTGCATAGATAGCACCAGTAGTTCCTCTCTTTGCTGTTTTTTCCTGAAAATTATCCTATGTGCCAATTTTATCAGTTGGTGTTGAAGCTGGTCAGAAAATGAATCTTACTTATGCCTGTATTTCAACCTTAATTATGGTCTTTGCAAGGAAGCTCACTGAACTGCAGCTCTGGCATGTACACTAGAGGGAACCTACTGTGTGAGAAGACTAGATATTTGATCTGGAATCCAGATATCAAGAAGAACTGTGACATCATAAGGACACAACAAAATTACTGTCCTGAAAATGATGCCCTACTCTGTCATCCATGATGGCTCCTGGTTAAATCATTTCTGATTTTAACTGCTAAGAAAGTCAAATGCCCATTTGTGCAGGAAATCAGACCTGGAGACTGCTACCTAGAGATCCCTAAAGGATGCAGCCTGTAAGGAATGTAAGGCTCAATATATGGATCTGAGGTTAAACAGTCATAAGCACATGATGATTCCTTGTGTGAGCCCAGGATCAGAGCACATTGTATCGGCTCTACGTTTATGTAAGCCTCTTTAGATGGTGGGGAATGCCTAGCTCTGCCCTTGCCTTCCCTTGAATGTAGATACTTTTGCATGCAGTTTCCCTGGAGGGGTTTCTTAGGACAATACTTGTTAATGATGAAGTCACCGGGAAGGGTAACCTATTTAACAAATGCCAAAAACGTCAGACTAAAGGCTCAAATATTGCAGCTATGTTGTGAACAGGCACAACACATTTAAATCACTCGGGTGAACAAACAAGAATACTGTTCATTTTGACAGAGAGAAAACTAAGTCACATAATGAGATTCAGTAGTATATTTAACATGATGGCACAGATAAGGGGGAGGGAGAACTGGAAACAAAACAAACAGAAAGATTTCCTTTAAAGATTTAAAAAAATTAATAATAAACATAGACTGCAAACACATTACAGTCAGTCTCCACATCTGAAGAATTATATCTGATAGCAATCAGTACAAATAATTCAATACATACAAAACAACCAAATGTTTTTGTTTATATGTGTCACGAGTATCTTATATTCACTGCATGAAATGACCACAACTGCCCAGCATTAGCAACCTGCCAGTTTGTCCTGTTCCAGACATTTGGCAATGGTGTTCAGCTGAATGTTGCTGGTCCCTTCGTATATAGTACCTGGGGATTCATCAACATTGACAATATTGAACTCACTGCATTTATTTTAAGTAGCAGACAAAGAAAGTATTACAGCATGGAGATTAAGAGTAACATTTCTGTGTGTACTCCACTATCTTACTCTGGCTCAAAGAATAATTTCTGTCATCTTTTTCTTCAATCCTACTGTTGGAAAACTTATATCAGGAGGCCAGTAGCTGTAATGAAGGCTATGCTAGAGTCCAAATCTCCCTGTGTGTCATACAGCTTTGGTTTGACTGAGATACAGGTCAGACTGAGGTTGGAACAGGCCAGATGAGGTTGGAACAGGCCAGACTGATTGGAACAGGCCAGACTGAGGTCAGAACAGACCAGACTGAGTTCAGAACAGGCCTGATTGTGGTCCGAAGAGGCCAGAATGTGGTCAGAACAAGCTAAACTGAGTTCAGAAGAGGCCAGACTGAGTTCAGAAGAGGCCAGACTGAGGTCAGAACAGGCCAGACTGAGGTTAGAACAGGCCAGACTGAGGTCAGAATAGGCCAGACTGAAGTCAGAACAGACCAGACTGAGGTCAGAACAGACCAGACTGAGGTTAGAACAGGCCAGACTGAGGTTAGAACAGACCAGACTGAGGTTAGAACAGACCAGACTGAGGTTAGAACAGGCCAGACTGAGGTTAGAACAGACCAGACTGTGGTTAGAACAGACCAGATAGAGGTTAGAACAGACCAGACTGAGGTTAGAACAGACCAGACTGAGGTTAGAACAGACCAGACTGAGGTTAGAACAGGCCAGACTGAGGTTAGAACAGACCAGACTGAGGTTAGAACAGGCCAGGCTGAGGTTAGAACAGGCCAGGCTTTGGTTAGAACAGGCCAGACTGAGGTTAGAACAGGCCAGACTGAGGTTAGAACAGACCAGACTGAGGTTAGAACAGGCCAGACTGAGGTTAGAACAGGCCAGGCTTTGGTTAGAACAGACCAGACTGAGGTTAGAGCAGGCCAGACTGAGGTTAGAACAGACCAGACTGTGGTTAGAACAGACCAGACTGAGGTTAGAACAGGCCAGACTGAGGTTAGAACAGACCAGACTGAGGTTAGAGCAGACCAGACTGAGGTTAGAACAGGCCAGGCTTTGGTTAGAACAGACCAGACTGTGGTTAGAGCAGGCCAGACTGAGGTTAGAACAGGCCAGACTGAGGTTAGAACAGGCCAGGCTTTGGTTAGAACAGACCAGACTGTGGTTAGAGCAGGCCAGACTGAGGTTAGAACAGGCCAGACTGAGGTTAGAACAGGTTAGAACAGACCAGACTGAGGTTAGAACAGACCAGACTGAGGTTAGAACAGGCCAGACTGAGGTTAGAACAGGCCAGACTGAGGTTAGAACAGACCAGACTGAGGTTAGAACAGGCCAGACTGAGGTTAGAACAGGCCAGACTGAGGTTAGAACAGGCCAGACTGAGGTTAGAACAGGCCAGACTGTGGTTAGAACAGGCCAGACTGTGGTTAGAACAGGCCAGACTGATGTTAGAACAGGCCAGACTGTGGTTAGAACAGGCCAGACTGATGTTAGAACAGGCCAGACTGATGTTAGAACAGGCCAGACTGAGGTTAGAACAGACCAGACTGAGGTTAGAACAGACCAGACTGTGGTTAGAACAGGCCAGACTGATGTTAGAACAGGCCAGACTGATGTTAGAACTGAGGTTAGAGAACAGGCCAGACTGAGGTTATAACAGACCAGACTGAGGTTAGAACAGACCAGACTGTGGTTAGAACAGACCAGACTGATGTTAGAACAGGCCAGACTGATGTTAGAACAGACCAGACTGAGGTTATAACAGACCAGACTGAGGTTAGAACAGGCCAGACTGTGGTTAGAACAGACCAGACTGATGTTAGAACAGGCCAGACTGATGTTAGAACAGACCAGACTGAGGTCAGAACAGACCAGACTGAGGTTAGAACAGACCAGATTTGAGGTTAGAACAGACCAGACTGAGGTCAGAACAGACCAGACAGAGGTTAGAACAGACCAGACTGAGGTCAGAACAGACCAGACTGAGGTCAGAACAGACCAGACTGAGGTTAGAACAGACCAGATTTGAGGTTAGAACAGGCCAGACTAAGGTTAGAACAGACCAGATTTGAGGTTAGAACAGGCCAGACTAAGGTTAGTAGTCTTTTCATAATCCTCAAATATTAGGGTTTTATTTTTGCTGCAGTCGGTTTATAAAAAATAAACATCGTTCTTATAGCTTTTGGATAGCTATATGAGCGTTGCACCATGGAAGTGACTGGGGCCTATCTTGTAATATTTCAAAGACAGCAGTAGATGCATTGCATACAACCTCCAATGAAGATATGGCAACATTTTAATTTAATTAAAGCACTTCAGTGTTCACAGAACATTCTAGATCATTGTAGTAAATAAAACAGAAGTCAAAATGTAGGCTAACAATAAACATCTGTAGATAGCGAGAAAAAAAATTAAATATAGAGAGAGCAAGAATTGGCAGATGAGATGACAAGGTAACTTCTTCAGCTGTCAACATTTGCATATGCATCTATTTCGGCACAGTTCACAAACAACCAGGTTTACTCCAGGTCTTCCTCACTGCCCTGTAATTTTCTTGCGTGACCTCTCTTCAATGAGCCAGATTTTTTCTCTCTGACTGGCAGTCTAGACAATTTTATAAGTTAAGCTCTGGAGTCTGATTTGGCTTGACTGCGTCTTAACCGCATATGTCAGAGTCAGTGAGGCCCATTTAGTAAGATGTATGTTTATGAGGAGTTCCACAACAGACAAGAGTTGGCAGTGGCAGCATTTGATTTTTAGGATGTCTACAATAGAAAAAGATATGTTATTTAGATATATCTGTGCTCACCGAGAAGGAAGTCTGTCCCTGGCTGGTGAATTGGACAGTAGCTGTTCTGTATTCTCGTATGGCTGCCCTCTGCCTAGATACATTACCACAGACCATGTTATATCGCCCCGAAACTATCCCATAGTTCTGCAGTTCCACCAGGGCTCTTCAATGCGTATACAAACAAGACTGCAGAACTTGAAGTACCAGGGGTTGGAAGTAGATTGACATTTGCAGATGATGTTCTTGCATACAGACAAGGGAGGCCATAGACAACACAAGTTTCAAGAGCTACAGGCAGTTGTAGATAAAGTGACTGACTGGTGTGCAGAGATATGTCTTGTCCTCAACAGAGAAAAGGCGACTGTTTTATGGTGCTCTCTGGACTATAGCATTGTTCGAGCTGATGTCATAAGCCTCACAATGTTCCAGCACTTTATCCTCTCAATGGTGGATTATGGACTCAGAAACTTAGTTGATAAAACTTGCAAGCACACAAAGTTAAACCATTCAAGTGATTCAAGATTATACAAGAGCTACCCCTTGTAGCATGTATGCAATTTATATGTGCACTGCCAACAATTACAGGCAGACTCAAAGTTGTGCAAACAAAGTCATATCTCAGAGTAGCCGAGTAAAAGAAACACCTGCATGAAGCCGTAGACATAGCTAAGGGTTAGAGACTAAAAAGAGGAAGGTTTTGGATGGCCACGCTAAAGACACAACTAGACATGTGTGCATGATTGATAATATTGGGTGAGGAGAGGAGGGTTCTCAGCACACTGGGCCAAGGGTGTGGGTTTGGCCAATGGGTTCTGCAGAATCAGAAGATTAACTGACCCATTACAATATCTGCCCAGATGAAGTTATTGTCTATAAAGATGGCTCTGTGTTGAGAGGCAGAAGAAGTACACGTGCAACAGTCTGGTGTATGATACAACATCTAATTTGAGAATGGAGGTGGAGGCAGTCAATGCAGTCTTACAATGGCTTGGGAACTAGCTGCACACACATGCCGTGACTGTAACTGGCTCACAGACCATGTAGAGACAGTATGCTCTGTGCACAGTGGCAAGTATTGCTCCAGAGATCCTTTGAATATTTCTTCAGGGTATGCAGGTGTTTTGGGAAATGAACAGGATGCCTGGTTCTGCACCACTTGGTGTTAAATTGTCGTATGCCACACTAGATGTTGTCCGGGCATTTTGGGGGTGAGTAAACAGTGCAGAGGCACAATTAGTTTATCACAGTCTGAAAAGAATGATTTAGCAGGGAGTGGCCAGGGGATCTGGCCGCACACTCAACAGGGCAGGGGTGAGATGAACACACATCTGCTACTAGTACCATCAGAATTTGAACTCTGCGACCGCTGCTGAAGATGGGGACCAAACACATATGGGAATGTCCTGAGTGCTATGCTGTCAGTTCTTAACTCAACTGGTGTAGTGTACTCAAAGTTTACAGCAATGACGTTACAATATAGATATGTTCATTTGCAAACACAGAAGAGACAAAAATGAAAAAGTTACAAACATCAAATGTTGAAATTACCAATTTTACAGTCGCGGAAGTACTTCTCTACTGGGTAATCTCTTGTGAAACCTACACCGCCCATCCATTCAATGCTCTTTGATGTGGTCAGGGTGGCTACCTGCAGCAGAATTTGTCAAAATATTAAAATATGTGATAATCTCCCACATGAGAAACTAATGACCGATGGCACGCAGTTTATTTCTTTTCCTTCTTCTTCTCTGCATTCACCTGCGGTAAACCCCAGTGAAAAGTTCTGGCTGTTCACCCACTTCTGGACAATGGTCTTGTCCCAGTACTGGAGTTTTGCATACAAGTGCGTTACAAAGATCTTGCTAATCTGTATGCAGACTGTTGGTTCCTCACGATGAAGGAAACATCCCTAATTAGTCGCCTTGTATGATATGCTTGTTAGGGAGGCAGTGGGTCCATTCTTGTCCCCTATTTCTGCATCTTCTGTTTTCCATACTGCTATGGACGTAAAAACGCGATTTCGACTTTCTGTACAGACTGCTAAGGATCGTAATTCTCGTGGGTGAAATAGCAATTCACATTACCCAAAGTCAGACCAAACCGACCCATCTGCATATGATTTTTAAAAACCCTATCACGTGCATTTAGGTTATTTAGATGCGTTCATCATACATTATCTCTCCACCATCTTCTTGGTCTGCCTTGTGGTCTACAACCATTTATTTCCCTTGTGTATACAGTTTTTACCTCTCTGTCATCTGACATTCCCTCAATATGCCCCATCCATTTCAACCTATTAGCTCTCATGATGCTAGTGATCAATGGTGATTTAAACAGATTATGAAATTTGTTATTGCTTCTTACTCTCCATTCCCCGTTGTTTACATCTTTGATGGGTCCAAAGATTCATCATAATACTCTGTTTTCTAAAACCTGTAATAAGCCTTCATCTCTTTCAGTTGTGCTCCAAGTATCACAGCCATATAAAATGACATTTGTCTATATGTTTAAAAACATAAAAAGGCAGGAAAAGTGCTAATTTAAGTTTGATGAAGAAGTAAAGGTATTTCTTTCAAGGAGTAATAGTTCTTCTTCACATTCACCGGCTTTAACCCCAGCAGAATGTTTGAAATATGCGAGTTATGAGTTGGCACTTTCTGGCATGTTGGCAGGCATGTGTACTTATGGCTATGCACAATATCATCTGACCCAGCCATAAACATGGACTGGATTTGAAATGGTTCCCCCAGTGATCAACAAGAGCATATTGTGACATAATGATTGAAATTATTTTCTTCTTTACTGTACAACGAACAATGCATGCATCTATCTTACACAGTGTATAATGCTGATCTTATTTTTAGTTGTTATTCACATGCAATTCTAGTAAAGTGGGTATCACATTCACCTTACAGTCAAAAGGTCCTGCGACAACCCCTCCATTACTTCTTTTTTCCCCACATATTTTTGTGTGTGTAAATTTTCAGTTTCAGTTTTTAGCGCTTTTGGCAACAGATCACCCAAGTGTTCAAGGAAACATTTGTATTACTTTTTATTTATACAGGTACATTTGTCAAGGAAAATAAATAAACAGACAAATGTCAAAAGAAAATGTACAAATATTGTTTTTCATAAACAGAAAATTGTTAAAAGAAAATGTACAAATATTGTTTTTCATAAACAGACAACTGTCAAAAGAAAATGTACAAATATTGTTTTTCATAAACAGAAAATTGTTAAATGAAAATGTACATATAATTACTGTTCATAAAAGGAACATTTTCAAAGAGAATGGTACATATATTTATAGATCATGAATGAAAAATTGGCAAAGAAAATTGTAAACTTAATTACTATTCATAAACGGGAAAATTGTCAAAGTAAAATATAAATATAATTATTGATTATAAATGGAGACAAAAAAGTTATCTTTTACTGCAGAAGTCATTAACAAATCACATCCTCTTAACATGACACCGAAATCATAAACAAACCACATCCTCTTAACATGACACAGAAATCATAAACAAACCACACATTTCTTTTACCTCAGAAGCAAAGTATTTCACCATGGCGGCTTCCTTGACCACTGGCAGACCTAGCTGGTGCATCCTGGCAGCATTGCACATCATGACCCGCCCAATGTGGATTTGAGTTGCCACATGGGCAATCTGATGCTGCATGCCCTGTAGATACAAAAGTACAACAAACTCACACTTTTTTAAATCTTATCTCATTGTTACTATGGATTAGTTAGTTAGTTAGCTGGGTTATCATCATCGCACTCCAGACCTATCCATAGGTGCTCAGACCCTCCCTCTATATGCTCTCCAGCCTCCAGTGGCTAATAGTACCAGATCTCTGTTGATTAACAAGATGGTGTGCGACTCATTTTTTGCTATGGCGATCTTAACTCCCAAGTCGGCAGTGATAGCAGATCCAGCCAACCTTATTGTTACTATGGATGTTTCCAGTCCAATATGGTGGTTAGGTGGGCTGACTGATTTAGCTGTGGAAAAAATATTTACTTCTAGCCATGATAAGCTACTACACATTTAGTTATGTCATTCAGTTAATGAGCTGAGTCAGCTGCACAACAAGAGAAAACGGCAAGTGGCCAGTTACTTCAGAACTGGTATTGCATTACGCAATACAGTGCTGCTGATTTATTGTAATTGTTTCTATCAACAACAAACAGTAATTCTAATGGTGGAATGCTTGTGCGGGCACTTCTAGAGTGAGAATGAAGGTGGAGGCAGTCACTGTGCCTTCTGTTGGCTTGAGAATTAGCTGTACACACATGTTGTAATCGTAACCGACTCACACAGCCTTTTGAAAAAAGGTGGAAACTGGTAAACTTCGTGAAGAGTGGCAAGCATCGGGTCCCAGGTTGTTGGCATCCTTTTGGATATTTTCTCCAGGACATGCTAGTATATTAGAAAATTAACGGACTGGCTGGTTGTGAACAATTTGGTGGTGAAGGACGCATGATAAGCTAGATGTTGGAAAGGCCCTTTGGGGGCGAGTGAACAGTGCAGACACACAGATGGATCATCATGGTCTGAGGCGAATGGTGCTGTGAGGGGTGACCAGGGGATCTGGCCAATGATGAACGCTCGAGAGAAAGGTGAGATGGATATAAAATTAGACTGTTACTGGTACTGCTATCACTGCAATAGGAACTATGCACTTGCTGCTTAAGACGAGCACGCAGCGCTTACGGGAATGTCCCAAGCACTGTGATGTGGATTCTTAATTACACATTAAATGGCTGCCTTTTGCATTCATTGCATATGTACGCCATTAGCTCAGCCAAGACTGCAGTCTGTTTCAGTTATGTAGGTCTTTCAGCCTGAGGATTTAGTACTGCATAGCTAGTGAAGTCATCACATACTGTGCTTTTATAGGATTTTATTTTTGCTGCGGGCAGAAACACCTAACCTTACCGGCAGATTCAAACCAGCGTCTCCGGCATGAAAGCCCAGCATTCTTAACTGTTTGGCCAGCCGTCCCTCGCCTTAGCAGTAACATCCTAAATAAGTGATCCATAAAAGTATTAAGTTACATACCTGGAAGTCATAGATTCTTCTCCCAAACTGTTTCCTTTCACGGGTGTAATCAACAGCATGATTGAAACATCCTTGAGCAAGCCCTAACATCTGTAGATGCAGGTCAGCCATGATTACATAAAAATGTCCAGACAATTTACACGAACACAAGCAACCAATTGCACAATAAGAAAAAGGAAGCAGTAATGTCTAAAATCATTTCTTTAGTATAATTCTCAGAAATACCAGAACATAGTTGAGTTGTTTTGAGAGATATGATTGCAAGAGCATAGAAAATGAGGCATGGAGAGGAGAAAGAGGGAGAGAATGAAAAAGAAAAACAGAGACTTGAAAACAGAGAGAAATACAAATCTGGACTAACAGAAAGAGAGAGAGAGAGAGAGAGAGAGAGGGAGAGAGAGAGAGAGAGAGAGAGAGAGAGAGAGAGAGAGAGAGAGAGAGAGAGAGAGAGAGAGAGAGAGAGACTGAGATACGGACAGAAATACAGAATTAGACAGAGAAAGAGGGAGACACAGGCAAGGATAGAAAAAGGGAAAGAGACAGAGAGATAGGCACAGTGAGAGAATAACCTAAAGATTACATCAAGTGTTCCATCGCAACCAAAAGTTGAGACAAAATGGTTTAAAACATGCACATACAGTTAAAGGCTAACCTGGGCTGCTATCCCAATGCGGCCACTGTTCAACATCTCAATGGCGTACTTGTAGCCTTTCCCAAATTCCCCGAGGATGTTGCTCTCTGGAATCTAAAATAAAAACCCAGACATAAAACGTGTCCCTCATATATAACACAAGCCACATAAAGACTTCACAGAACTAACATTTTGAATGCCATGAATTATTCGTGTGGATTCCAGTTGTGGGGAAAGCAAGAATAGATCCACTGTCTTTCCAACACGAAAGTCATAGAAGTCGATTAACTGAGTGCATCCTTCAAAGACAGAGTAGGTCCGCCTGAGAGGCTAGGATGCCAAAAGTCTGCATTCAATAAGCCAGATCTGTGAAATGGATGTGCACACAACACCCATGTTCTGAAAGAAGACTAAAGTGGATAGACACCCTTTCTGTCAGAGGAATACCATATATCACATAATGAGCTATTAGGAAGGATTGATAGGACTGATTTACAAACAGCTACTTCTTCTTGCAGAAAACAATGCAAAATCCTACAAATCTAAAACAAGTCTAGAGATAAGACGACAAAGTGTAGGTTGGCTGGAGGCCTATGTTGCTTCTAATTTTCTTCTTGGCTTTCTCTAGTTACTTTATTAAAGTGTTTGTAAGAGATTTGATTTTGATTTGATTTGATTCAAGAACCGACATCACACCACTCAGGGCATTCCCATAAGCGCTCCGTCCCCATCTTTAGCAGCCAGCGAAGAGTTCCAATACTAATGGTGCCAGTAGCATTATGATTAAATGTCTGTCTTGCCTTTCCTCTGAGCCTCGAGAATCTGCCAGAACCTCTCGTCACTCCCCCCTGCATCGATCTCACCAGACTGTGGTGATCAATTTGCTCCTCCGAACTGTACACACTCTCCCACAAGGCACTAACCACGTCTGCCTTATCATGTATCAGTATTCCACCAAGTTGTGCAGAGCCAGCCAGTGTCCGCCTGTTCATTTCCCAACACACCGTCATGTTGCAAGAGATGTAATGACCTTCTGTGGGCTCTTCCAATGTGATGTATAAGCTGGTCTTCATTTCCTTAAGGCTGCTCTTGATCCATTTCTACTCGGTCTTCTTCTGGCTCAATGTCCATTGTATTTTTTCAGTGTGACACACTGGGTAGTTGGTACTAGGGCATTCTCAGCAGATAGTTAAACCATCCCATCTGTTGCTAGGCTGCGATTCCAGTGTAAACACTTTCTAACATCTCAATGGCATACTTGCTGACTTTGCCAATTTCACTGAGGGTTTTGCTCTGAGGCAACTGAAACCAAACCAGAAAAACCTGAAATAAACTGTACAATCCACCCCGGTTCTCTCTCTCTCAGTAGTAAAAACACCCTTATAACACCAGTGGCATATCGGGTGTATCAATGGATGATGTGTTGAACATCATGCTGGGCCTCTTTATTTCCCAGGACATTTCCTGGTACCCATTCTAGGCTGGGTCGACCTGGCAGCCAAGGTCATTTATTAAAAAATCTGACCTGATGCGGATTCAAATCAACAACCTTCGGGCCGGCAGGCAGAGCATCTGGCCGCAACACCACCATGCCTCCCAGAAGGTATGGGTAGGCTTCAGTGTTGTTACTCACTGCTTCCATTATGGACATACTTTCCTGTGTGGGTTCCAGGGCCCCGTTTCTTGAGGAAGGTGGGGGGTAATAACAGATTAATTGATCCTTAACAATCAGGTCATAAAAGGTCAATGGTTAAAGATTAGCTGGGCTGAAAGATGCAGATATCACAGCCGTTGTATACCCCAGCACAGTGCAGCAATCGCTCTTACAAAGATGAATGGAGGAAAACACAGAAGTGGTGACTTCAAATGTTAATCTTTAAATTTAATGCATGTTTTCCTTCTCTCATTAATCTGAACCTATTCACTTCACTGTGTTTCCTTTGCAAGCATCCTTACATCATGATAACACACTCCGAAATCTGTCAAATGATATATGATTATACTATACCTTGACATTGTCAAAAGTGACAGAGCAGGTACTGGAAGCTCTGATACCAAGTTTGTCCTCTTTCCTCCCAACATTGACTCCTTCGGTCTCTCTGTCAACAATAAAACATGTGATTCCCTTGTAGCCCTGTGGATATAAATATGTAAATATCATCGTAACCATATACTAGCCTTGTTTACTGATTACTTATTTAACACACTATGCATACCCACAGGGAGCCACCATGGTCCTAGCGGCCTGCGGATCAGGTTGTAGGTTCGGTTCCTGATGGGGGGATGGACTTTTTTCAAATATGACCTTGGCTTCCTGGTCTACCCAGCCTTGAGAGGGTAAAAGGTGCAGTCCCGGGAAGTAAAGGCAGCCGGCATGATCCTGACCACATCACCCACCCAATGCTGTTTGGTCTATAAAATAAACGTCTAGCCCTATATGCCCAATACACAGGAAAGGCGTGGAAAAGGGTCCTTTACTTTTTACTTTTATGCATATCCACAGACAGGGCTGTATGAACAGTTTTATGGACCTCCCCTCCGGACAAACTAGTGTGCTGGGGTCCCAATGACAACCACTGACAGAAATGAAATTGTGAATGGTCGACAATATTAAGTAAAAGTAAACAAAGTAAAGAACCCTTTCCAGGCCCTTAGGCATATTGGGCATATAGAGCTAAACCTACATTTTACTTGACCAATCGCCAATTGGTGTGATGTGGTCAGCATCATGCCGACTGCTTTTACTTCCCAGGATTGCACCGACAATATTCAATAAATATTTATGTTACTGACACTTAAACAAAACTGTTTTAAATAAAAAAGATTTAACGACAGTTCAAAATTACTATCAACTTCTTTACAAACACTTGCAGCATTTTTTTTCCACAGAGTTGCTTTATTGGCTTGAAGTCATTGGTCTTAAGGATGCCCTTTTCCGTGCACATGAGTGAAAGCCAGTTCAAACTATGCTGCCCCATTGTACTACAAAGCATATCTGTTATAAGTTTTGGTCTTGAAAGTGAACGTTCTCCTGTACAATTGGTTATCATCATGCACATGAACACTCTGAGCGCAATTTCAACATTTGAGAGAACAAATTGCAAATTGTTCAAAATTATTCTTCTGTTCAGTGCAGTGAGAAGTGGCACAATGGTTATAAAGACTCATGTAGTACTTGACATACTTACATACAGAGACAGAACGGGAAATATAATTTTGGCTTTATATTACAAAGAATTAATGTAAACATCAAATAAATTTTTATTTGGATTATAAGTTGCCAATCCACATCCAGACAGAAGAGTATTTGACAAAGAAGACCAAAACAGTGCAATGTAAAAAAAGCCACCCTAGCTCTACTTGATGACGAATACCCACATAATCTTTGGGTTTGTGTCCATACGGATGGGTCAGCACAAAACGCAAGCTGAAATGGAGAAGCAGGGGTGTATATTCCAGATCGTCATCATCATGTAGCAGGTCCTTTGCAGAACGTCGCTTTCATCACAGTCTGCCTGTAATAAACTCGGTTTCTTGCCAGTTCTCCCGCCTCATGAACTTTCACACACAAGGAGTCACTTATATCCTGTGCCCATCTTCATGTCAGTCGGCCTCTGCATCTCCTTCCTGGTACCATGCCTTCTGCTATAATTTTTTCCAATCCGTTGTGGCGCTTGATGTGACCAAAATATTTCAGCTTCCGATGCTTTTTATTAGCCAATCTTCCTTGATGTTCAGATCTTTTAAGATGTCAATTTTTCTCATCTTCTTTGTCCAAGATATTCTGAGAATCTTTCTATAGCATTTCAGCTCAAAAGCCCCTATTCTCTTTCTTAAGGACAAAGAAATAGTCCACGACTCACATCCGTATGTAGCTACAGGGAAGATGCATGCTCTCAAAATTCTAATTTTTATCTCCTTGCTGGTGCTTAACCATAGACTTTTAAGGCTGTTCAATCTTTGCATTGCTATGGCCATCCTCCTTTTAATTTCTGTCGAACAGTCTCCATTGTTGTTTATTATAGAGCCTAGATATTCAAAGTTTGTGACATTTTCAATTTCTTCATCATTTATTGTTATTTTTGGGTGACAGCCAGTTTTATCTGTGGACATTATTTTTGTTTTCTTTAAATTCAAGAACAGATTTTGATCTTCACTGTGCTTTAAGACAGACAATATAAAATTTTCTATTCCCTTTGCGCTGTTCAAAAGGAGGACTGTGTCATCTGCGTAGCGGAGATCACAACTACCCTTACTTGCTCTGCCATCGTTCTCTTCCCCAGTTCGCATTTGTCATCTGCCTGGCCTGGGGGCCTCACCATCAGATCTTTGAGTTTCATTTTTTGCTTCCATGATGAGTTTCTTGGAGATAGTAATGTGGTAGTTTCCTGTTGCTTTCCACATCCACATGGCTTTAGACCATGTCCTCAGCCTTCAGCAACCTTTTCGATTGCTAGGGCAAGTGAGTGCCCTGCTCTGTGATGCTCCTGCTAACAGCAGAGGGCACCCCAGAGGTGTCCACTTATCCCGGCGGATACTTGGTCCCCATAGCTGCGTTGGCCACACCGCAGTGTGTTTACCGTCCTCTAACGCGTGGAGGTGCAGTTGGGGTTTTCCTTTCACTGAGTCTTGAGACCAGAATGGCATTTCTCAAAACTCTCCAGTACTTTCAGAGGACATATTCCAGATATACAGCCAAAATACCAACAGGAAAGCACTGTTACAACTATGTTGGAGAGGTTCGAGATGTCAAAATAGTGGCAGAGAAACTGTTAAATATACGTCATATTTCACAACCTGCGGTATTTCTGACAGATGCAAGAGCAGTGCTTCAGGCACTATAATCTGGAAAACAATCTGGTATACGAACACTAATCTCCAAAATAGGCAGCCGGTGTAAGGTAACTTACACAATGGATACCATCCCATCGTGGAGTTCCTGGAAATGAAAGAGCGGATAAACTAGCTAAGGAAGGTGCAAATGAAAAACAACCTGACGTACCAGTCTCTTATCAACAAAAGAAGAGATTAATCTAATCAATCAGAAAGCCACCAAAACTGGCACAAGACGATTTCCATTTTATGGACAGACCAGAGCAAGTTATTATTCTACGCCTTAGAACAGGACACAATCGACTTCGCAGCCACAGGTACACAACATTGAATATCGGCAAATCAGCCATGTGCACATGTGGACTGGCACCAGAGACAACAGATCACGTCCTCCAAGACGCCCCCAAATACAACATATCAAGGCAAAACTTTTGGCCAAAAGAAACATCAGTGCAAGTCAAACTTTACGGGTCGCTGAGTGAATTACAAAAGACAGTGAAGTTCATACTAGAGACAGCACTGCAGATATAGATAATATATTTCAAGTGAACGGAAGAAGAAGAAAAAACACATTTTTATTTATGGCAAGTTACTTGACACACAGAGATTAGCACAGGGCCCCTATAGCCGTGAGACCTCTGGGCAAGTATTGAGCTGACCCATGCGTTAGGACGGCCCTGCCCATAGATGCTCCATCTGCAGCAGCAAATGTCTTAAGGTGTAGACGCTAACTGTTCCCGTAACACACTGATTATACACACAACCAGTAAGCATTGATAATCTTTGGCTGCCATCTTATCAATCACGTGAATTTCTAATCAGATCTGTGGTTCTGACCCAAATATATCATCTGACCAAATTATCTAAACATTCCCCTCTGTCTTACTCAAGCTCTTTTACCATCAAGTTTTCTGCTATTAATAATTTCAAATTCCTTCTCCTCATAACATGTCCCAAAATCTCTGGACTATTAAAATGCATACTACCTGCACAACCTATTGCTCCTTGAATCTCACTAAAAATTAACAACAACAACAAAGTTACCAAACTTACAGCTGTAGGTCTGGCGTTTGCCATCACTAGAAAAACGCCGGCATGTTCTGCATTGGTGATCCACACTTTTGTTCCATTCAGAATGTAATAGCCTTTATCCAGAACTGCTGATGTCCGCAACGAGAAGGCGTCTGATCCAGACTCTGCCTCAGAGAGGCAAAAGCTTCCTATCTGTAGAATGAGGTTTGAACAACGGATCAACATCATGGCACATGAGTAGTAACCCATAAGTGCTCTGTTATACTTCTAACTCAAGTCTGAGTCCGAAGTAGCTCAGCGCAGTGCAAGGACTCCATAGCACCGGCGAGGATCCTGAAATATTTTGGGTAGATTTTCAACTTCAAATTTGGCCCGGGCAGTGACGATAGGCTACTCTTTTCGATTTCCAACTGCCAAGGGATTATTTTACGTGAGCAACAATACACACGGGCGTTCCATCTCACTAACCAGAGACTAGGGGAAATTAATAGAAGTCCACGTGAATAGAAAAAAATCCCAGCCTTCAGCGGGGCTTGAACTCGCGACCTCTAGCACTCTAAGCGGACACTATACCTCGAGACCACACAGTCCCCTACCTATCTGTAGATAAGAGTTCTATGCTGTTATGTATTTTAGTTTCATATAATGTACACTGTTGTTTAAACTTAGCATGCATTACAGATAAAATGCAAAAGAAGCCTGAAAGATGAGTCTTTGGAAGCACCGAACGTAAGAAGAGCCTGGGTGCCTGATTTGTGAAACTTTGAAAATAAAGTTAGTTTATCTGTTCAGTTATGACTGCAGTAAAAACCTGCCCACATAGCGGATAGATGTCTGTACAGAAACATGTCTGTCTACACCACTGGCACAGCACCTTGTGTACATAAAGACGTCTGTCTATGCCACTGGCACATCACCAACTACATCATCATACAGTGCACCGACAACAGGTGTGAGTGCTCATGCTTCTCCCCAACAGCACATGGGCAGTGCCTGTCTTAACACACGGGTCCACTAAACCTATGACCGGGAAAACCAAGAGCACAGGGATCCCATGATAATCTCTGTACATAAAATTCTGCAAAACCGAAAAGGCTGAAAAGGTCCTACTCTTTACTTGATTTATGTGATACATCTTCCATCTGATGTTATTTACATGTTTAGATCATTTCTGTACTTGCTCCTACATTAACATCACTGACTTTACAGGTGTTTCAGATTTACACCCCCTAAAATATTTACCATTATTTGTGCCTTTAAATTAATCAAGCTGAGCACATTTTTCATTTTCTTTATTCACTGTATGTATCATTTTCTATGGTTACTTCTGACTTGTTGCAATCAAGACACCGTCGTGAGCATAATATAACAGTACAATCCATACAGGCATTGTAAACTTAATAGGTAGAAATAGACTTTACACAAATGTGACTTCATATGAAAATCTCAAAAGTGATGAAAACATGGGTAACTGCAGTCAAGCTAATACCAAGAAATTAATACCATGAAGTCTAAAAAGCTTAACAAGGGTGGGTAGGGTGGGGGGGGGGGGGGGGGGGGGGGGGATTGACAAATACTTGAATACAGCAAGCTTTAACTTGAACAAATGTCGAGCCATGAAGCCACTGACACATGTACATTTACTGCTCTAACGATGTTCCCGTAAGTCAATGCGCCAGAAGTTTGTTGTCTAGGGTAATAGCGATTGCGTAGTACATTCTATTTACTGTCGTTATATCTAGATATTTCTCACCGTCAGTACACGGGGTTTGCACAGGCGGAGGGGGGATGGGGGTAGTGGGAGCAATGTACACAGACAAGAGAACATATGCATTTTTTATTTTGTGTGTGTGTATATTGTCCTCTCCTTCCTTTTTCATTAAGATTCTTGGTCACAGTTTAGTGTATCAATTTATCCACAATATGAACATGAACACAACTGGTGACCAGAAAAAATTTAATGAATTTTTTGCACTGAGCACACACTATTATAAAGAAGCTCAATAAAAGAAGGGGAAAAATACTAAGAGAAACAATTAAATGTTTATACTGAAGTCTTTATTGACAAGCACCACAACAGAAGAAGAATCCTAGAAGCCAGCTCAGCAAGGAGTCATATGAATAACCATAAGTGTCTATGCTTGTATAGGAAAGGGAAAAAAGGAAACAAAACTGAAATAAAAGAATAAATTTAGTAACAATAATTCTAATAATACTAGTCAAAGTAATAACAGTAATACAGTAAACCTTGTTAACATAAACTAACTTAAGAAGAACTCTTGGTTAAGATGCACACAATTCTGGTCCATGCAAGGATGTTTTCATATGAGTCCCTGATTAGCGCAATTATTTTATTTTAATAACAAATTCTTGACTTTTCAGTCTTACGGAATTCATGTTAACAAGATTTTACTGTAGTAATCTGCTCCTGGCTCCCTGCTGATCTGATCAATCATAGCTTGTGTTCAAGGGTAATTAGTGTTCTTAGGTTATACTGGGTGTTGGGAAATGAGCAGTTGGATAGATTGGCCGGTTCTGCACCACTTGGTGGTGAACTGAGGTATGACAAGCTGGATGTTGTGAGGGCCCTTTGGGAGCGAGTAAACAATGTGGAGGCTCAAACAGTTCACTACGGCCTGAAGAGAGTGGTGCTGCCTGGAGTTACCAGGGGATCCAGCCAATGCTCAATACTCAAGGGAAAGGCAAGATGATGTACAATCGGACAGTTACTGGTGTCTTTTGAATTGCAAATTTCCCTGCTGCTGAAGATGGGGACGCAGTACTTATGGCAGTGACCCAAGTGCTATGATGTTGATTCCTAATTTAATATTTAATACTGTGTTCAGTAAATTCACTGTTGGATACCAGCTTAACTGCAGTCATTCCTATTTTCATCAATTTTATGAACAGAAAATTAGTTGTGCATCTTTGACAGTACATTGCAGAATCAATCCGAGAATTTTTGGCTGCTTTTGGTTTTTACTGGGCAATTCTACTTTTTCCACCACTTCATGAACGGTCGGTTCTCAATCACCTATCGAAATCAATGCCAGGCGGTTTGCTGAGAAACAGAAGAAACAGATTTCATAAGCTCACCATATCTGTAGCAAGTCTAGGGAGGTATTTCCGTTTCTGCTCCTCTGTGCCAAGTCTGACAATCAGCATGTTGACCAGTGTGTTCTGCACATCACACAGTACACTGACGGATGGATCCACTTTTGCTAACTCTTCTATGGCAATTGTGGCCACAAAAAAGGTTGAGTTTGTGCCGCCATATTCAGCAGGTATTTCAATTCCCAAAAGCTAAGAGCAGAGGGTAAAAGTTAAACAAAGGATTATTCAAATGGAAAAAAGTGAAAAGGTCTATCATTACTTTACACCACAGTTTTTTGTGTGTGTTTTTTGTTTTCAATATTAAAATATATTAAAGTTAAGGTACTATTTAAAATTGCTGCATTTTAGTTCAAAGGAGTTGGAGGCATATACAAAGGCACCTCAGGCCATGAACTTAATTCATTCTTTTACTTCGTTCACAAACAAAAAATTAATGCAAATTAACTGGCCTGCCCCAGAAACGTAAGTCTTTAGGGTGACTTTTTAACTTATTTTTATGAATTTATGTATTCAGCATGTTCATCACTGGTCTTTGAGATAGTTAGTTAGTTGCATCTCTTTACACGACGTTGCAGAACCAACACCAGCATTTTTGGGTGGCTGTTGTGGTTTTTCTAGGCAAATTTATATCCAGTAATTTGCCATTGCTTTCTGGACGGTTGGCTTCTCGATACCACTGTTAAAACCAACACAAGGCAGGCAGCTGGGATCAAACCCAGCACCCCGGCATTATGAAGCTTGTTAGCAACGACTAAGCCCCAGACGCCGGCCTAAGATAGTACAGATCATATATTTAGCAGTGCTGTACTGCTGGCAAGATCAGAAACATAAACATTGTTCCCATATTTAGTCATTATTTCCTGCTTTGTTTCCATTGTAATATGTTTAGGCTTCTTTACACAGCTGTCATACCATTTTTAACTTTATTGAGAGCAATAATGAGGATTAATTGAATGCACACACACACAAAAGCAACAAAAATAAAAGTTCCATCAAGAACAATGCAACAACAATGTTCACAGCGTACAAAACTAAGTACAACTGATGCTGTTCAAGAGCTGAAAACATGACACCAAAACCATGTTGCGCGCTCGTGTACCGGGGCACTGTTCGTGGGTCGAGCCAACATTTGTTCAGAAATTGTGTGCATCGGATGATTTGTTCATGACTAGAGGTGTTCGTGACCTGTGACCCGAGGTACCACAGTACTAGGTAATTGGTATCAACTCCGGTCCTTTTTAACCTATTTATCCAAAAAGGGAATAAAAGTCTCTCAAATCTTCTTAACTTTTCTAAAACCCTGAAAGTAGTTTTTTTTTTAAAGAACTAAATAAACTGCAACAAATCAACGGCTGAAGCAAATATGCTGGTGATAGAAAAGAACACACACTGTGCACGTCTATGCCATCTTCGAGGTTGAGATAAGAGACAAATAACCAGCTTCTCATGGGAACAATTAGTAGAAGTATCTTCGAGTGGCTGCTGCATTGGAGGACTGAGCAGGCATGGGAATGCCCAATGTGCAGTGATGTCGATTGTGATAACATAACACACTGTCAAAATGTGTTAAATTTTAACTAGAATTTTCTTCCCTTGGAATCCACAGTGTAAATTTTTAAAAAATTAACAGAGACCTAAAACACAGAGGATAGAATCAGAGACTGGGGGGGGGGGGGGGGGGGGAATAATATTTAGGAGAAGACATGGATGGAGCTGCAGAAGATGACAAAAGGCAGGAAAGCTTGTCATGAGTTGACTGAGATGAAATAGAGGCGGGATTTTTTTTTTTTTTAAACCTACTGGAGGATTAAAAACATCAGCAATTAAAAACAAAAACTGATACAATGAAAAGCTAAATGAAACAAAGACAGCATTAAATGCCACATGGAAAATAGAAGAGATACAAAAAGTTGGGGGGGGGGGGGGGGGATAGTAACATTTTAAAAAAAATATGTACCCCATTGTCGTGAAGAGCTTGAATGACTTCTGGTTTCATCTGACTAGTCCGATCCATCTCCGCTACAAATGGCTGTATCTTCTCTGCAGCCAAACGAGCCACTGGAGACATGTAAATGTATGTTAGTTACAATACATGCAGAGACAACTGTTGACCAGATCAAGAGGTTTATGAGAAGAATGTATTCAGCCAAGTGAGAATCTGAATATACATTCAGTCCTCCCCGTGTGGGTTTTGAGGCTCTATTGTGGGAAAAACAAGAACAGACTCACTGTCTACCCAAACTCATGTCCTAACAGTAAACTAATTAGGATCTTTCTTCAAAGTCATTGTGCATCTACCTGACAAGCAAAGGAACCAACACTAAGGAACCTAGTCCATACAGCGTTGATGATATCAGCTCCTGTCCATACTTCTTCTCATTGGTATTGGTGCATTACTTGCCAGCTGGTCAGCTCTTTCATTACCATTTACTCCTGTGTGACCAGGTGTGTAGATCCAGATTAAGGAGGTTAAATGCAACGTTCTAAAGCTTTCTAACCATTCAGAGCATAGTTAGGAGTTCCTGATGAATACTCTCTCTATGAGTTCTAGGGTCCTAAATAGGAAGGAGGTGGGGGGGGGGGGGGATAAGACCTATTGCCCCTAACACAAGTTGTAAAGGTCGACCAATCAGTGGTGTTTCTTTCGAAGTCGAAGTGCATCTGCCTGCAAGGCCAGGAACCAACACTCTGCATACAAATAAGCCAGATCTTTAAAAATGGACGTGTACACATCCACTAAAGTTCAGAAGTGGACGAACAACCAGAACTTTCTGCCGGAAATTAGAGCTGGTGAACGTGAATAAAACCAATTAATCTAACTGTCGGTGTGACAAAATGGCGGCTAAACATTTGATGCAAGAGTGTCCACCATTTGCAGGACACAGACAATTATTTTGGCCTACACATGAAACTTTTGATGACAAATTCTATGAAGGTGATGACAAGCTCAAATTGAGGCATACTTTCCAGAAAACATATTTTGGCTAATGTTTATATGTGTACAAAGAAGAAGGATATAAAGTAATTAACAATTTCTACATTTGTTATCAGAGAGCTGCAGTGGTGTAGTAGCTAGATACTTGTCTGCAGAGCCAAAGAATATGGGTTCAAATCTGCAAGGAGCCAGATTTCCTTTCAAACATGACTTTGGTCAATTAAACCTTAAATGGGTACCAGGCAGAGCCCTGGAAGTAAAGGTGGCCAGCGTGATGCTGACCTCACCATCCATCCAAGGCTGACTGGTGTATAAAAATATCAGTCTGGCCCAGTGGTTCTCAACCTTTCTAATTCTGTGACCCTTTAATACAGTTCCTCGTGTTGTGGCGACCCCCAACCATAAAAATATTTTTTGTTGCTACTTCATAACTTCAGTGAATATGTGTTTTCCTATGGTCTTAGGTGTCTCCAGTGAAAGGATCGGTTGATCCCCAAAAGGTTGAAAACCGCTGGTTTAGCCTCAAATTCCAGTCAGACCTTTACTTACAATTTTTACAAATGTGCATGCTTAAAAAGACCCAGAATGGCAAACTCCATCTAGAATGGGTTGACAGCATCAGGAAGTCCAGCCCCCAAAAACTATACTGGCTGTACTCACTGGGAGACACCGGAGTGAAAGGAAATGAAAGAGCTGACAGATTGGCAGTGTCAGCAGTGGTTAATGAAGGAGAAATTATGGACAGAACTAACATACTGAATGTACTGTGTTTTATAGACAGGCAGAGGAGTCAGAGATGATAAACCGCCTGCTGGAAATGGATATTAAACAATGACAAGCGTGGGGAAACTAGCTGTGGAGCAAAGAAAGAACTACTGGGTAGATTGAGCAAGGAGACACTGAGATGGCCGCTGCACGGGAGGATGAAACATGACTGGGTCAGACTGTGCTAAAAGCCAGGCATTTCTAGCCACTGGACCAGTGGACCTCTCCAGTTCTGGGGGCTTGTCCAAATAAGGTTACCTGGCTAAACCATTTAACTAATACAGAACAGTAAGCTAGCAACAGAACAGATAGAGAATCTGCACACTGAAAGACTACTTCAACAGGGGGTGAGTAGAAGTTCTTGGAAGATATTCAACACTGAGGGCAAAACATAGGCAGACTTTTAATCAGGCTGCAACTGGTACTACTAGCATGTTGATAAAGAAGGGGGCGAAGTATTTGTGGGAACATCCCGAGTCCACTGATGTCAATTGTTGATTCATTCATATTCGTTAGGCTACTAGAAATATTAAGACAAACTTTAAGAAAAGTCAAAGATATACCAGAATCTTTCATCATCTGCTCTTCTGGTGATAATAAATCTGAAGGCAGCTGGTGGCCAGTTGTACCCTCCGCGTGTACATGTGAGACATTGGTAGAAGCAGCTCTTGGATGCACATTCGTTGTGTGGATACAGCGCTGGGATATGACTGTTTTGTGAACATTTTTAACACTCACAAATGCCTGTAAATAAATAACATAATATGTCACAGCAAGACAATATTTTGTTTGTCTGTCACAATTTAAAAAAAAAAAAAATTATTTGGAAGCAGAGATGTAGTTTTTTGGACAAATGAAAATACCCGGGCCAGATTAAACAAAGAGTAATGAAGATGTCTTGAAAGAAACTGACTCATGGAGAACTGATTGCCCAAATCAGAAGGAGACATTTGGTCATGTAATGGGAGGAGAAAACAGAGTACAACGAGAGTGAGAGAGAAGATGCAAGGCAGTCTGATATCAGGGCATGGAAGATCATCAGTGTCTAAAATTATTGAAAGTATATGAGGCAGAAAGTTGTGGACAGATATTACTACAGATGCCATAGAATAAAAGGACTATAGGAAGCAGAAGAAGATTACAGCAATCATCATCATGTGCCATGTCAGTAAGCATTAGCTGTCGCTTTTCACCATCTCACATGATCACCAGAATGACGGCTTAGTTCAATGTTTTTGTCTAGCTCCATCATATGACCAGACCATCCAGGTATTCATCCCATTGCCTTCCTCTTGCTCTCTTTCCATCAATCTTGCCCATAGTTACAAGTTCTTGAGTCTGTTACCTTTCATAACATGTCCAAAAAATACTGACTGGCTAAGTCTAACTGTTTTAAAGAGTTTACAACTTTCATCTGTCTCGATGAGGACTACTTTATTTGTGTTTTTTTATCCTTCCATATTCTTTGCATTCTTCTCAGAAACCATAAATAAATGTTCTTCAGCTTGTCTGCTTACTGTTCATGTATCACATGCACATAACAACATAGATTCTACATAGCAATACAAAATACTCTTTTCATCGCTGCAATAAACATCTTCTTACTGGTAAAAAATCTCCTGCATTTTGCTAAAGGCCACTTTTACCATGGCAATTCTTGCTCTAATTTCTGCAAGACATCTTGCATCTGAGTACAGAAAAACCTTGCTGACACGAACTCACTTAAGAAGAACACTCGGCTAACACGAACCAAATTTTGGTCCCAGCAGGAATGTATTATTGTTACTAGTCCCTGCTTAGTATTTTTTTTTCTTTAAATCCTTACTCAGTTTTCAGTCCTTTGGAATTCATGTTAACAAGGTTTTACTGTATGTAGGTTTGGAAAAACTTAAAACATGGCAAAAATAAAACAAAAATGTCAGTCCCCATTCCAGTCTAAGTAGTAGATTCTACACACAGTCCTCTGACCTATGTCAGCTACTGCTAAAGTCAGGGGAAAGAAATAGTACTATCAATCTACTTGATGTAATATTCAAACAGCTGTAACCAGTAACAATACAATATCCCACCCATATCAGGAAACCTCACCCCAATATGGGAAACAGTTTTTTGTTACTGTGAAGCCCCATCACTAATATTAATATTTAATAAAAATATAACCAACCGGTTGAGGGTTTCTGGGACTTGTGCCCAAATGATGCTCATACGAATCGTGGCACTTTGTGTCACCTGGTATTTATAGCTCACTGTGCAATTCTGTTGGGTTTAACGTCAGTCACCCACCCATATCACTTCAGTGACCGGATCACCCAGTGTCAACTGCTCTCTGGTCAGGGCAGTATTCAGATTTTGGGTGTCTCTTTTGATCGCATTACTCATCACCATTGCAGGAATCCTTTTCATGGCTCTTGGTGGCGTGCAATGCTAAGCCATTTTATATGACACACAAAACCTGGTCATAATTATAACCTAAAGATCCCTATTCGGGATGCTGGCTGAACATGACGATTTTCATTCAGCAAAAGCACCGGCTCTCCTTTGAATCGTTCCCCGAAATGGCGGCTTTAATATGATGGCGTTCAAAAGAGAGCTAAATTGGCCAATTTCTGGCCTTAAAATATCCAAAAATATCCGAATGCGGGTCAGTTCTATTAAAAATATATGTGCCGGCTCCGGATAACGAAACAAATGCTCTGACAGGGTCTCGGCGATACGTTGCTTGCCGACCTGCTTCTGCGAGTGTGCCTCACCGCCGAGCATATCCCCCGCACCGCGGATGGTGGCTAAACTAGATGGCTGGGACTCACAAGCGGCAGCTACCACATCTCCTGCAACTTCCTCCAATTACTGTACTCGTGAGTCCCAGGCACCTAGTTTAGCCCCCATCCGCGCCGCGTGTAGCGGGGGATACGCTCGGCGATGAGTTTAATTGCGTTTGGCGCATGCCGACAAGTCTGACATCTACCGCTGCTAAATCCTCCAATCGGAAGAACACAGTATTGCTAATCGGCTTTCATCGTCTGTAATGTCTCAAAATTGATCAACGGTCGCTAATATCGTCTGCTAGTATCGTCTGCAGAAAGGCTCGAAATTGTTGTCAACTGTCGGTATTTATCGTCTGCTACTACTACCGTGTGCAAATGTTGATATTGATTGTCAAGTAATCCTAGTTTTGCCGCGATTTGTTCCTTGGCAGAAAGTCCGTAATTTAGATACACACGAACACCGTCGTTCGGATATTTTTGGATATTTTATGGCCATTTTGGAGAATGATTCAAAGGAGAGCCAAAGAACCTACCCACAGCCTCTCTACAGTCTACCTATCCCATATCAATGATATTATTAATTATTATTAATTTTTTTTTTTTAAACGTCTTTTATTCATATTTTCTGGGCAGAGAGAATGATGAGCTACCTGCCTGGTATGATTATTTATCACCTAGCTCTTAACCTGAATATTTTCATATATAGAAAAATGGCAAACCTGCGACAAAAGTCTGATGACAAACTTGGGCACAGACATCTCGTTTGTTTTCTACAGATCTTTCGTTTCGTTAACATAGTTGTGTTTTTTACTTGTACACTGTACATAGTCTTTTCTACTCGTTCTTTTTCTCATCCAGGGTTTCCCAACATTTTGGTTGGATGTTCGCTTTTTAAAATCAGTTTCTCTTCCAGAGCCCTTTGGCTGCTATTTATTTCTTTACTATTTCAGTTCAAAAGACTCACAATGCCTTCTTTTGTTACACTATGTATGGTACACATTTATTTACTTGTCCTATCACATTTTTTTTCTTTTAAGTTTTGTTGTTACTTTCCAGTTGTTAGAATAACACCTCAAAGCTGTATATTTCAGCTGTATAAGACTAAACACGTATTGCTCTAGGATACAGCAACGGTAGCATAAACATTGTTGAATTCACACTATCTGGGCTGAAAGATCTAATATTTAATGTCGACCAGTTTTTAGTTTTAATTTCCCAGAACGACCGGGATCTCCGCTGCTCTAATGACCTCTGTGTGGATAACTAAGGCAGTTACAACAAAAACAACAACAAAGCTTACAAACATTCATTTACTGGTGCCTGTGTAGAATAGAGGGAATCAAATAGTACGATAGAATCACTAATGTAGAGCTTTATGAGATGTCAAGTAACCAGCAAAACACCCCTATGCTAGTGGTTCAGTCCAAAGCTGTACCCCATTATGCTAAATATATAGCTTTCAATGCAGAATATTCCGACATAGATAAAAAAAAAAAGTCTTTCTTTAATAAGTAAAGGTCAGGATATTCAATTCTAAATCTATTGGGAGTAAGTTATATTGTGAATTCACTCACAGGTAAGTGATTTTCAAGAGTGGTGGAGCCATTTTGAATGGCCGAACCACCACCTGTCTTGATGGAAGGAATATTTTCCGTTTCTAGTTCGGGGACTGTTTGAATCTTGACGTCACTCTGGAAGTAACTTACAAAACTAAAAGACGGACAGAAAATAATCTCTGTCAACTGTCATACATATGCATTGAAATATAACATATTCACCAGGGATTTTCACGAGAGTATGGGATGTGAGAGATATAAGCGAAGAAAAAAGAATGTACCTACCTGTGTGGTCACAAAAGTCCAAAACCCACGGGCTGCTCCCCGCTGACTTCCAGAGGGCGCAGCCCCTGTCGAGCGGGAGGCCTGATACGGTTGTGAGGTTAAGCAGGCATGTGCAGGACGTGACAATTCCTTGGGTGAGCCCAGAACCAGAGCGCCATGTGCCGGCTCTGCATGCATGGAAGCCTCCTTGGATGGCGGGGAATGCCCATGATCTGCCCCTGCCTTCCCTTGAGGGCTAACTGTTCCACAGGGGCTGCCCCAAAGGGGTACTCCGGTGGCAATACCTGTGGCGATGGAGACAAAGTGGACACCACACAAATCAGGCAACGTCTCGACCCACACACAAAAAAATGGCCACAGTCACCCTAGAAATAGGCCTGACGTCTTCCTTCGAAGTCGGCGTACAGCTGCCCATGAGGCAGGGAAATGAAAAACGGTTGTACACGCAAAAATCAGGTCCAGGTGAAAGCCAAAAGTCCAAGCGGACGATTAACCGGGACCTTCCACTGGAATTCACAGCCGGTGATCGATAAAAAAAAAAAAAAAAAAGAACCTGACAGTACTGGCTTACCTGGGAGTTACTTCAGGATCATAGTCAGATTGATCCAAAGAAGTACTGCAGTCAAGCCACCAACCAGCATCTAGGTATATCTTTTTACCTTGTTACAGTCACCTGAGCAACGCCTTGGGACGTAACGTGTTGTAACACGTGCTAAAGGGCAGCTGATGCTAATTCGTCATTATCAAGAGCGGCCACCCAATGTCTGTCGACTGCAAACAGCCACCGGCCGAGCCTGAGGTTCTTTTTAGAACTGTATAGCTATGAATTTAAAGGGAGTCAATCTTTATACTGCAATCGGACAATAACTATTCATATTATAGACAGTATATACATGTAGTTAGGTATATATCTACTAGTGAACACAGTGCCTTTGTGAACACTGTTATCAAGGCCTGAAGTCAAGTTCAACGCTGCTTTTTGTCAAATATTGCCAATCACTATAAGCTGAGTATGCTTTGAGGGAATCTGAGGGTAAAGCCGCCTTGACACCGGGTACCCGAAAGTACTTTCACCCTATCACAACACCAGTGCAGCGATGCATTTATAACAGTGAACTATAGGAGTCAAGGAGTCATTCTTGACTATATGAAACATTATTTATGTCTTACTTTCCTATATGTCATTCTTCCTTGTCAGTCACTTGAGATTTTCCACATTCTTCTTCTTTGCGTTCGACAGCTGTAAACTCTGACGGAAAGTTCTGGCTGTTCATCCACTTCTGGATTGCAGTCCTGTTTCAGAGCCTGAGTGTTGCGTGTGCATCTGTTTTTACAGATCTGACTTATTTGTATGCAGACTGCTGGTTCCTTGCCTCTCAGGCAGATGCACTCCGACTTCAAAGAAAGCTCCCAATTAGTCGACTCTTACGACATGCTTTTGGGTAGGCAGTGGGTCTATTCTTGTTTTCCCTATAACAGGGCCCCGGAACCCACACGGGAAATGTTCCATATTGTTATGAACTTATTACATAATGCATTGCTATCCTTAAAACATCTTTGTTGGTGTCGGGTATTTCACAGTTCACTTTAGTAAGGTCTTTGTTATTCAATCAGATTTCTTTTGTGTTCTGTGTTTTGACTGTGATAGTGATCCTATACAGTCTGGGGGCAATCAAGTGTCGAGGGAGTCGAGCCAAGTTGTGTCCTGGACTTTGTTTGGTGCCAATAACTTGAGATACCTCATTCTTGGAATGGTGTTGGAAAGCTTCTGGAGCTGCTGAGTACCGCCTAGACCAGTGATTCTCAACCTGCCTAATGCCGCAACCCTTTAATACCGTTCCTCATGTTGTGGCGAACCCCAGCCATACAATTAGTTTTGTCTGTACTTTATAACTTCAACTAATATAGGTTTTGTGATGTTCTTTGGCTACCCCTGTGAAAGTTCGACCCCCCCCCCCCCAAAAAAAAAGGGGCAAGACCCATTGGTTTAGAACCGCTGGTCTAGATCAATACGAGCCACCATCACAACATGTTGCAATTCTAGAGTGTCTTAAACAATTAAAGGTGACCCTAATTTAGACACTTGACAAACCTGTATTGTGACAGGAAAGAACAAAACAAGTTCCAATGGACCAAGAGGTAAAGAAAAGATGCTGACGTTGGATAGGGCAAACGTTGAGAAAACATGAGAGCAATATAACTAGAATTTCTTTGCACTGGAACCCACAGAAGCATAGAAATAAAGGAAGACACACACACAAAACATGGAGAAGGGAGCTAGAAAATGAAGTTAAAAAATGGGAAGAGCTGCTTGGCATGCGATAACGAAGGAGATAAGGACTGGCGTGAGTTTGTTTGTGACCTATGTTCCACTGGGGGTTAGAAAGGAAGAAGAAGAAGAAGAAGAAGAAGAAGAAGAAGAAGAAGAAGAAGAAGAAGAAGAAGAAGAAGAGAAGAAGAAGAACGTGCTCTTGTATGCTCTTTCTTATGTGTTGTGTAAGTTGATCATTATTGTTAAGGCTAAAATTGATGCCTTCGTTCTATATTTTAGTGTGATTTATTTCTTGCTCTAATAAGAATGAACTCTTTAATGAAAGGAATCTCATTAAATATAATAACGACCATATCTATCTTTACTACGGGAGATGCAGTGTTCGAGGCATCGAGCGTGCCGACTATCTGGCTGTCGCAATGACGGGTTCGGTACCAGACGGAAGTGATGTGATTAACGCCTATCGCATAGCAACTGCGACAATAAGAAGGAATACGAATCTCTAGATATCGGAGTGCAGCCTGGATCAGCCAGACATGAATATTTTACTAATGACACACGACGTCTGATTAATCAACACATAATGGGGTGATCAGCCATTGTATGCTTGTGGAGCTAATGATGAGAATGATGAAACCGAAGCACCTGAGGGTGCTTTAATTATAGTCCTCATTAATCATCGATTATCTCATCTGTTGTTCTTTGTTGAAATGTATCACTGATTTCAGTCCTAGTCTTCTTTATATTTTTTTCGTTTCTAAAGAAACTCCTGGTTTTGCTATTATAATGTCTCCATTTTTTTGTATTCACCCCCCCCCCACCCCCCCCCCCCTTTCCTTACCCGAACCCCTTTCTTTCTTGTCACTCAGGTCCATATTCAGATGCTTCGACAAAGTCTTGCTGTCAGAATAGGATGAAAACAAGGACTTTTCTCCTCACACAGAGAATGGAGAACGGCACATGTGTACAATGGCAAGTTCAAACTGCAACCAGTCATAGACATGTACACGCTTCACAACCCGCCCATATTGGACTAAAGTACAGTGTTGCCATTTTTCTTTGACAAAAAATATCCAAAACGGTGTCCAAAAATATCTAAAAAGATCTAAATCTGCGTGAAAAAGATCTAGAAAAAACATCCAAATTGAAAAAGTCAAAAATTACATAGCTTTTGTTATGACTTACCCTACATAATCATGTCCTCACCTTCACTGATGTCTGCCTCACAAGATCCACAGGATAAACTTTGCTTGGATAATGAAGTTGAAGCTTCAGATCCAAAATGACACTGGTATGCTTTAGCTGTTCAAATTTCTTTATGTGGAACAGTAGGCTTATTTCTCTAGTCTCATCAGACCGAATTTTAATGGCACGATAGCATTTAAGAGGTCAAATTGCATCCTGTTTTTTAGGTTAGATTTGATATAATTCCTAGCACTGAAAACTCTAGTAAGTTAGTATGATTTAAGCGCGTTTTTATTAATCAGTACCGGGGCTGCCAGATATCTGTGCGTTGACCCCAGTGAGAGTTCAAAGTTTAAGTAGTGGCAGTTGTCACAATGTACGTGCCAGACCAAAACAAAAATATTGTAGTAAATATTTTACACAGTAATTATTAAATTGACAATGAAAGAAAAAAAATCTATATAATATCTAACTCCATATGAAAAGAATCTAGATAAATATTTACGATCTAAACGTCAAAAACAGTATTTAAATGCAATGAAAAAGATCTAAATTTGGATATAAAAGATCCAAAGTGGCAACACTGCTAAAGTAGCTTCCAGTCAAAATGGAAGTTGGGCATATTCTCTGTTTTTAGTCGTGACAATTTTTTCCCTGACTGACTGACTTTCTACCCCATCAGGACATCACACATGCGATAAACACCCGATGACATAATGTGCCACCATGTGGGTGAGGATCACCGTGGAGAGGTCCCAGAAACCGCGTTCAGCCCCTAGGCCATATTTATGGCCAGGCTATACTGCGGCCAGAGCCAGAGTAGGGCTTTAAATAACGAAAAATTTCGTCTTGAAAAGGACGGGAAGTACATTGCAATTTGTTTCCTTTCGACAGACGGTGGCAAAACAACGATATCTGCTCCATCCTTCTGGGTTATAATTGGGAATTATAGTCCATGCGGCCTCTCTATTTCAAAACTGTTTATTAATGTTTGATAATTTTCAGTTATTTAATATTGTACAGATTATGTATTAATTGCAACAGATTAATGGAATGTGGATTGTTAAAGTCCTTTTCAAATATAGTTATGAAAATCTATTCTGTCTTATGATATGATATCACCCCATTGTTTTCATGTTACGGTTTATCTTATCTGTTGTGTATATCGTGGCATATGTACGCTTCCGTGGTAGTAACAACTGGTCAAATTGTTTTATTTAAAAATGAGATAAACTAATGTAGAGGTTAATGATGGCTTTCGTGACTGGCCGTTCCCGACAACAGTGGGCGGCAATTCTGGCCTGGCAGGGAACTGTTAGAGATGGCACATCTCACAGCAGCCGTTTATGTTTTTATTTTGCATGTGCAAGCTTCAAGATGCTGCTGGGAAAGACACACCCCTTCCCCCTTATTTTTTCAAATGTGACAGTGAAGGAAATTTTGTGTGACTGGACATTTATGCTTCGACCAGTCCGTAGTTGAACCTTGACTAACTAATCAATAAAATATTATGGGCAATGGGGTCCAAGAGTGCGGTCGACGCACGCTTTCACACCGAAAACGAAGTCATGGTGCAAGTCATACTCACCCCAGACAGCTCAGTGAAGAGAGAGTGACGTTCCACCCCATCAGGACCACACAACGAGTGATAAACAACCGGTGACACAAAGTGCCACCATTCAGATGAGAATCACCCGGGCACAGGTCCTAGAATCCCTGTTCAACAGTTAGGTTATATGAGGGCTCCCAACAACAGTCAAGGCGGAGCTTGAAAATTTAAAAAAAAATTGCGTCCTATATTATGACGAAGTTAGTGGTTTGGCTTGTTTGCAGTGTTAATGCGATCAAAAGAGACAGACCCAAATACTGTTCAGACTGGCGACGAAGTCGTCTACCGGCGAGCCAATGAATGACCTGGTCACCGATTAGCTCAGTGTAGCAACCCTTTCTTCCAATATATATGTCTACCAGCTGCTGTCACCACGCAAGTTCTCCTTGGCGAAGTGGTCAAGCCATCTGCCGTGAGCTGTGAGGGTCACAGGTTCACTTTATATTAACTTTTAACTACCCAGCTCGAACCATTTTCAACAGTACCAACAATAATCTGACTGTGCGCCCATCTCGCTTTTCCTCTGAGTGTAGAGAATGCCAGCCAGATCCCCTGGTCACTGCATGCTGCACAATTCCCTACACTTCTCATTATGCCATCACCTATGAGAGCCTCTATTTCCACACCAAAGCACAATTTTCTCCATTCATAATGACAGTCTCTTTGACAGCACAACACATACCACATTACAAGGTTCCCCACATAATTATTCAACACACAGGCATCTATGAACCTCTTTAAACTACAGCGAAAAATGCAATGGTATAGACATGTAATAAGATCTAACGACCTCTCAGAAACAATACTACAGGGCTCAATAGAGGGAAAGAGGAGAAGAGACTAAGACCTGGATACAGAATTTGACTGACTGGCAGGCCTTAGGCAGGCCACCATGAAGTCCCTCGTATCTGACCATCAAAGGTGGAAGAACCTGATCAAACAGTCAACAGGAACTGGTGACCCAAGGACACGCAGTGTTATGGGACAACAATGATGATGGCGTTCACAACAAAACAGGATCCCAGGATTTTTGTACAATTTATTAGGTAAGATACATAGTAAAAAATGTGTCCATATACATCAAAGAGAGTCAACTACATCAATATATAATCTCAGTCTCAATGATAAAACGGTAGTCGTTTGCCTTGCACTCTAAAGGTGAGTAGATTCACTTTCCCACTGTGTTGTTTGGTGCATGGGTGCATTTTTTTAAAGAGATCACTAGGATCATTACTGGATCTACAGAGTATGTGCTTTATGTGACATTTACAACAGGCAGCCAGACGCTCTGCAGACTGAAAGAAAGAGAGAGAGTGACAGAGCGAAAGAGAGAGAGAGAGTGACAGAGCGAAAGAGAGAGAGAGTGACAGAGCGAAAGAGACAGAGAGAGAGAGAAAGAGAGAGAAAACATGGCAAATTTTAGGAAGGCATTTGCCGCCTACCAAGAAATGAGATGCTTGCCTGAATGCATATAGTGTCTTTTTCTGACCAACCAAACAGTCGTGCACAGCTCATTCAAAATTAATGCTTTATTAATGCTCCTTATATACAGCATATGGTAAAGGTTGTAAGAGATGAATAAGGGAGCGGTAGACCTTAGCTACTCCCCACCCTGTGACAAAAACAGTTCAGTAGTAAATGCCTTGTACTATCTGTGCTGGAGTTTTGGTAAAGTTAACACTCACCATTCCATTGTTTTGCTTTTGTTTTGGTGCATTCATTGCAATTTCCCGACTTTACAACAGCATTTCCAATTTAATTTTTCCAATTATTTGAATGTTCTCCCTATGGGGCTTGAGGGTACCCATTGTGGTGGTCAAGGTGGGGCGGGGGGGGGGGGGGGGGGGGGGTGGGGGTAAAGAGAATGAATATACACACAAGCATGCAGTAAAAGTAAACTAATTTCAGGTGTTTCCTTCGCAGTTAAGAGTGCATCTGCCTGAGAGGAATCAACAGTCTGCACAGAAATAAGTCAGATATGTAATAGGGATATGCACACAAAACTCAAGTTCTAAAATAGGGCCAAAGTTTAGAAGTGGATGAACAACCAGAACTTTCTGCAGGAGTTTAGAGGCAATAAACGTGAAGAAGAAGATGATACATTCAAGAAAGTGCTGTCTTGTGTGTTGATCCCTGGGCCCTATTTCAGGGGAATAAAGAAGAGACCCAACTGCCTTCTTAACAAGCATATCATAAAAGGCGACTTATTAGGGGTCTTTTCTTTGAAGTTGGAATGCCTCTGCCTGAGAGTCAAGGAACCAACAGTCTGCATACAAATAAGCCAGATCTGCAAAATGGACGCGCATGCAAAACTCAAGTTCTGGAACAAGACCAAAGTCTAGAAGTGGACGAACAACCAGAACTTTCCGTCAGAGTTTACAGCCACTGAATGCAAAGAAGATAGCATATTCATAAAAGTACTGCAATACATTTCAGTTCACAAGCTTGTCTTTTTTTTAATCATTTAATCATAACTTTACTGCATTACACCTCCGCTTTTTGTCTTCCTCAGATTCATTGTATTTGCAATTTTTTTTGGTGTAGGATAGAAGAGAATCAAGAAAGGAACATAAAAGCAAAATTTATGAACTAAAATAAAATGTGGACATAGTTGCAGTTACTGTAAAACACATAAAAGTATCAGCCAATGTGGAGCCCCTGAGATAGCACACACACACAAACAGGTGTTAATCAGAACTTGAAGCAGAGGAAATAACTAGAGATTATAAAACATACAATATATGTACCGAAAGCTACCTGCCGGCCAGGATTTGAAAATGCAAGTGGTTATGTGTAGGGCTCTTATGTAGGAGATCTGGGTTCAATCCTCTGTAAGGAATAGAGATATTTTTTGTTCCAACCCTAATACCCCAATCCTAGCCTGACACAAAGTCTGTGGTAATTACGCAATACATATGGCCCTTAATCCTCTAGCTCATCACTCACTGCCCCTCCCCCCCCCCCCCCCCCCACCCCAAACATTTTACACCGTCTGAAAAGTGCTAAATACAGGCAGTACAGACAGTGAGTGTAAAACCTCTAAATGATGATACGACCCTGCTGATATAACAGCTAGCTTTGATACATAGCCAACTCAATCAATCAGGTGCTAACCAACTCAATCAATCAGGTGCTAACCAACTCAATCAGGAGCTAACCAACTCAATCAATCAGATGCTAACCAACTCAATCAATCAGGTGCTAACCAACTCAATCAATCAGGTTCTAACATACTCAATCAATCAGGTACTAACCAACTCAATCAAGCAGGTGCTAACCAACTCAATCAATCAGGAGCTAACCAACTCAATCAATCAGGAGCTAACCAACTCAAATCAATCAGGAGCTAACCAACTCAATCAATCAAGAGCTAACTAACTCAATCAATCAGGTGCTAACCAACTCAATCCATCAGGAGCTATGTCTGCAACAAGGGCTGGATGCAACCGATCTCCAACATGCTCTGTTTTTCACACTGGATGACACTCTCTGTAACTGCTGTTTGTCCATCTGTTTATGTTATCCTCCCGTATGATGGATGACAAAAAGTAATGCTTTATATTTTGTGTATCTATGTAAATACTGTATTGGTGTGCAAATTGTAAATTTAGCAGGATTCCTTAAACACTCTTCGGCACTGTTCAGCATTACCAGCCTGTTTCAGTAACAGGTGGCACCACTGTCACAGTTTAAAAATGACTCCTGTGTAGGTTCTGAGGTCCCATTCTGGACAGACCCACTGCCTCCCTATCAAGCATGTTGTAACAGATCACTAATTAGGGGTTCTTCCTTTGAATTTAGAGTGCCTCTACCTGAGAGGTGAGGAACCAACAGTCTGCATACAAAAAAGCCACATATGCAAAATGGATGTGCACCCAAAAAAAAAAAAAACTCAGTTCTGGAGCGAGATCAAAATTCAGAACTGCTTAAACAACCAGAACTTTCCACCAGAGTTTACAGCTGGTGAATGCTAAGAAAAAGACTGTTTTCATTTGCATGGCAAACTAAACAGCACTAACAAATGGTGTTATCATCAACCAGTAGGCTTACAAATGTTGATGTATAATTTTCCCCAGTGCGTTTTTTTATTTCTACTTCAGTGAATGCCAATCATTGCATGTGAAGAAAACTGTCATGCTGTGTTTATATGTAGAAATTACAAATGTTTTTGACGGTCAAAACCTGTCATCAAGAGATGTCAGTTATTCTGTATTAATTCCATTTGGCAAGACTTCATCATTTAAGATACTGTTTGGTGAAGCTGTTCCATTTACTTCATGATTCTCTAGGTATACTGTTGTAAAGTCGCCAGATTTGTGCTGGCCACTCTCCAGACAGACGCGGGAAGCTGCTGGTGACTCGACACTGCACACATGAACCACACACGACCCCTTTGTCTGGACAACAATGTCCACTGCCGTGGAGAGTTTTAGCATAATTCCCCCTGTAACATCATTCTTCGACTGAGAAGTTGAGATGGCATGCTTCAGTGAACCATCATGGCCGACAGAGATAGTCTTCATCAGCTTTGCACCTATTAAATATAAACCAATGCATATTAAAAAGTAAATTAATGGCCTACGTAAAATGTGGAAAAAAAAAGAAGAAGAGAAAACCAAACTTTAAAGCTCCTTTTACATCAACTGACTGATCAGGCATATGACGCAAGATTTATAATTATATAATCAGCACTCAGTGGTGACGTGGTCAACACTGGCCGAATTTACATACAAGGACCGCCGAATACTCCTTTTAGGCTATGTTGATCTAGGAGCCTAAATCATTGCTGAAGCAAATCTGACAGGACATCTCTTACTACTTCTTTCATCTGTTCACTGTTTCTCATGGAAAAAAAGTGAAATGCATTTGAAAACAAATGCCTGTGTAAAATGATGAAAATAAAATGGGATTAATTCAAGAGAAATGAAGATAAAAGAGAAAGATGCGGGCAATCAACATTATCAACAGTTAAACGTAGAGAGAAGATAGCACGATACTGGACACATTCTGAGAAAAGATTTTAAAAAAAAGGGCAAGCATACAGGCACTGAAATGTGAAAAAGATGGACTGAGGAAAGTGGATGTCCCGAAGAAACTCTAAAGTGAATGTTGATGAAAGATGCCAAAGGTGCTGAAATGGATTCCACCTATGATACCAAAGTGACTGCACAAGATAGAATGGAATGGAGAAAAAGGCTGTGCTCCATAAAATGGCACAATAGGACAATGAATGAATGAATGAATGAATGAAAGACAGGTATAACATTTTTACAGAATGTAGATTTTCTACGTCTGATTCAAGAAGCCAGTTTTCTAAACTGATTAGTTACAAGACATATTTCAGAATTTATGTTATTTGTTTATCACATTTTCAGCATCTTTCTACAAAACCATATCTCTGTATTTTTAACTCTTTCACTATGGAGGAACTCATGCACTGATTTATAAATAATTTAACTGTCCTCTGCTATGGAAAGAGTTAAAAGGAAGTGCATTCTTGCAAAGAACTTCAACCCTCCAATTGTTTTCAGCAAGTTCTTCTTCTTTTTCATAGGGTTCACATTGTTTCTCAGAGGGTTCACTGACTGTTATCTCTTTCAGAAAGTTCTGGTTGTTCGTCTTATTCTTGACTTTGGTCTTGTTCCAAAACTTGAATTCTGCATGCACATTGGTACATATTACAGATCTGGCTTTTTATATGCAGACTGCTGGTTCCTTGCCTCTTAGGCAGATGCATTCCCACTTCGAAGCAAACACCATCTTTTAAAACATGCTTGTTAGGGTAGCAGGGGGTCTTTTTGTTTTTCCCCCTCTAAAATGAGGTTTTGAAACCCACACAGGAAGTCCTGGACAGCTGAACACAAAGAACGGATTTCAGAAGACGACGACGAGGAAATAAATTCTACAAAAAGTTGCTGACACTTACCTGGCTGGTCTGGTGGTTTATCATATATCCCATCAACATCAGTGAGGAAGACAACTCGTTTCACATCAAAGAATCCACACAAAGACTGCAATTAATAAGTTTCATTTACATGGATAAACAATATGTCTGTATTTATGTAATAACTTGTTTAATGTCTGGGTTGGGGTCTCCACGGTGAAATGGTTTCAAGGCTGCATCATTCGGGTCCCAAGTGCAATTTTTACAGAAATATTTGGAGATCATCAGTGGAGCAACAGAGTTTGTGCTTTGTGTGACACTGTCTGCAGGCGGCTAGCTGTTCTGTGGAGAAGGACCGAGAAATAATGTTAAAAAAAAAGTGGTGCAATGAAGTTAGTCCTCTTAACTTTAACATCTGGGAACTCTAAATGATCAATAACTTGTATGAAATCTCCACAAGTCGAAGTTGGCTACGGTATCCACTGCCGTCGTTGGGAATATTACGTGATGGAGTCCCAATATATTCCATGGTGTGACTCTCATACAACCATCTGAAAACCTTGATAATGGATTTAAACAAAAAAAATTTAAAAAAATCAAACCACCGTAGTTTAGGATAATGAAAATGTTAAACTCGTTTTCTAACCTCTATGCTACATATCTGGCAGCTACAAACAATGCGAGTGCCTAGATCACCATCTTCCACTTTTCCTGACAAGCATGATGGCGAAGAAATGTTTCCGGGGGTAGCATATGATGGTTGGCAGTGACTTTTGTCATTCTTTGCAAATGTACAATGTTTTTTATACTGTCAATACATTTTCTTGGATGCTCTCTTATCAGACTTTCTTCAGTGTATTGATTAAGTTTGCAAAGTGCAGCCACATTGTACGAAGATGCACATAACTGATCTTCTGTTTCTCAGTATATCTGGCAAAAGGCACCATTCCCACAATCTGTCAGTATTGTTTCTTCTGAGGCTTCTAGCCAATATGGCGGATAGGTTGAGTTACTGTTTTTTGGTCATGGCAAGTTTTTGCTTCAGACAATTGTTAGCCATTGCATTTTCCTCTCTATATAGACTCAGAGAATAGTTCTGTCACCCAGCTACTGAAATGAGCGCATGGTGAGTCACTGCGAACTGCGGACTTCAAGTGGAATGCTTTTCAATTTCAACCATACCCAACGTATTGTGTTGTGAACTGCAGAATCGGAAAATGGTGAGTGGCCTGTTGGCAGAAAACTAATGAGGCTTTATGCGATTACTTGTGTGTGCAACTATCGGTATGTTGTAACTGCTGCTTCCATCAACAATGAAATGCATTTCTAGTGTTGGATTGTTTGTGGTGGCATTTTTTTTACGGCTACCTTATATATTCAGTGCGTGTGTATCCTACTGGATTTGCTGAGACAGCAGTCTGTGTCAATTTTTCCACAAGGACAGAGACGGACATTGCCGGTGCTTTTCATTGGTCCAGGAATAGAGCAGCTATAAGGTGACCCATTTGCTGTAAAGGTGAAACTGCGATTACCTGATTACCCGAACATGTCTCACTCAGTTGAACTGATACATTTTATATCTAAGGTCGGTTCATCTTAATTAATGTAGAAAGATCATTTAGTCCAGAAATAGCATATTTCAATTGTAATCAAGGCTGGCTCTTTTAAAAAGAAATTATACATATTTTAGAATACAACAGAATGTGTACTATCACCTGATTTATTTTCAGTATACAGTGAATATATAATGAGATCTATCACAGATATGTCAAGAATTGTGGTTGGTGGTCATCACATATAAAACCTGCATTATGCTGAGGACACAGTCTTGATAGCGACAAGTCAGGAAGGACTTTAGGCATTGATATACATATACAGTGGTGGTAGAAAGTTATAAAATGGGCCTCAGTTTGAACAATGGAAAGACAGAAGTAATGGTGATTTCCAAGAAAAGAATAGTGCCTAAATGCGTAATAGAGTCAAAGGCATTATTTTAGGACAAGTACAGAAATGTAAGGGAGTCGCCGTGGCCGAGCGGTTAGACGCTCGTCACGGATCGGAAGGTCGTGGGTTCGCTCCCTGGCGGAGCCGGACTTTTTTCAAAAATGACCTTGGCTCCCAGGTCGACCCAGCCTTGAGTGGGTACCGGGTGCAGTCCTGGGAAAGTAAAGGCGGCCGGCGTGATGCTGACCACAACACCCATCTTGTGCCGATTGGTCTATAAAAATATAGGTCTAGCCGTATATGCCCTATAAAGGCGTGGAAAAGGGTCCTTTACTTTTTTTTTTTACTTACAGAAATGTAAGTATCTAGGCACATGGATAACATATGATGGAAGATGTATCACAGAGATAAAGAATAGAATAGGACAGACCAAAACTGCATTTTACAAAATGAAGAACATTTTGTGCAATAAATTCATGTTATTGTAGGTTAGCAAAAGCATTCATGCATGCTATAAAGAGCCAATTTCAACTGTGAAGTCTGGACAATAAAACAACAAGCTGAACAATATCTTGAGGTCGCAGAGATGTGGTTTAATAGACGAATCATTTGAATTCCTTGGACAGCTTAGAAATGTAACCCGTATGTTTTGAAAATGATGAGTGCTCGAAGACAACATATCACAAACATTAGAGACAGTCATCCTTTTTTGGTCATGTTATGAGAAGAGGGAAACTAAAACATGTTGTGACCACTGGAAACATCTGTGAAAAGAGAGACAGAGAAAGACAGCGTCAGAAGATTATCAACAGCCTTCTGTCATAGCATGGAAGAGTGTCAGCACATGAACTGATACACACAGTTGCAGATCGCGGATTGTGCAGAGGCATGATCGCCCATGCTAGTCTGCAAGGCACTTGATGAAAAGAAGAATACAACTTTAGCCATCAAGATACTCTTCTAAAGGATGACAGCTCTATTCCGAAATATACACTGGTCTCTTTAAATGATATTCTCCAGACCACATAACTGCAGAACTGACTGATCATTTCCCCCTTCTGAAATCAGATCTAAGTCAACATAAATTTACAAAAGCCAAAGGAAAGAGAATCTGCTGGGTCATTACTTTGATAACAGTGTCCCCGCTGAGAATGCAGCAGCCTAGAGCAGCATCAAGGCAACAATCCCCATGGAAGACAGGGACGAGACCCTGCAGAAGAAACCCAGCCACCAACTCCTTGGGCCACTTTACTGGCTGCCTCTTGTCCAGTTCCCATGAGCTGCCTGGCTGGACACAAACATGGAAAGGAGAAACAAATATGGAAAGTAATATCAAAATGGAAAATAGTAACAAAAATAGGAAAAACAGGTCCTTTATTTTATCTTTGTTTTTCCATTACAGTTTTTAGACCTAGTTGTGATCTGGCATCAAGTATACTCAATTTATCTTGCATCTGATTCCACGAGTGGGACAGAAGATAAATATCATCAGCGAAGTCCAGATCCTTAAGCTGTCTTGTAAGGATCCAGTGAATTCCATTCCTGCAGTGGTAGTTGCTAACTTCATAATCCAGTCTTTTGCCAGTAAAAATGAAAGAGGCGACAAAAGACATCCCTATCGCATAAGTGGTCTTATTTCAAATGTATCTGCTAGCTTTCCCCCATGAAGAACATTTCATGTCTTTATGCGTTGCTTTTACTAAGTTAACAATTTTCTGTGGGATCCCATTATGTGCCTTGTCCAGACAGACTGCCAGTCAATACTGTCAAAAGCTTTTTCATAATCTATAAATTCAATGTAAAGTGGTGAGTTCAATTCAATGCTCTGCTCTATTATTATACATAATGGGGTTATCTGGTCAATACAGTATCTGTTTGGCCAGAAACCCGCCCGTTTATCTCTTAGCTTTTTATCAATAGCATCTTTTGGTCTTACCAATATGATCCTATTTAATATTTTTCCAGTAAGATACACCATTCTTCTCAGACCGTAATGATCTATCTGTGCCTCTGCACTGTTCACTCGCTCCCAAAGAGCCCTCACAACATCCAGCCTGTCGTACATCAGTTCACCACCAAGTTGTGCAAAACCAGCCAGTCTATCCGCCTGCTCGATTCTAAGCACATCAGCATGACCTGGAGAAAAAAATCCAAAGGACGCTAACTATCCGGGACCTCTGAAGCAATGCTTTCCACTCTGTATAGAGCATGCCTGTCTCCACCTGTCTCAACATACTCTGTGAGTCAGTTAAAATTACGACGTGTGTAAGCTGATTCTTAAACCAATGGAGGGCAGATCAAACCAAATAACAAGTAGAAAAAGAGAGAGAGAGCGAGAGAGAGACATAGAGAGAGGGGAGAGAGAGAGAGAGAGAGAGAGAGAGATTTTAAAAGAAAGTATCACTGAAAATGGTCATAGTACGTCCCAACTTACTGAACACTGAATGGCTGGAACACCTCCTTCAATCAAACGGTTGATTACCAGCTGGTCTAACTGTGAGACAAACAAAACACACACTCATTTTTCAGTTCTATTTTTACAGTAATCTGTAGCTTAGCATTGTATAATTTCACTAAGATATTCTCTTGATTTTTTGTGACAATATCTATATTCTTGGTGGCATCTTCCTCTTTCCTTGTGGTAATCTCCCGCTTCTTTGTAATATTTTATAGTTCTCTTGAGGATCTGCTGGTTCTTTGTTACATTTTGCTGGTTCTATCATGACAATCTCCTGGTTCTCGGTGATAATCTCCAGGTTCTTTCATGAAAGTATCCTGCTTCTTAGTGATACTTTCCTGGTTCTTTCATGAAAGTATCCAGCTTCTTAATGACACTTTCCTGGTTCTTTCATGAAAGAATCCTGCTTCTTAATGACACTTTCCTGGTTCTTTCATGACAACTTTCTATTCTTTGTGACCTTTTCCTAGTTTCCTCATGGCAGTCTGTTAGTTCTGTGTTACACTTTCTTGGTTCTCTCTTAAGTCTTTTTGTGACATTTTCCCGGTGCTCGCATGACAGTCCCTTGGTTTTTTTATGACACATTCCCGGTACTCATCGGGGCATACTGAAAGAATGTCACATGACAGAGAAGTAAAAACTGTATACACCAGGGAGATGAATGGTCGTAGACCACAAGACAGACCAAGAAGACGATGGAGAGTTAATATCCAGACCTGCAAACACTTGGTGTCACCAACTGGAAAGAGAAGGCCAACCAGAGAGTCTCCTGGTTCTATGTGACACCTTCCTGGCTCTCTCATAAAGTAGTCTCCTAGTTCTTGGTGACAATTTCCTAGTTCTTTTATGTCTCCTGTTTCTTTGTGATATTTCTTGGTTTTCTCATGACTATCTTCAGGACATTCTCCTCATTTGTTTATAAAAGTCTCTTATTCTTTTTGGCAGTCTTTCACTTCCCTGTGAAAGTTTCCACGTTCTCCAGGATAACTTCTTGGTGGTTATTTTTATAGTCTCATAACTGCCTGTAATCCTCTTCTAATTCTACGGTAGACATTGCTGCAAATGACAGCACGGGTTGCCTCGATTGATGGAATGTAAGATGGAAATGTATGCCGTGATGCCTAACCCTTTGAAAATAACGTTTGTTCACCAGACATAAGTCACAAAGTCTGCAATGCTCCATGAACAATAATATTCCTAAATCTGCAACATCTGATCTTACAATCAAAATACAACTGTCATACCTTAGTTTTTTTTAAATACTGAATGTCGTGTTTTTTGTAGTTATACAATTATCATACAGTAATAAATGTCGATTGACAGACCCTCAACGTTCCTGTGTGGGTTCTGGTGCCTTACCTTGAGGGACTGAAAAAAAGACTAGCTTCTCTAACAAGCAAGTTGCAAAATGCGACTTATCAGGGGTGTTTTTCTTTGAAGTCCGAGTGCATCTACCTAAGATGCAAGAAACCAATAGTCTGCATACAAATAAGAGAGGCCTGTATAACAAATATGCACACAATACATGCCTCCATGCCTAACTCTTTGAAAATAAAGTTTGTCCACCAGACATAAGTCATCAAGTCTGTGTAATGCTTCATGTTCAGTAATATACACAAATCTGCAAAATCTGATCTCGCAATCTGAATACAACTGTCATACCTTTGTTTTTTCCATACTGGTTGTCATTTGGTTTCCATTTAAATGCCAGCTGGCCAAACCTAGGATCTCTCTACTGCAGGTAGCGAGTATGACTGTAAAACATGGTCAGTATTATGTGGTGTGTGTCCACATAGGTAAAGTTCTGCATCCCCAGTCTTGAATTGCCTGTACAGTCTGTTGTGTCCAGTATGCAATCTAAATATAACGGTCTGTTTCCTTTATTGTGAGGAGGCTGCCTGGGTCTTCAGGATCGTGTCCTGGATGAGAACTGTTCTAACAAGTTCTAATAGCTGTCTTGATCTGAGTTTTATATTCCTGATAAGTGCATCCCGTATCTGGCAATATCTGCAGAAAGGTTGAATGCTGAATCAAGAATCACAGTACTCAAGACACCCCCATAAGCGCTTCCGTTCCCATCTTCAGCAGCAAGCGAAGCGTTCCAATTCCGATGGTACAGGTAACAGTCTGATTGTACATTTATCTTGCCCTTTTCTTGATTATTAAGTGTTGGCTAGATTCCCTGGGAACTCCCTGCAGTGCCATTTTCCTCAGACCGTAATGATCTATCTGTGCCTCCACACTGTTCACTTGCTTCCAAAGGGCCCTCACAATATCTGTCTTTCATTAATTGACCACCAAGTAGTGCAGAACTGGCCAGTCTATCTCTCTGTTCATTTCCCAACACACTGGAGAAAATATCCTTAGGACGCTAACTACCCAGGACCTCTGAAGTGATGCTTAACACTCTGCACGGAGCATGCTTGTCTCCACCTTTCTCAACATGCTCTGTGAGCAAGTGACAATCCCGGCATGTGTATATGGCTAATCCCCCAAGCCAGTGAAAGGCAGCAGTGACTGCCTCCACCTCCATTCTCAAACTAGACGTTGTGAAATCATATGCTAGATTTTGTTCACTAAGCAATCAAACAACCCTGTTGCCTACATCACCAAAAGAGGGGGGAAAATGCAGTCAATAATGGCAGTAGTTTTTTTTATAATGGCAGTTGACCTGTACTATGTGACAGCTCAGAAAGGCGTAATCACATCAGCAAACAAAGTAGTTTTAAGCAAAGTCTTCATCATACCTTGGTAACAGACTGTCGTGTTAAAGAATAGCCCAATATTTTGTTCTGTCGTTCCTCCTTTGTGTGGGTGGTGACAAACCCTGTGTTGATCTGAAACTTTCTTGCTTGGTGATGACCAAATGATCTACAGAAGAAAAGAACGGATATGTTCTTCCATTCCAGTTAGATAAATTAATAGATTATAATTAGAGACAGCCTTGTCTCATAAATATTAAATTATATTAACTTGTTCCTGGGCCCCATGTGGGGAAAACAAGAAAAGACCCACATGCTACTCAAAAAGCATGTTGTGAGAGTCAACTAATTGGAAGATTCCTTCAAAGTCAGAGTCCATCTTCCCGAGCAGCAAGGAACAACCAACTGCATACAAAAAAGCTAGTAAAACAGATGTACACAAAAAACTCAGGCCCTGGCATAAAGCCATAGTCTAAATCGACGAACAACCAGAACGTTCTGCCAGAGCTCACAGGTGATGAACAAGGAAGAAGATATTATTATTAACTTGTAAAGTCAAACATGGATTGTAAGAGCACATGATAGTTCATCACCACTTTTGGGTCTCAGCTGTAACATAGTCAAGCTAAATGTTTTGATTTCAAAGGCGGTGTAATCATTTTAAGAAGACAACATTCTGTTTTTGAGCACAATTTTTCATTTTTTTAATGATCTATATTCAGGATATGATGGTGGTGGGTTGTAGAAGGGCCATGGAGTTCACTGAGGAATGATCTACCTACGTGGCCAGTGGCTGAGCAGAGACAGATCAACCCCCACAGGGTAGTCATCATGCTTTGGATCTCTTCTGCAGGTGATGTTAAAAAGTGGGCAAAAGAACAGGCAAACAGATTTTTGGTGGTAAACTGATGCAAGATGTGGTCATGGTTATTTGGGAGCTGGTCTTTTACACCTTTTTATCATTCATCAGCTGTAATCTCCACAGAAAAAAAAATCATGGTTTTTCTTAACTTTAACCTTTTTCCACCACATAAACAGTTCAGAAACAGAATTAGCTCATTATTGTGTGGAGTGAATGGCGCAGAGGGGAATAGGGGAATGACCTGGCAATCTGGTCCACACCGAGAGGAAAGTCATGACAGTCAGACATATAATCTGAGTGCTACAACTGGAACTTAGCACTGTCTGCTAAAAATGGGAAAAGGAAAAAAAAAAAGGGGGGGGGGGGGGGTAATTATGGAAATGTCCCATGTGACGTAATGTCAGTCTCAACTCATCTGTCTGGATGAAATTAAAAAACCGATGCAACGAAGTTGATCATCCCACCCTTAACTTTGCCAATTTAATTTTCATTGTGTTAACTGTTAGAAACTGAGGAAATGGATTGGAAACCTGAGACAGAGAGAAAAAAAAAAACCACACACTCACAATATGAAGAATTAGGAATCTAAATTACCAAACCTAATTGAAGATTCACTTGTGAAACTACATAAATGAAGCGTAAGTGATTACTAAACGAGCACAAGTACCTACCCAGCACCGTGAACAACGATACATGAAAGTCCATTCTCAACACACAGACGGACACAATCCACTGCTGCCGCCAACTGGGCCGGTCGCAATGTCTCGAAGCAAGTTTTGTCGGTGATGGCGCTTCCCCCAAATTTGATGATTATATCAACGGTCTGGGGTCTCGCAGGTTTTTTTGACTGTGATGTTTTATTCATCATAAACAACTTTGAGAACTTGTAGTTAGAAATTTACAGTCTAACGTGATCAGCTGCTAGTTTTATAGATCAGTGTTGCCACTTTTCTTTGCAAAAAAAAAAATTCAAAACAGAGTCAAAAATATCTAAAAACATCTAAATTTGCGTGGAAAACATTTAGAAAAAAACACATCCAAATGGAAACAATCACAAATTACAAAGCAATTGATATGACTTGCCCTTTAGAATCATCAAGAGAAATAAGCAATACATTAAAAATAAGAATTGTCAAATGTTATGTATTCTCACCTTTACTGTACGGCACAGAGACATGGACAATGAACAAACAACTGGAAAATCGTATCAATTCTTTGGAGATGTGGATATACAGAAGATTAGGTCGTATTTCTTGGAAACAAAAGCTATCAAATACAGAGGTACTGAGGAAATTGGGAATGAAAAGAGAGTTGCTAGGTGAAATAAAACAGAGACAAGTGAAATATTTTGGCCACATTAAAAGACATAACAGTATTGTAAAGATCATCCTAGAGGGAAAGGTTCAAGGTAGGCGAGCAAAAGGCAGACCGCGTTACAAGTGGGAGGATAACATCAAGAGATGGACGAACAGCAGTATGAGTGAGTGTACATCAAGGGCAAGAGACAGGGCTTGTTGGAGATCCATTGCAGCCAACCTTCACTGTCGAGACGGCACCTGATTGATTGATTGAATCGTGTCCTCATCTTTACTGAAGTCTGCCTTACAAGATCCATATGGTAAACTTAGCTTGGATGATAAAGTTGAAGCTTCAGATCCAAAATGACTTTGGAATGCTTTAGCTGTTCCAATTTCTTTTAATACCCAAACAAGGAGCTGATAAGAGGAACAGTCTTTTCTACTCTTATCAGGCCGAATTTTATTGTCAAAATAGCATTTAAAAGGTCCAATTTCATCCTGTTTCTTAGGGTACATTTGATAAATTCACTCCAAATGAAAAACTTCTAGAAAAACTTCTACCATCTAAACGTCAAAAACGCCATCTAAATGCAAAGGAAAATATCTAATTCTGGATGTAAAATATTCAAAGTGGCAACACTGTTATAGATTGGCTTTCCTGTATCACAAACTGTTGCAGTCTTTAGCAGTATAAAATATATTTTTTTGTTTGCCAAAAAAAAAAAAAAATGTCTCAATTCTCTAAATTAATTGGACAGCTAGAATGCGTAACCCAGATGTTTTAAAAGAGGTGAAAGCCCGACAACAACTGATCACCAACAACATAAAGAGATAGTCATCATTTTATTTAGGCCATGTTAGAGGAAAGAAAAATCGCAAGGAGTTCCCGCTTTAAAGATTTGTGGAAATAGAGATACAGGAAGACAAGCTGCCTGTCAGTCCGGTAAGTATATGGCTTGAGTTTATAAAGGAAAATAAAAGACCTTTTTGTATGTCTTCAGGCGTATTGGGCACACGTGGATAGAACTATACTACCTAGATCGGCACTTGGTTGGTTATGTGGTCATTATCACGCTGGCCGCCTTTACTTTCCAGGACTGCCCCTCTGTACTCACTTAGGGCTGCGTCGAACTGGAAGCCAAAGTCATTTTTGAAACAAAGTCAGGTTCCGCCAAGACCGAACCCACGGCCTTCCGATCTGCAGGTGAGTGTCTAGCGGCTACATCACGGCGAATCCCGTATGAGTGCTGCAATCAACTGCAATCAACTCAGGCGTCACTACTCGGTGGGTCTGATACGGTTTGTCACAGAAGTCACGCTGTTTTGAAACGTCCTTCTCCAGACATAAACTTGCTGGATTGGCAGACATGTGCCACCTTCCACACTGGACTTTCACTCGTCGATTAACTGTAACTGGGTGGGTTTTTATTGTTGATCCACATGGTAGCACATTGTGTCATTGGGTGTTTATCGCTTGTGTGATGTCCTGGTGGGGTAGAAAGTTAGTCATACAGACATGTGCCACCTTCCACACTGGACTTTCACTCGTCGATTAACTGTAACTGGGTGGGTTTTTATTGTTGATCCACATCTTGACTTTAGACCTGTCTGAATAATTTATAGGCAGCTCTTGGTTTCTTGTGTATCAGTCAAACGCTCTCCAACTTTAAAAGAAGGGTCGATTCCTCTATTCCGCCACATCACTAAAATACTTTCAACGTCGCAAGGACATTAATGTCTCAAGATGGCTAGTTGTAATGTTTATCTTTGAATTATTCCCTTCCTCATTCCCTTTGTGAAATGTAGTAGTAGTAGTAGTAGCAGCAGCAGCAGCAGCAGTAGTAGTAGTAGTAGTAGTAGAAGTAGTAGTATTAATAGTAGTAATAATAATAATATAGTAGTAGTAGTAGTAGTAGTAGTAGTAGTAGTAGTAGTAGTAGTAGTAGTATAGTAGTAGTAGTAGTAGTAGTAGTAGTAGTAGTCGTCGTCGTGGTAGTAGTAAGGGCTTTTTTCAGGCGGTTGTATTGGCACCTTTTCTATATCTCATTTTTCCGACAGAATATCGACACACTGCAAATCTTAGCATATCCTACAGTATACACACGCATTAAAATGTATAAGATAACAATCAGAAGTACAAAAAAAAAAAAAAAAAAATAGAAATACAGCTCATCATCAATGACAGCAGCAGCTACAACAGATGATTAATTGCACACGCAATCAATCGCAAAAGGCACCACATATTTTATGGCAAAAGTCCGCTCGCCGCTTCCTGAATCTGCAGTTCACAATCTAAACCATGCTGGACACAATCAGAAAGCATCCCAGACGCTCACAGTGTCGCTTTGTTTCAATTACTCCAGTAGCTGGGCGACGGAATTATATTCTTTCAGTCTATACATGGAGTAAAATGCTACAGATAACTATTGTCAGAAGTGGAAAAACTTACCAGGACTAAAATCATTACATCTGCATATCCGCCCATTCGGGCTAATTGCTTTCAAAACCACTTCATTACTCTTGTTTGTCATTAAAAAAAAAAAAGATTTGAAGGTGAGATAATTGAATGAATTGCACCTAGTTTCACCATATTATCGTCTGTCTCTCTCAACAGACAGTTAGTCATTCCTCTGAGAGTATTGCACAAAGCACGAACTCCGTAGCTCTTTCGTGGATCTTTGTTGATTTCCTTATAAATTGTACTCGTGAACGACAAAGATGCACTTCTGAAAACATACCACGATCTTCAGAATACGAGGCAAACGGCTTCGCCATCTTACCACTAAAACCTTGTCAGCTTTCTTGTCAGTATTGTTTTATCGAACGACATTTCTGCAACCTCTCAAACAATGTCTATGCAATATGTTGATATGTTTTCCCTCTTTGGACCTCAATTATTAACTCTATACAACCCTTGAAAATTATATGTCTGACCGTCAATGGCAAAGATGTACAGAAATAGTTGACATAAATCAACGACAAGGATCTTACAAGTGTCAAAGAAGAATTAGCTTTTCCTGCTCACTAGCTTCATTATTTGAAAATAAGGCGACAGATGATATATAATCTAGTCTCTCAATTACTCACATTTGTTAACATGTAGATGTGAGACTTGTTATCATTATCTATAACAGAAACACTGTCGTTGAGCTTCGAGGAATCGCTTACGGTTCTCATGACATTTTGTGGAACATAACATGTTCAAACAAATATCCTCCAGCAACACACGGGTAGAGTTTCCCTGATATAACGATGTTATTTAGAGGNATTACTAATTACTCGACCTCTCTACGGATACAACTATTTGCTCCGATGATGATGTCGCACACAGCACGCAGCTGTGTGACTTCAGCGACTTCTTCTTCTTCGCGCTTATCGGCCATTAACTCCGGCGGAAATTTTTTGTTGTTCGTACATTGCTGGACTTAAATCCTGATCCAGAACTTGAGTTGTACGTGCACATCCGTTTTGCAGATCTGGCTTATGTGTATGTAGACGGTTGCTTCTTTGTCTCTCACGCAGAGGCGCTCCGATTTCGAAGAAGCTCTAGGATTAACGAAACATCCGTTTACTTACCGAAAACCGAATGGAGTGGGCGGCAGCCGTCCTACCCTTTTCACCACAAATATATTCGATACATAGCAAATATGTTTTTAGAGCATTTTACTCTGCTAACAGTTTGTCAGGCCATAAGCATTTTACTGTCTAATCTTTGATTTTCCCTCGTAATATGATCTGTAACACGAGAATCTAGCTCATAAAACGCCTGCTATTTTTAGTTTATTTATTATCACAGAAAAAAAAAATCGATTTTAAGACCAGGATGAGCGAGAGAGGAAATAAAGGTGTGTGTGGGTTGTGTGTGGAAGGTGTGGGGTGCAATATAACTTGCTCTGTTTGGGGTAAAAGCAAAGACACAAAAACAACGATGTGATCTTAGCACAGCTCTTTGTAGGTTAAAGCACGTCCGACTTGAGCTAATAATATTAATAGCTCGAGTCGGACGTGGTTATAGATAGATGTCTTAACCTGTAGACACTGATTGTAGTGTCTTCTTTTTAAGAGACTGGTCTATGGTCTTCAAGCATAAACAGGAGTTAATTTCAACTGGGTCTAACGGCGCGATATGGCCTAGAATCAGGGGGGATAGAGCATGGGAGCTCATGCACATGGAGAGCTCCCTTCCTACATTTGAGGGGGGGGGGTGAAATAGGGATAGGGTCTGCGTCCACCCAAGTGTTTAATATATTTCCACCATCCACGTATAGAAGTTCTCTTTATAAGTGTAGCCGTGCGACGACGAATACCTTGATTTAGATTAATTTGCAAATGCGAAGAAACCTGGTCACTGTGTATAGAAAAAAGGCGACACACACGAAAAACGATCTGTTTTTGGCTTTCCGGACTGAACCCGCAGGGAAGGAGATCCACCCAGCTGTTGTGGCTCCGCACATTGGGCAAACATCGTGAGTACGGGCGATTGCAGGGGTGGCCGGTTGTCTGGCTGATTTCATGGCGGTGGTATGTTTCCATAGTTAAATTTGAATTTGTCCCTAGTAAACTGTGTAGAGAAGTATCAGTGTGTATCATCGCTCGGGAGATATTTCAGTTTATTAGTAAGTGCTTGGCACTTTGATGATTGTTAATGTTTTGTTATTTGTAAGCAGCGCTTGCGATTGTGTTCAGTTCAGTAAAATAAACAACTGTGTAATTCGGTAATTATAGTTCCAGTTGCTTGATTGGATTGGATTTTTTTCCCCACCAGGACATCACACAAGCGATAAACACCCGATGACACAAAGTGCCACCATGCGGATGAGGATCACCGTGGAGAGGTCCCAGAAACCGCGTTCAGACATTTGGCCATAATGATGACCTGCCTATATTGCGGCCCCTGGCAAAAGCCAGAGTGGGGCTTCAAATAACAAAAAATAACGTCCTAAGAAGGACGAAAAGCAGTAATAATTGCTTGATTCAAGATAGAACTCGTTCATACACGTGGTTTGCCCAGGTGAATGTACTCATGTAGTTAGGTTGTTGTTTTGTCACTCACCATACAGATATCTTTTTCTGGGCCAAAAACATTTGATTTCATGGTCCCTGCGCAGAAAAACCCTTGTCGTTTCTTTACTTTTCCTGTTTTTGCTGTTCAGCGGGGAACTATTACTTTTTGTCCTAATCACAATTTTTTTTCGCCTCACACTTCCGTTTTTTTTCCCCTTTCTTTCTTCCCGCTAGCACATAAGTATACGTTTATATATATTTCATTTTGTTTCAAATACCTTTTTCTGCATTCTTCAATAACAACAAGCTTAGGCCCCTCGAAGCCCCTGTCCCTGGAATATTTATAAGGTGACTGAGTAGCCCGCACCCCCAGATAATTTATTTATGTCTGCGCCCCTGCTTGGAATATGTTCTATATTTGACTTGTTTACTTACTTTTTACATTTGCGCTTGATAGAGGTCTGGGGGATGGGCACAGTTCCTCTTTACATTTTCTGTCAGTTATGCTGAGTTCTGCCCCAGTTGCATGCGATTTGACAGCAGACGGCCTTGCGTTGGTTTAAACAGTGGTATCGAGATCCCAGCGGTCAGAGGGCAATGGCAAACTTACTTAATCTCTCCTCTCCTACTTTTTAGTGTAGAGGTTTGCCAGAGAGATCGCCAGACCTTTTTTATTAGCAGTTTTCTTTCTGGCTTTGTTCCATCGCAACGACAAACTACTGTACCCAGATTTGTCTAAAAAACCCAACAGTTGAAAAAAAAAAATACTGAGGTTGGTTCTGCGATGTCGTGGTAAGGACACGGAACGAACTTTTATAAAGGGACAATTTTTGGCTAAACTGATATAAAGCAAATCAGCAAATCTATATTAACATAGACAAAACAACAACAACACAACATCAAAGTGTTTCCATTTTTAAACTGTAACTTATCTGAAGATTAGTTTTCCTGGGCATTATCCTAGTGAATCTCTCGATGAGTTAATACCACCATACAGCATTACAAGATGTAACAGCGTTTCAATATGTCCTACATTTATTTGTTTTCACTGCTTCTTCAGCTGCGGGCGAATTTGCAACAGGTCGTAGATTTTGACAACGGTATGAACGTCAGCTACGTAATTAGAAGAGATGCATTGGAAAATATCGTGACAACTGGAAAGATCAATGAAAAGGGGTGTAGAGGCAGACCAAGAGAGATGATGCTGGATGGGCTGAAACGATGGTGGGAAGAGAGCTGTTCCAAGCAACCAGTGATCGTGATCTGTGGAGATGCATTTGCGCAGGGCCCATCAAGGTTAAAAAACGTCAAAACCCAGTGACAAACTATAGAAGGTTAAAAGTTTTTGTTTTTCCCCTCCAGGATCGCAGTCTGTAGGATTAACTTCTGAAGGATGAGAATATACCGGTACAAATCTTGGAAGCCCCGTTCAACTGTATAGCCATAAAGCAGAGTTATATGCTTCTTCTTTTGTCCTACTGCTTTAGCCATAAAGTATCACGGAGATAAGTTAGTTTCATGTTTTTTACTAATTAAACAGCCTGTGTTAATACTATATTGCGTTTTGTGTTGTCTCTTTTACGCCATCCATCTATGTTTCTTGGTCAGCCTCCTGTAGCCTGCTCTTCTCGACTGGCACGCTCTAACTGTTGGTTAGTTTGGTTCCATTCTGACCAGACGATTTGATTCTCCGATGTTCTATGAAATTGGTTGCCGGTTCTGTGCCTACAATTATTTTTAGTTCTTCATTGATGGCTTTGTCTCTTCTTGTTCTATTCCGTCGTATTTCTTTTACATCTCATCTCATATGTTGTCATTTTGATTTCGTGTTTTTTCTAGGACCATCCATGTCTGCCATTGGTACGAATAGTGCATTTATCATCTATAATGAATGTTATGCCCACTTAGAGAGAATGCCTTGTGACACCATACCATACAAAGCATGCATGGAAAGAGAAGAAGGACGTAGAGCACGGGGTAGACCAAGAACAAGATGGAAGGATAACATCAGAGAAACTCTACAACAGCACGATGTGCCTATGGTCGAGGCAGCCAGAAGAGCTAGAAACAGAACCTTATATCTCCCTCGACACCCACAGCGGTAAAAGAGGAAGTGAAGAAGAAGAAGAAGAAGAAGAAGAAGTGAATGTTATAAAATAAAGGAACTTTTTCCCACACCTTCAGGCGTATTGGGCACATATGGCTGGACCTTACATTCAATAGACCATTCGGCATTAGGCGGGTGATGTGGTCTCTTTACTTTCCAGGACTTTACCTGGTACCCATTTAAGGCTGGACCTGGAAGTGAAGAAGGCCATTTTTGAAAGAAAAAAAAAAAAAAAGTCCGGCTCTTTCAGGATCTGAACCCACGACCTTCTGATCCACAGTGGAGCTTCTAGCCGCTACACCACAGCGACTCCCGGGTGAACGTTGACACACATTAACAAATAAATTCTGGGGTCTGGGGGGACTGCAAAGCCATGAAGAGTTCATGCAACTTATTGTTGCCTTTTTCTGCGGGCGCAGATGATTCAGGAGCGCTACATTTTTGGGAATACGGGCCCCTTGAGGCTCCCCTCCGAAAAAGAAAATGTGTAAAAGGACAAAACACCCTCTCCCCTTTCACCAATGTATAGAAACAAGGGTGTTAGGGCCTGGTGGCTTTTAACCACTCTCAACTACCACACACCTCCCACCCCCCCCCCCCCCCCCTCAAGAAAATATGTAAGAGGGCTGAGTCTTCCCAATGATCTCTTTCAGTCGGCCAGGCGCGCCGCCGCGAAGAAAACGGGGGGGGGGGGGGGTTGTAAGTCTAGCGCTATCACAGTTTTATAGTTGGGGGGGGGGGGGGGGGGGGGGGGAATTCCAGTAGCTTATTTTTTGATTAGGTGCGCAATAATTATAACTACTAAAAATAATATGGTGAGTGGTAAATAACTATAATGACATTCTGGAAACAAGTAAAAAACAAATGCTTAAAAAACCATACAAACATGGCTATGCTACTGCCGAGATGTCTGATAGTTCCTGTGTTTATTTTTCCGCTTCCAATCTTCGTTAGGCTTCTTAATCTCAGTTTAGTGGATCAGTCTCCTAATGTTGAGTTGAGTACTGAGCTAGGAACTAGCATCACAGCACTCACGATATTTCCATAAGCGCTCTACACTAATCTTCAGCAGCCAGCGAAGAGTTCAAATTCCGCTAGTGCCAATAGCAGTTTAAGTATGTGTCCGTGTTGCCCTGCTTCTGAGTGTAGAGTGTCGACCAAATTCGCTGGTCACTTGTAGCTAGCTCTACGATTGTCTACACACAACAGTTGGTACATGCGCGCGGTTCGCTTGCTTCTTAAGAGCCTTGACCCCATTTAGCTGGTGATGCTCAAATTCGCCACCCATTGGTGCAGAACTAGCCAATCTCTCTGCTTGTTCATTTCCCAGACAGTTTGCAGAGCAGTATGGTGGTCTATGGAGAACGGTGATGGAGGTTGCAGTTTTCGGAAAATGATGAAAAGGCCAACCTCTGCGAATGTGGATACTAAAGATGCACTGGCTATGAAAGCACATAGGGCTGGCAAGTTTTTTTTTTTCATCTTTCTTCTTTTACCCCACCAGGACATCATACAAGCGATAAACCCCCGATGCCACAAAATGCTACCATGTGGATGAGAATCACCCGTGGAGAGGTCCCAGAAACCGCGTTCCATTAGACCATATTTATGGCCGGGCTATATTGCGGCCCCTGGCAAGAGCCAGAGTAGGGCTTCAAATAACGAAAAATTGATTCCCACAAAGGGATGACTGGATTATATATTGCTGGCAAGTTGGCTAAATAAATTGAAACGATCAAGCGTGCATGAAAAAGGACATGCTAACTGATTGATTAATGAAGTTGAAAACAGCCCCCATATAAGAGCCACATAACATCCCCCCTCCCTTTTTGGGTGGAAAACGACCTTAGAGACAGTGGAAACAAATAATTCTGCCCCTACTTGGATTTGAATCTGAACCGTTATCTTGTCAGATCCTCCCGGCTTTCTGTGATATTTCGAGTAAATAAAAGCCCCCTGCTAAGCGAGTGAACACCAGTCTTCAACAAAAGGTAATCCCGCCTCCTCCCAGTCCCTGGCACACCTGGGGTTGACCCCTAGAAGTAAACAATCCTGACCTTGCCCTAACCAATCAGAAGCGTTATTTACTTGACGCCATAACAAAGGTGCAAATCAAAGCATTAAATACATTTACAGAATTACACTAAAAGAAACACGAAAGAACGTGTAATTAAGAAAGAGCTATATTATTTTTGTAATTAGTTTAGCAGTCTGTTGGATTACCGCTACTTGCGAAAATAGTAACACTAACAGTACTAGTAACCCTTTGATACGGGTTATGGCGGTCATTAATCATTATCTGTTCATGTAAAAATGGATGAGTTTTCTTCGCGGCACAAGAACACACAGAATACAGATTGTTACAAGTGAGTTGTTTTATATTCGACGTGGCTAAATGGTATTTACAGGTCTCAGAAGTGTTTCATTACTGGTTTTATTTATTTGTTCGAAAGGCACAAAACACTTACTTTGATATACTCGTCGATAACACATGAATGACACAGTTAATCACAGTATTATTACTATTATCATTGAAACTATTAAATATTATATAAGCTATCATTGATACTAATGATACACCTGGAATATCAAGGCCGGTTTTATAGACATTCAGTCAGGTAAGACCCCTATAATATTTATACTGCGTTTTGTTACTTTATTTCTACCTGTGTTAAATGACAGGTCACCTGTGTGTTTACTTCACATGGCTGTGTTTTTTTTTTTCACACATTCCCATTTTTACTAAAAACTAATACAAAACTACCTGCGCGCACGCTAACATCAGTTGCCTGTTTACTTCAGTTTTCCCAGTAAGGCTTCGTTTTATGTTTCACGGACTAATTTTCCATCAAATTACGTTTAGTTTGTTTACATTTTCACACGCGTCATGCACAGGTACCAGGTTTCAAATATGTCATTATTTACGACACATGTAGAAAACCCAGACTGTATTACTCAGCGTTGTACCCCCCCCTCTTTTCTAAGATTTACCTTCCTGTGTTATTCTTTAACCGAATGTGTTTAAAGGCAAAATTCAATGTTGTTTTAGGTTTACCTTCGCCACCACAACCACCACCACCATTCTGATGAAGCAGGGATAGTAGACGCCCACAATTAAACACACCTTTCAGCACCTCCCCCCATCCTCCAGATACTAATTTGGCAGCAGAATACTCCCCCCCCCCCCCCAATCTAGTATTTTTAAACAATATGCTCTCTTTTTCAAGCATTTGTTTATACATTAAATATTATTTCAACCATATTTTTTTGATAGGCCATTGAGCACATGATAATTATTATTAGACAGTTAAACGAGGCATAATTCTCAATAATTATCTATTGTTAGTATTATTGTTATCCTCTTCTTCTTCTTCATATTCACCAGCTGTAAACTCTGGTGGAAAGTTCTGGTTGTTTGTTCACTTCTAGACTTTGGTGGTTTCAGTTCAGAACTTCAGTTTTCCATGCACATCCGTTTAACAGATCTGACCTGTTTGTGAGCAGTCTGTTGGTTCCTTGCCTCTCAGGCAGATGTACTCCAATTTAGAAGGAAACACCCCAAATAAGATGACTTTAATGACATGTGTTTAAGATGGAAGTGGGCCCATTCCTTTTCCCCAAAATGAGGCCTTGGAACCCACATAGGAATAGATGTTTTATGTTATAATTATTTATTATTATTATTTATTATTATTGCACAATTAAACAGTTCTTGAGCCCCTTCCTTGCCCATATAAAATTAGTAAGGAAAAGAGGGTTAAGGCCCCTCCACCACCTTCTCCATTTTGTCTCTGGCGGCATGCCTGGCTATTACCTATGGTAATAACATTTTATATCAACAGTGGCTTGAATAACACCAACACTTAAGGAGAAAAAGAGCTGAAGTAACATTTGGGATAGTATCGCTTTTTATGACAGTTTTATGATTAAGACAGTTTTTTTTTTTAAAGTAAATTATGTAAAGAGCTACCTGTGAACTCCTGGTGAGTTGATTGGTATTAAATGAGTTAAGAACTGCTAACTCTTTCAGTAGCAAGACATTCACCATGAGTTTGCCAGTTGCATCTGAGATTATTTATTTGTCTAAACACTTTGTGACTCACACAGTTGTTGTACTCAATTATTCTGCCCAAAAATTCTTACTTTTTAACTTCTCCTATGCAATTATTACCCTATTATTTTAATTCCTCAGTTGCCACCCATTGATCAATTTAAAGTAATAAATACTTAGAATAGAATGAGCCATTTTCTTCTTCTTCTTCTTCTTCTTCTTCTTCTTCTTCTTCTTCTTCTTCTTCTTCTTCTTCTTCTTCTTCTTCTTCTTCTTCTTCTTCTTCTTCTTTAACTGTATACAGTTAAATTGGCCAGGCAATAAATTGTGCAGTCTATTGTTTGTGTCTTCTTCACATTCATAACAAGAAAACACTGTTTTGAACTGTTAATATTGCTAATTTTGAAATGGAGCACATTTAACAAAGCTATAGAATTTACACTGGGTTACAATTTAATGCAGCTGCTAGGCATTTGTATTTCAATTTAATTGTAGAAAATGAAAAACAAACTACTTAGCAAAAATGTTCAAGCAATACAAAAAATCCTGAAGCACTTTTGAGGAAAATAAAACCAAGATCAGGGGGCCCTTATAACCCATTGGAACACTTCCCACCCAGAACACAGGCCTGAAGACCCACCCAGTCAGCCTCCTCACATGAAAGAAACAAACCATTGTGTTTAGATTGTGAATTTGACACTGCATACTTTGAAGCCATATGTTCAAAAATTTCAAGACTGGGGACTGAAAACTTTGCCTGTTTGGACTGGGAATAATGAACATGTTCTGAAGACAGGCTCTCTGTGTACATTAGTAAGATCCCTGGTCAGCTGGCATCAGGATGCAAACCAAGCTGTATAGATCAATGGAGGAGATGCATCACATCGCAGTCTTCACAGAGACTTGTGGCCTTATCATCTGAAAGTCACTGGCAATATTGTCATAATTGAAAAGTCTTCTTCTTCTTCTTTGATCTTTCTGTCAGAAAAACTTATATCAGGAGGCTGGAAGCCTTTATGAAAGCTATCGTGCAATCCATATCCTCTCACTTGAAAAGTCATCTTATATTATACTTTTCATTCTAGTCATTTACCTTTTTTTGGGTATTGTGGTATTTTATGCATTCTTTAGTTTATTTTATATCGTTATATTACTTTGTCTATTTGTAATTTTTTCACATGAAAGGTACTGTTTATTAGTTATCAATCTACAGCATTATTTTTTAAGTATGAATTTAAGTATGTAATTAACATAGATAACATAAATGACTGAAAGATTTTATTTTATGTTAAATAACAGGATAATAATATAATTGTCATAGATAACATAAGTGACCGAAAGAAAGTATTATATCTTATAAAGTATGGAAGACGAGATCACAGATGAAGACCTGAGGAGTAAATCAAATTGTTCATCACTGGCAAACATTATCACAGAAAGAAGTTTGAGATGGCTTGGTCATGTTTGCAGAATGCCGCAAGATACTTTGGAAAGAACAACTGCCCCATGGAGGGCAAATGGACAAAGAAGATATGAACGACCTAAGATCTAAGGAAACCTAGAGAAGGACAGAAGAGAGGAAAATTAAGAAATATAAAATAACATTGGATAGCATGGAACGAACGAATGAACGAACAAACTTTATTTTCAAAGGGTTAAGAATTGGGCACGCAGGCCCGTCTAACATTCTGCCCTTCCACTCCTCTCCTTTCATACAATTTTTCATTTGTACCTCATTTCATAGTTAATAATAATAATAATAATAATAAAGAAGAATACAAAATTAAAAATTTAAGAATTATAGAAAAGAAAAAAAAATTTAGGAAAATTACAAATGCTGGAATGTGCTCTAATTTATACTGACATTACTTAAACGTTTTAAAGAGTATAATAATAAGCCTATTCCAAAAATGATGGACAGAGAAATAGCAGACTGGAGATCACTTTTTAACAACAAGGTGAAGATTTATAGTATGAAATGGAACAGGCAGTAATGAAGTACAATGGACACTGTATATATCCCAGTACTAACACAGAGGGTTGAATCTTTTTTAATTAAATGAATGTTACTGTTGTTACAGAAGCTAAGGTCCTTTGCCCCCTCCGGGATGGCAGTCTATCTTCACAAATCTCCCCCCTATCACTCCAGAGACTTTCTGACCCCAAAACTGTCTTATTATTTACTAGCCAGGAAAAATATTATCTCATCCCTAAACACATACACTCTAACATGAAGTGTTGGCTTACTGTAATGATAAATTATGACAGAAGCAGACATGACTTAAGGTAGACTGGTACTGCTGTTTATTCTATCTGAAGTCACTGGATTGATAAAGAAAAAGAAAAAAAACTACTTAAACTGCCTTAAAAATGTTTTAGGCAAATAATTGATTTGGGTGGAGTGCTTCAAGTCCTTCAGTGCCACCCTCTCTCAGACACACACACATACACACACACACAAATACCATTGGGTGCGAGCACCCTATCTTATAGTTTTGTAACAGGACTAAGATGCCCTTTTATCCATGTAAAGAAATTGTCTTTTAAAGTATTTTTTTATACATATATTATTTCAAGAATGTTATTTTGTTTGCCATTCAGCACATAATAATAAAAATAATAGTAATAATAATAATTATTATTATTATAGTGCTGAAGTGTAATAAAAAATAACAGTATACTAGAAAGGATATACAATGTATAAGCAGTTACTTTTAAAGAAAAGGTCTATGTATGGTTACAAAGAGTCTCTTGGTCTTCATACGAAATTATTGGGGGTGGGGTCTCGGGGAACCTGAGCACAGAGGTTCTGACGCCTATATGAACAACTCTCCAATCCTCCCCCCCCCCCCCCAAAATCACCCCAGACACTCTGTTTGACCCCAAACTTGCTTTATTATTTCTAGCCAGGAAAATCTTCCCTGATAACACATACATTCTAATACAGTGGGTTCTCAACCTTCCCAGTGCCACGACCCGTTATTACAACTTCAGTGAATATGTGTTTTCCTATGTTCTTAGTCGACCCCTGTGAAAAAGTCGTTCGGCCCTCAAAAGAGTCGCGACTGATAGGTTGAGAACCACTGCTCTAACACAAAGCCCTGGATTACTGCTCCTTCTAAGTTAGCACAGACGCAACCACAACAGTATCATTAAGGCAGGCTAGTATAGCTGTTTATTCAAATTGAAGTCGCTAAGTGATGTTTAAAATAAGTCCACTGCAGCTAGGCTTAAGCTTATTGTAAGAAAAGTTGAGGGGTGGGGGACGGGAGGGGGTAAGGAATGGGCCCGAGCCACCATTCTCTGGCGGCTGTGCTTCGCCCACGACCGGGCTCAAGCTGTAAAAAAGGCGGTAGCTTCCCCCATCTGGTGGGAATTTGTGTATAAGATGTGTGGGTAGCACCATCTATCCAGTGTTGAATGCATGTGTAAAGTAAAGATCTCTTTCACGCCTTTAGCGCATCGGGCATATGGGAAAAGCACCCCATATTTTTACAGACCAATCGGCACTAGTTGGGTAATGTGGTCAGTATTACGCCGGTCGTCTTTACTTCCCCAGGACATCCATCCTGGTACCCATTTTAGGCTGGGTCGACCTACCATGATAAAAATCCACACAGCCGGCAGTGGGTTTCGATCGCGGTGCTTTGGAACACCACCGGCTCCATCTGTTGTAAATAGCTAAAGTCAGACATGGTTGGAATAACGAGTCGGACTCACAACGCCAAAACCACGGACGCCGCTGAGTGCATGTGTAGAAAAGGGTTTTACCTTTTCTTATTTATCTAAGTGTATCCTAAAGTGTCGAGGAGGAAGTATGTAGCCGCATACATCTACATTTCCTCTGGTTACATTGCTCTACATTTTCCTTAGTGTCTGTTCATTATTTGCTATCAGCTTAAAGATCAGAGATCACCCCAATCTATTCCTTCTGAACGATGCTGAACCTGAGAGTCGTCTTTGTGTAGCTGCCAGGCGCAAGCCTGCAAGTCGGAGGGTCGTGGGTTCGGTTCGTGACGTAGCCGGACTTTTTTTTTAAAAAGAATAACCTTTGCTGTTAGGTCGACGCAGCCTTGATTGGGCACCAGGTACAGTCCTTGGAAGTAAAGGCGACAGGTGTGATGCTGACCATATCACCCACCAGTGCCGATTGGTCTATAAAATATAGGTCTAGCCCTATATGCCCATTTGGCCTGAAGGCGTGAAAAGGGGACCTTTTTAACGTGAACTTTCCTGAATACACTTAGTTATTAGGTTGACGTTTAAAATAAGTCGCCCTCGACAAAGAGCTTATGCTAATTATTTGGGGGTGGGGGCATAGACCTAGGCCCCCTTCCCTTCGCCCCCTCCCTCCAGGTTCTGGCGCCTGTAACTTTCACGGAAGACATGATTTATTATCATTCCCATTTTGTTTTTGTTCTTGACTATGTGTCCTGATAAGTGACTGAAACAACATTAATTATGTTGTTTTGGAAAAGATAAATGTTCTGTTCTAAATAGAGAAATTTTTGTCCGCAATGACCTCTAAAGAAATTCAGTTTGTTTTTGTTTTCTTATATATTCTTGTCTGTTGTTACTATATGTATTCTGTTATATATATTTGTCCGTTGTTGCTATATGTATTCTTTTATATATATTTGTCTGTTGTTGCTATATGTATTCTGTTATATATATTTGTCCGTTGTTGCTATATGTATTCTTTTATATATATTTGTCTGTTGTTGCTATATGTATTCTGTTATATATTTTTGTCTGTTGTTACTATATGTATTCTGTTATATATATTTGTCCGTTGTTGCTATATGTATTCTTTTATATATATATTTGTCTGTTGTTGCTATATGTATTCTGTTATATATATTTGTCCGTTGTTGCTATATGTATTCTTTTATATATATTTGTCTGTTGTTGCTATATGTATTCTGTTATATATTTTTGTCTGTTGTTGCTATATGTATTCTGTTATATATTTTTGTCTGTTGTTGCTATATGTATTCTGTTATATATTTTTGTCTGTTGTTGCTATATATATTCTGTTATATATTTGTGTTTGTTGTTACCATATGTATTATGTTAAATGTTTTTGTCTGTTGTTACTTTATGTATTCTGTCTATCAGCTTGTTTGATGTTTTGAAAAATTTCAGCTTGGTTGTCAATCCTTATGGCTGCTTCTTGTTGCCAGTTTATGTTCGTATTTTTTTTTTTTTTTTTTTGCTTATTATTATCAGATATGGTGCCATCAATGTTTGAGGTTTCCAAAATTCTAATAATTTCTGCCTGTTTTACTTTATCAAGTGCTTTATCGTAATCAGTTAAGCATAAATCCAGATCCATTACATTCTAGAACAAACAAAACAAAAACACAAATCACAACAATCGACAACGTTCAACCTGCTGTTGACAGCGAGCTGCCAACAGTCCGGTTATACTTGTGGTCTGGTTTATTTGCGCCACTTGCGTGGTTAAGATTGTGGTATGTGCGCCAGCTCTCTGGCTTTATGTTAATATCCCAGTAGCTAGACCGCTCCTTCCTGTCTTCCAATGTATTCCTCTTGTCCTTATTAATTACAAACTTGCTCCTCGTTCAACTGGCCAAACGCTCTGTTTTAATGAAGAGAGTTTTTTTTTGCTGGGGACCCTAAATATAGCAGGGCCTGAAATATGGCCTATTGACTGAACGGCTTTTCGGGACCTCTCAACGGGTGATCCTTATCCGCATGGTGGCACTTTGTATCACTGGGTGTTTATCGCTTGTGTGATGTCCTAGTGGGCTACAACTTACCCACCTATACATGTCTGGCCTTGCGGCGATACTGTGAAACGTTTTATTGTTTGGGGTCAACATTTAGTAAAGCATTATAAAAAAAAAGTGGCTTAAGGACAGCAGCACAAACAGGGAGAGCCAAGAACCAGCAACCAACATCAAAAACTCACTGGGAAAAGACAGGAAAAGAAGACCAGAACCTACAAAACCACAACAGACATGGAAAACCAAGAAACGGAAAATCAGGTGTAACTAACTGCACACCACAAAGAATTGGAATACAAATAATACAGCAAATAAAACCCTCTTCATTATAACAGGTCGTTTTACCAGTTGAACAAGGAGCATGTTTGGAAATTTTTGTTTTCAACTAATCCAGTCCACTTCAATCAAATCCAGTCCTTAAAAGGAATTAACCAATATACGGTGGTACCTCGGTATACGATCGCTTTGCATATCTTGAACTTGGTATCCGTCCTGGTTAGAACGCGAAAACATTTGCTTTGCATTCAGTAAACTTCGTATCCGTCCTGTTTAGACGCGAAAACATTTGCTTTGCATTAATTAAACTTCGTATCCGTCCTGGTTAGACGCGAAAACATGCTTTGCATTCATTAAACTTCGTAACCGTCCCTGATTAGACGCGAAAACATGCTTTGCATTCATTAAACTTCGTATCCGCCCTGATTAGACGCGAAAACATGCTTTGCATTCATTAAACTTCGTATCCACCCTGATTAGACGCGAAAACATTCTTTGCATTCATTAAACTTCGTATCCGCCCTGATTAGACGCGAAAACATGCTTTGCATTCATTAAACTTCGTATCCGCCCTGATTAGACGCGAAAACATGCTTTGCATTCATTAAACTTCGTATCCGGCCTGATTAGACGCGAAAACATGCTTTGCATACGACGCTTGTTAGAAATACGAATATTAGTCACGGCTCCACACGCTGTCTTTGTGTACCTCTCTCGAGATAAAACCAGGTATAGTTGTCAATGATTTTGAAGAGAAGTATCACCCCATTAAAGCCCACACAAGTTGTGAAAGCATTGGCTGAAATGACTAGACCATATCCGAACAAAAACTTGAGGAGAAAGTAGAAGCAAAGTTCTTTGGGCAGTATAAGTCACACCTGATCTGCCTCAACCTGGTCCACGAAGCCGACAGAGATAGAAAAACCAGGAGTTCCCATGCCTGAAGTTTTTATTGGAAGGGCACTATCCCTCCAGAAAATAACATCTCTTCCTCCGCCATCTTAACATCGTTTTATTGGCACGCGACTCTACTCGTAAAAGTAAAGTGGGGTTTAATTTTCATTTATTTCATCTTACTGCTTTTTTATGTATAAATTTGTGTTTAAAGTAGTAGTAGTACATTTTACCTCACTAGGACGTCACACAAGCGGTAAACACCCGATGACACAAAGTGCCACCATATGGATGAGATTTACCCTTAGAGACGTCCCGGAAACAGCGTTCAGCCATTAGACCATATTTATGGCCGGGCTATATTGCGGCCCCTGGCAAAAGCCAGGATAGGGCTTCAAAATAAAGAAAAATGGCATCCCACAAGAGAAAATGAGTGATATGTTTTAGGCAGTATATACTTTATTTTATATAATCATAATAATCTATAGTGCGCCAATAACAATGAGATTTTTTCTTCTTCGTGGGATTGAATAATTATTCTCCCTTTTTTTTTTTTTTAATGAGAAGATTGGTTTGGTTAACGTACTATTTGGTTGGTATACGTCCTAGGATTCGGAACGGATTAAGTACATCTACCGAGGTTACCA
>CAJHNH020007734.1:295000-390701 GCA_905116865.2 Candidula unifasciata | reverse complement strand
TCGATAATGGACAGACAAAAGTGTTTGCCATTATCGAAGAAGAAAATACTTTTCGTGAGCAGGGAGACAACTTGTCTCTGCTGCCCTGTACAGCTGGGGCGACAGGGAAACTTCAGATGAAGGACCTGGAAGCCGAACAAGCCAAGAGTAAAAGGGAACCCCAACACTCTGGTCTTGTAGTACTCTTTGCTTCGAAGGAAGTGACAGGAGTATCTCAGCTGATGGTGGAAACGTCATTGCGAAGAAATCCCACCTTACAGTCTACAGGAAACCCTGAGTTTTTTTCTGATTTGACTGTGTACCCTGACTTGATTTCGTGCTCTGACTCTGGACTGATCTTTGTTAAAGACAATTCCACCCTGACAATTTGGCTAGGTAAAGACAGAATGCACCGAAGAGGCAACAAATGGACACTCTTCAGAGAAATTGTTAGTGGTAAGTGGCACTCACTTCGTGGGATCACGATGAGTGAAGATATCCCTCGTTTTAAGAGGAGATTTGTGACAGATTTTTCAAAGATCTGTAGACTGAGTAGAAGAGGATCCAACCTGACTGCAACTAATCCTTTTAGTAGAACACTTCAGGCTCTCCCTAGGCAGATAGGGCGCAGCGAAGTGAGGACATGCACAGAGGTGGTCAGTCAACGGCGCAGAGGAGGCCCGTTGACAAAGCATGGATCTTTGATTATCCGATGGAAGGAGGAACCTCCGGACAAAGGGACATTACCGAGCGACTGCTTGGAATACCCGCTCATTACCAGGATCAATGACAGTATTGAATTATCCTGGATGAAAGGACATGGGATATCTGCAGACGAGTGCAGGAATTCCCACTGCCATAAAGAATACTGGAAACAGAAAACTTATGGGCAGTTAAGCAAAGGAGGACTTGAAATTCTTGGAAGCCACAGAGCGTGCTGATGTGCGGTCAGGGTGACCGAACTTAAGGGGGAGGCTCTGTGACAATACGCTCGGTGACTCCAGAAGGTCTTTCCTTAACCTACTTTTATTTCTTTGTATTTTGAAAGTATACAGGAAAATAGGGATTTGGATACATCCTTAATCTAAGTAGGCGAAATAAACAAGCATTTAATTCTCCTGGGATGTTGGCGATATCACACACTAAAACTTTTTCCCATACGTTAAGTGTTAAGGTACAGAGATAAGACTGACCAAGCAGACTTACTGACTGGAGATTTGCACACCATCTGTTGGGGTCAGATATTTTATCTCGTAGCCAGACTTTTAGGAGCAGCTAACTCCGGCTAATTGCCATTATCTCCCCCCCTGAGGTTACCTAAACTGGAGTGCCGGTCCGACGGTCACTATTGACACAGTGAGCGGAAAGTGTTGGCAGAAGAATTGACAAAGTCGGATTTTATTGTGATGGCAGGTGAAGTAGGCCGGAGGTGTGACTTGTCTTATTTGCTCTGGTCAGCTTAATTGAACCAGGAGATCCTAGCGTGGGAATTCAAACAATTGTTGTACAGTCACTGACTGACAGTGAATATACACCCACACAGGGAGGAGCTGTAATATCCCTGAATGAGAATGATTTTAGGCGTAATGTAGGAGGAGCTTAATAAAAGTTATAAAGGGGTGAACTATAGGTCTGGTAAATGAGATCCTGTCTAGCACATGCCATCTGTTGGGCTTAACCTAAGCTTGAGACAGAACTTTTGGCATCGTGGTTTCATTTTTCCAGTTCCCACATTGGGCAGGGACTAGTAGGCATCCATTATTTGCTGACCGTCGAGTGTAACGACCTGCAGAAAGCAGTGAGGACGACAAACTGGAAAAGATAGGCAGGGTCTCAAGCCGAGAACTGTCCTGATGAGCTAAGTTATGTACAACTTTAATGTCATCTATAACATCATCCCAACTCTACTAGCCTAAACAAGTTCATTTTAATTTCGATTTATTAAATAAATCTTTTTGATGTTGTTACACAGAGTTAAGTAAATTGTGTACTTAGGTTCAAGTGTCTTTGTGCATATTAGTTTACTTCAGCTAACAAATATTTAAATCACTTGATGGGGGCTTTTAAGTAATGCCAGGAGAGGAGACCAGTCGCAGGGGTTAAATGAGCACCTGGATTATTTCATAGTGGGTGTATCCAGAAATCTATCTATCCCTTCTCCTACTCCTGTGGATACAAGTACAGCAACTTTCATTTCATGGAACGAGCCACTCGCTGTTTTCTTGGCTATCCAGGACTGTCTAGGATCAACATAGCTTAGATAATAGTCCAGTTTCTCACGTGGGTGGGCATTGTTAAGGATCAAACCCACACCCTCACTATATCAGTGTATTTACCCACGTGGGCGCGCGACAATTGGAGATCTCGTCTGGGAATTTATAACATCGAGCGACAATTGGGTATCTCGTCTCGGGGTTTATAACATCATGTAACAATTGTGTCGCTCTCTAGAATTAAAACCTGACACAAGTGGCGTCCCGCCAGCGATCAAACCCGGCAGACCCTAGACTAACGAACAAGAAGTTTAATTTCATAGATTTCATTTTAACTCTTCATCCAGTTCTTAGACTAAAATTATACTTAGTAATTGGTAACTGGGAAGATTAAATTATAATAACTGTAAAAGTAATTAATTGATGAAATCATATGAGTTAACTGTCTATCATTGAACATTTCATGAACATTGATTGTTTAATCTATAGTGCTTAGTTAGAGTTGATGAATTGATGATTTTTTTTGCTTGCATATTTCATTTGATATAGATTGTAGAACATATTACACGCTGACATCATATCATTGAGATTAATAATTAGTGACTGAGTGTAACATCGCTTTGATCATTTATAGGTTTATCCTTTTGCTGCTATAGTATTCTATAGGCTGTTAATCTGGTAGGCTGCTTTGCATCATATACATCTTTGTGCGGCTGTCATAATCTCCTCTGGTGCCAAGTTCACTGTACTTTGTTCTGACATATCCTTCTTATCCTGACTCGAGGGAGTATCATATTTATTTCTGGATAGACCTGATAGATAGAGAATGGACTTACGTACCGAGTACCAAAAAGATGTAAGGAAATTCGGGATAGCTGAGGGTAGAGTAGGGGCACAGTTAGAAACATATATTAAATGCCAGATGGATACTTTTGATTATATGGTTGCCCGTAATGCTGCAGAGAAAAAGCGCCAGTTGGAGATAGAAGAATATAATAGGCAGGAACAGCTTAGGAAAGAAGAGTATGAAAGAGAGGAACAGCTAAGGAAAGTAGAGTATGAAAGAGATATACAGCTTATAAGAGAAGAATTAGAAAGAGAGATAGAGTGTATTCAGGAAGGATTTGCTGAAAGGATGCGGCGTAAGAGTGAAGAAATTCATCGAAAACTGCTACTTGAGAGGGCAGAAAAAGATAGGATAAAACAGCAAGCAGAAAACATTAGCGTTGAGGAAACTGCGAGTATATGCGAGGAAAAACCATTACCTCAGGCTGAAACTCAAGCAGATATGGTGGGGGCCCACCTAACCATTGAGGTGTGCACTCCTTGGCCAACTTCAACAGCTAAGGAAGAAAACAGAAAAACCGAAGGACAGTATCTCACACCTCTTATTCTTACAGAGAAAAGAGGCAACAAGGAGAACTCTTCTTTAGGGATAACCAGATCTACATTGCTGGACCCCTTTACTTCCATTCTTAGGATCAAAAGGAAAAGATGGAACAAGAAGCAGAAATCTTCTAAAGGGACCAGATCTACATTGCTGGAACCCCTTACTCCCATTACCTCAGACGAGATAAATGCGAGCGAACCTGACAGTAGTGACAAGCGTGATAACGGTTGTAACCGTAGACATAGCGGTTCGACTGACACACCAGACATTATTGAGGACGAGGGCATAGACTTACCCAACTCCCATATCCCCTTTGGTCCCTTCAAACAAGAAGAGGAATTAAAGCAGACTGATGTAGGGAATAACGCTGAACCGGTGTCCCCTATTTCCTTGGATGCGGCCGCATGCCTAATGGAATGTGTTAGTTCTGACTTTACACCAAAAGGAGTTGACTGCGATGGCGGCAACACACCTCCTGATTTGCTTTCACTGGACTGTGCATATGAAAGCCAGACCAAGGTGAGAATAGCAGATGAGGAGGAGAGTTCTCTGGATGTCTTGACGATCTTAGAGACTCGACATAAACAGGACAATTCTGCTAGGCCTGTGCACGTCGATAATGGACAGACAAAAGTGTTTGCCATTATCGAAGAAGAAAATACTTTTCGTGAGCAGGGAGACAACTTGTCTCTGCTGCCCTGTACAGCTGGGGCGACAGGGAAACTTCAGATGAAGGACCTGGAAGCCGAACAAGCCAAGAGTAAAAGGGAACCCCAACACTCTGGTCTTGTAGTACTCTTTGCTTCGAAGGAAGTGACAGGAGTATCTCAGCTGATGGTGGAAACTTCATTGCGAAGAAATCCCACCTTACAGTCTACAGGAAACCCTGAGTTTTTTTCTGATTTGACTGTGTACCCTGACTTGATTTCGTGCTCTGACTCTGGACTGATCTTTGTTAAAGACAATTCCACCCTGACAATTTGGCTAGGTAAAGACAGAATGCACCGAAGAGGCAACAAATGGACACTCTTCAGAGAAATTGTTAGTGGTAAGTGGCACTCACTTCGTGGGATCACGATGAGTGAAGATATCCCTCGTTTTAAGAGGAGATTTGTGACAGATTTTTCAAAGATCTGTAGACTGAGTAGAAGAGGATCCAACCTGACTGCAACTAATCCTTTTAGTAGAACACTTCAGGCTCTCCCTAGGCAGATAGGGCGCAGCGAAGTGAGGACATGCACAGAGGTGGTCAGTCAACGGCGCAGAGGAGGCCCGTTGACAAAGCATGGATCTTTGATTATCCGATGGAAGGAGGAACCTCCGGACAAAGGGACATTACCGAGCGACTGCTTGGAATACCCGCTCATTACCAGGATCAATGACAGTATTGAATTATCCTGGATGAAAGGACATGGGATATCTGCAGACGAGTGCAGGAATTCCCACTGCCATAAAGAATACTGGAAACAGAAAACTTATGGGCAGTTAAGCAAAGGAGGACTTGAAATTCTTGGAAGCCACAGAGCGTGCTGATGTGCGGTCAGGGTGACCGAACTTAAGGGGGAGGCTCTGTGACAATACGCTCGGTGACTCCAGAAGGTCTTTCCTTAACCTACTTTTATTTCTTTGTATTTTGAAAGTATACAGGAAAATAGGGATTTGGATACATCCTTAATCTAAGTAGGCGAAATAAACAAGCATTTAATTCTCCTGGGATGTTGGCGATATCACACACTAAAACTTTTTCCCATACGTTAAGTGTTAAGGTACAGAGATAAGACTGACCAAGCAGACTTACTGACTGGAGATTTGCACACCATCTGTTGGGGTCAGATATTTTATCTCGTAGCCAGACTTTTAGGAGCAGCTAACTCCGGCTAATTGCCATTATCTCCCCCTGAGGTTACCTAAACTGGAGTGCCGGTCCGACGGTCACTATTGACACAGTGAGCGGAAAGTGTTGGCAGAAGAATTGACAAAGTCGGATTTTATTGTGATGGCAGGTGAAGTAGGCCGGAGGTGTGACTTGTCTTATTTGCTCTGGTCAGCTTAATTGAACCAGGAGATCCTAGCGTGGGAATTCAAACAATTGTTGTACAGTCACTGACTGACAGTGAATATACACCCACAAGGGAGGAGCTGTAATATCCCTGAATGAGAATGATTTTAGGCGTAATGTAGGAGGAGCTTAATAAAAGTTATAAAGGGGTGAACTATAGGTCTGGTAAATGAGATCCTGTCTAGCACATGCCATCTGTTGGGCTTAACCTAAGCTTGAGACAGAACTTTTGGCATCGTGGTTTCATTTTTCCAGTTCCCACATTGGGCAGGGACTAGTAGGCATCCATTATTTGCTGACCGTCGAGTGTAACGACCTGCAGAAAGCAGTGAGGACGACAAACTGGAAAAGATAGGCAGGGTCTCAAGCCGAGAACTGTCCTGATGAGCTAAGTTATGTACAACTTTAATGTCATCTATAACATCATCCCAACTCTACTAGCCTAAACAAGTTCATTTTAATTTCGATTTATTAAATAAATCTTTTTGATGTTGTTACACAGAGTTAAGTAAATTGTGTACTTAGGTTCAAGTGTCTTTGTGCATATTAGTTTACTTCAGCTAACAAATATTTAAATCACTTGATGGGGGCTTTTAAGTAATGCCAGGAGAGGAGACCAGTCGCAGGGGTTAAATGAGCACCTGGATTATTTCATAGTGGGTGTATCCAGAAATCTATCTATCCCTTCTCCTACTCCTGTGGATACAAGTACAGCAACTTTCATTTCATGGAACGAGCCACTCGCTGTTTTCTTGGCTATCCAGGACTGTCTAGGATCAACATAGCTTAGATAATAGTCCAGTTTCTTACGTGGGTGGGCATTGTTAAGGATCAAACCCACACCCTCACTATATCAGTGTATTTACCCACGTGGGCGCGCGATAATAGCGAGACGCTGATAAAAATGTTGACAGGGGAATCTGAGGACCTATGAATTTTTCCGGAGGGCTGTGAAGATATTCTAACTCATAATTCCATTAATTTGTTGGATTAAGTTGTTCTTACAGTCTGCACAATAGTATACTATCTTACTTTTACTAGGATATGTAATTTGGCCGCTTTCCTCAAGCTTCCATTTCAAAAGTAATATTGTTACGAAGGTTAGCCTTTGATCTTCATCATCATCATCATCATCATCATAAACCACTTCTGCCGTTAAGCGTCGTGGGGATGAATTTTTTGCCATCCAGTGCACGTAGAGTGTCCTTAATATTGTCGATCTATGTTTTCCGCTGTAGTTCTCTTGTTCCAGCAGCTGATCTTTTGAGATGCAGTGCTTGGCTCGAGGCATTCTAACAAGATAGCCAAACCACTTAATCTGCTGTTTCTTGATGAATCTAGTACAAGGTGTTGTTTCCCCAATTTGCCTGATAGTTTAATTATTCACTAGATCTCGTATGGTTAGGTTGGCTGCTTTTCTCAAGCACCTCATCTCACAGGTGGTGATTTTGCGTGTATGGTCTTTAGATAGTGCCCATGTTTGGCACTCGTAGTTTAATGTTGGAATGCATATGCTTTTAATAATCTGTCTCTTTGTACTCATAGTTATGCTTAGATGTCTTAATGATGGTGACAATTGGTAAAAAAGTGAACCTGCTTTCTGGCATCTGGTTTATTTTTCCATGTCAATTCTACCATCTTCTGTGATCATACTTCCTAGATATTTAATCTCCCTAACTTGATTCAGAGCAGAACCATTCAGGTGTATGTGTAGTGGGGCAGGGGTTCTACTAACCTGCATTGTTTCGGTTTTGTTTAAATTGATCTTCACGTTGTATTTACTGCTTGCTGAGTTTAACCTGGTAATGTGGTCTTGTAGTCTATCTTTTTCAGGGTAGAACAAGCACTGGTCGGCAGCAAATAGTAGTTCGTTTAATGTGGGTGAATCGATAACTTCTCCTGATGTGTGTACTTCATGGTGATTATAAAGGTCTATGTTGTCTGTATCATAACTTGCTTCTTTATATATTTTGTCTATATAGATGTTAAATAAAAGCGGGGAGAGCACACATCCCTGTCTCACACCTGTGTTGACTGCGAACATATCTGGTATGCCTTCTTGTGTTCTTTTTGCACTTTGGCCTGTGTGGTACATGGCTATGATGTTCTCTAGTAACTGTCCTTGTACTCCGTAGTTCTCAAGAACGGACCACAGTTTGTTTCTTTCTACTCCATCAAAAGCCTTTTGCAGATATACAAACACAATATTCTTTTTGGTATAATCAATGGCTTTTTCACACACTTGCCTCAGAGTGAATAATGCATCGGTGCATCCTCGGCCTTTTCTCAAACCGAATTGAGTGTTGCTTAACTGTTGTTCAAATATGGGCCTAACTCTCTGTTCTAGTAATTTGGCGTACATTTTTTATACATGACTCAGTAGTCATATACCTCTGTATGCTTCACATTCTCTCCTATAACCTTTCTTTTTCCATAACGGTACTTTTAATGCCTTTGATAATATCCATGTATGCTGTTTTATATTATGTTTCATTATCTGCCCGACGCGCTAGCTAAGATAATTAAACCATCTACCCAGCGCCCGGGTGACATACTTCTTGTGTCCTGGGTTCACGCTCGGTGGTAGGCAGACATGCTACACAATTCATAGTTTACGATATCTATTATAAAATCATGGCCGAAGAGTTGCGATCACCATAGCACCGAGCCGGTCAGTCAGTTGCTTGTTCTTTGCAGAACGTTGATTCCATAACGACCCTCTGGAAAACCTATCGATCACAAGCAAGATGTCCCGTTTCCGATATAGCCCTCTGGAGAGCACTCTACACACCCTGCACCCATCTTCTCTTTGACCTTCTTCTTCCTCTCTTCCCATGCATATATACCTCAAATATTGGTCTCTCTAAACTTTCGTGATCTTTAAGTGACCGAAACATTTTAATTTTCTGTGTTTTAAAGTCTTTAGTAGCCATCGGTCTTTAATATTCAGCTCTTGAAGTATGGGTGCATTTTTTTTTCTTTACCCATGCTATTCTTAGAAGCCATCCATAAAATTTGTATTTAAAGGCTTAAAAGCTCTGTTGAGCTTGTTTAATACGTGTAGGGGTCTCACAGGCGTATGTTGCAATGAGAAAAAATGAAACGAGCCAATAGGTACTCATTGTTTATGGATTCAACATTTTTTTTTTTTAATCTTGTTTGAATGTCTTATGTTTAAATGGTCCAATAACAGCTCCATTTAGTACATTAGTGCACTGGTCTTTGGCGTCATGTTTCCATTTAACGATATATTATGTCGCATCCTAGACTATCTTGGCCTTGCACATTAGGCAATCTGTTCACCGAATGAAAACTAATATAAATTAGGTTAATGTGAGCTGTCACTGGAGGGCATTCATTGTATTTAGTTTAGAAATTCTACTGAAGAGTTCGCTAGACACATAGTTAAACAAGGCTACGTCTGATGAAACATGTTGTTCCATGAACAATCTAGATAGTCACAAATCTTTGTTTAAAGATAGTCATTATTAATCTTAATATCATAACGTTTATCCGAATTCAGACTTCTAAGCTTGTTATATGAGTTGTAAGACAATAACTTTAAAGAACTAATAGGTCGTGTTACTTACAGGACCAAGTTCCTGAAAGAATATATAAAACATCATTAGAATTGTTAGTAAAATTATTTATAGAAAATGAAATTGAAATAACACCGAATTCGTTTCGTCTTGTTGACGTTAATAAATGACACATCTTGTTAATTATTATCTCTTCGCTGACAATCCAAGGATGGACATCTGTGTCCAACCACACACATAGACACACACACAAACATCACACACATTTACACACACGCACGCACACACACACACACACACGGGCTGCGCAAGTCAAAATAGCTGGAAACCACTGGCTTGGCGGATTTTCGTGACTGCTAAAGCAAATCAGTCGAGACCACAAGTCTGAAACCAATTTTAAACTCCAGGGTGTAGAAATTAACTTGTATGAACATTCACTAACTTAAACAGGGAAATTATAACAAAAAGAACCACAATAGTAGCTAGTGCATCCGTTTTCTATGTTTAATAAAAACACAATGAAAAAAAAAATTACGAAAACAAAGGCTAAAGAATATTTGAACAATTAGTTAACACACAGTTTGCGACTGCTATGTATTATTCAGCTATACAAGCTCGAGAAGTACAGTGATTTAGCAGCCGGTTTGAGGGGAAACGAGGCTTACACGGTACGGGTATTTGCCGTCGAAGTGGGAGCGAGAGGCCTTGTTTCCACTTCGCTCTACAATGTGGTGAAAGAACTAGGATTGCGCGGTAATGAACGGAAACGAACACTCAAAAAACTGGGAGAGGTGCCCGAAAGGGCCTCTAGCTGGCTTTGGACGCAGCGCAACAACGTAGGGGACAGGCCTCGGTGAGCTGGTCCGGGTGTCTAGTGGACAAGAGTTTCTCATCCCTTTGAAAGTCCATCGTGTCCGAATTGTCTGCCAGTGTTTCTCTGCCAACTGCTAATAAAAGTCCAACATGTGTCCGGTAAACCAAAGTAAGCTTGTCGCTCGGTCGTCCAGGCATGCCGACTGCTTTAATTAGGCTGCCGTGGCGGCTTCTTATCTCACAGTACCTCCTTTGAAACCACCAAGTCGTCTTGTCTCTGGCCGAAAGTAAAACACCATCCGGTGATTCCGTGCAGCGGGAAACAAGCCCTGAGCGTCATGAACTCAGGAGGGCCCACCTCCGAATACGTCTAGGAATCGTGGGCCGAAACGTGTGTCGACGAGGATAATTTATACTGATGACTGGTAGATTCCCGCTGTACTTGCTCCCTGTGAGTTTATTCCTATTGTACGTGGCTAGCCCACAAGACTACCAGGAAAGACTGGTGACTATCGGGAAAGACCTTTTGACACCTATGGAAAGACTGGCCCCCCGGTATCGCCGGGGGGATAAACTGACATCTGGAGACAGATGTCGACTGTGGACCGGGTTGATCACCCCTAACACAGTATAATACCTCCGATTTCGTACAACCACAATGAAATATGCCCCCAGGGCCCTCCGAAAGGGGGGAGAATGAAGGGCCCAATCCAATTGATACCCTCGGTGACGACCTTGCTAGCCCCCGGACTGAGATACTCGCCCAACGTCCGGGCTGGCTCTGTACATGTGGGAAAAGCTTCACGGGGTTGCATGGTCTGAGAACGCATGCCGGAAGAATGAAATGCGAGGGTGCTCCACGCAGTAAACGCCGTCGCAAAACTACTACTCCTGTGGTAGTTTCTGAGTCGTCAGGGTACGACGGGCAGGGTGAACCCCACTCGCCCGGAGAGGCCCATGACGTCGACTGCGGAGGAGCACATTTGATGATTTCTGAAGAAGTGCGTACCAGAATCAGGTTTCCACCTGCGAGCGAGAAGGTGGTGTGGTGTAAGTTGGAGGCTACATTATGTGAGGTACTTAAACAAACTCTAAACAAGAAGCCGCTAGGCGACAAGCTTACAAAATTTGGTGATGTAATATATGAACACTGCTCCCGTGAGTTCGGGACAGTAGTAAAGGCACAGCCGGGTGCCAAGCAGAATACTAGAAGGAGGCAGAGGGACATTCTGAAGTGTTGGGCAGACAAGAATGCCCTCAGAAAACGGTTCAAAGCCGCTACAGGCAGCGAACGGGAGGGGCTGTACGAAGTTTGGTTGCATTTAAAGAACAAACACAGTGCCCTCTGTCGCGCTGAGCGTTTCTGTAACAACAGACGAAGAACCAAAAGGGAGCGAGAGAAATTCTTTAGGGACCCGTATCAGTTTGCCCGAGGTCTATTCGAGCAACCGAAGTCTGGGACTCTGGTTGTCAGTCAGGAAGAACTAGAGCTACATCTACGCAAGATGTACTCAGATAAAAAGAGGAGAGAGCCTCTCGATGACAATCCAGAGATCCTTAGCGGTCTTAAACAGCCTTCGGTGCCGAAGGTACCATTTAAAATGGTACCTCCCCTTTAGTCTGAGGTTGAGGAAGTTGTGAAAAAAGCCAGCGGCAAGTCTGCCCCAGGTCCGAACGGTGTCCCGTACGTTCTTTACAAGCGTTGCCCGAAAATCCTAAAAATGCTTCACGTCTTGTTGAGACAAGCGTGGATCCGCAATCACATATGTCCAGAGTGGTCAAAGGCAAATAGGGTCTACATTCCCAAAGAGCAGGACTCGAAGAGTCTCTCCCAATTCAGGCCCATCTCGCTGTTGAATGTCGAGGGTAAGATATTCTTCTCAGTCATGGCTCGCCGGCTCACACAGTATCTGATGAATAACAAGTACATAGATACGAGTGTTCAAAAGGGTGGTATCACAGGCGTTTCTGGGTGCCTTGAACACGCGACCATGATTTGGGAGGCTATCCAGAGAGCCAAGCATGAGAGAACACAATTGCACGTAATATGGTTGGACTTAGCCATCGCCTAAGGGGCAGTCCCCCATAGGCTACTGTGGCGAGCCCTTCGCATGTTTCACGTACCGACACAGATCAATCAAATGATCGAGCAATATTTCTCTAAGTTCGCTTTGCGCTTCTCTACCTCGACGTTTACCACGAGGTGGACTGAGTTGCAGATTGGGATAGCTATGGGCTGTACGATCTCACCCATACTGTTTGTCATGACAATGCAGATCATGTTAGACGGGGCGGCCGGCTACGGACAGGGCCTTCAAATTGGGGACCACTGGATGCCACCATTACGTGCCTTTATGGATGACACGACTATTATAACGGGCAGCGAGGAGTCTGCCCGCACGATCCTGGAAAGTTTGGACGCGGTGGTCCAATGGAGCGGTATGCAGTTCAAACCGCAGAAGTCGAGGAGTCTGTCAATCAATAAGGGTCGGGTGGTGGCAACCAGTTTTACGGTGGCAAGGAACAAGATCCCCACGGTTCTGGAGGAACCGGTGAAGAGTCTCGGTCGCGTTTACGATTCGAAGTTATCCGATAGAGCGGAGGTCCGGCGAATACACGAGTCACTGGCTACAGGCCTGCTCGCGATGCAGGCTGGTCGGGAAATTCAAGGTATGGTGTCTCCAATTCATGTTGATTCCGAAACTCCTATGGCCACTGTCAGTCTACGAGGTGACGATGACTGCAGTGGAAGCCATGGAGAAAAAACCAACACAGCCTTGAGAAAGTGGATTGGTGCACCGCCTTGTCTGACCGACGTGGCTCTGTATTGTAAACAGGCTAAGCTGGTACTTCCGTTCAAGTCGATAACCGAAGACTTTAAAGTCGGCAAAGTTAGGCTCGCCATGCTTTTGCGCGAGTCCTCAGACCCAAATGTCATCGCTGTCTAGCCCGCTCTAAAGACTGGTACCAAATGGAGAGTCCTCGATACGATAGAATCTGCTCAGAACGCACTAAAATTGAGAGAGATAATGGGTTACACACAAACCGACCGTCGAGGCCTAGGGCACGGGAAAGTCAATTGGTGGTCAAAGGCCTCAGCCAAAGAACGCCGAGACATGGTGATACAAACGGTGAGGGACAACGAAAACGAGGTTCGGGTTCAGAAAGCAACCCAGCAGTCGCAGCAGGGCCATTTGGTCAGCCTGGAGAGCGCATTGCCAAGAATACTCACATGGGGTGAGATCTGGCGGATGACCCCGCTGCTACTGAGCTTTATCGTTCGTTCGGCGTACGATGTATTACCGTCCGGTGTTAACATGGTTAAATGGTCTGCGACCAACGTTCCGACTTGTCCGTTGTGCAAATCTAAGCAAACTCTTGAGCACGTCCTGTCCGCGTGCAGGAAAGCTCTAGGTCAAGGCCGATATACCTGGCGCCACAACAAGGTGCTAAAGGAGTTAGCAGCCGTTGTCGACCAGGCTAGAATGAGGGCTAACGCCAGAGCCAGTTCTAGTATCGCCCCCATTCGTTTCCTCAAGGCTGGGCAGGTTCCAAAAGGTAAGGTCAAACAAAACGCATTCGCTCCATCTGTGCTAGACTCTGCGAGGGTCTGGTTACTGGCGGTTGATCTGCCAGGCCATGAACGGTACCCCGAGTTGATCCGTAAAACCGGCCTGCGACCGGACATCGTTCTCCATTCTGCGCAAAAACGGCAGCTCATCCTGATTGAGTTGACGGTCCCGTTTGAGTCGCGTATGGAGGAGAATCATTTGTACAAGCTCGAGAAGTACAGTGATTTAGCAGCCGGTTTGAGGAGAAACGAGGCTTACACGGTACGGGTATTTGCCGTCGAAGTGGGAGCGAGAGGCCTTGTTTCCACTTCGCTCTACAATGTGGTGAAAGAATTAGGATTGCGCGGTAATGAACGGAAACGAACACTCAAAAAAACTGGGAGAGGTGGCCGAAAGGGCCTCTAGCTGGCTTTGGACGCAGCCTCGGTGAGCTGGTCCGGGTATCTAGTGGAAAAGAGTTTCTCATCCCTTTGAAAGTCCATCGTGTCCGAATTGTCTGCCAGTGTTCCTCTGCCAACTGCTAATAAAAGTCCAACATGTGTCCGGTAAAGCAAAATAAGCTTGTCGCTCGGTCGTCCAGGCACGCTGACTGTTCTAATTAAGCTGCCGTGGCGGCTTCTTATCTCACAGTACCTCCTTCGAAACCACCAAGTCGTCTTGTCTCTGGCCGAAATAATAACACCATCCGGTAATTCCGTGCAGCGGGGAACCAGCCCTGAGCTTCATGAACTCAGGTGGGCCCACCTCCGAATACGTTTAGGGATCGTGGGCCGAAACGTGTGTCGACAGAGGATAATTTCTACTGATGACTGGTAGATCCCCGCTGTACTTGCTCCCTGTGAGTTTATTCTTATTGTGTCACCTACCTACTGTTTATTTATGTGGTTTTTCAACTATAATTTTTCTGAAATGATTCTTTCAGTCTGTTTGGTAGTTTACATAGTTTAGACTTTTTTTTTTTTTTTTTTTTTTTTCTATCAGGAAAATCAATATCATGAACAATATATGTGTGTAAAAATCTGAATATGTAACTCTTTGTTGGATTCAGTTCATTTCGTGAATCATTTATGAGTGTTTCAAATCATTAAAATTGTCATGCCACAGGTCAAAGTAAAATCTCACAGGATGGCATGTCTCGCTGTGGAGAGAAATCAGTATTAAAGGATGACACTAGTTCAAACTTATCAGGACTAATCGCTCATGTGTGATTGTAGAGCAGCTGTTTGAGTTTATAATCTCTAATGAAGAGTTTAGAACAAGAGCAGGCATCACAGACTGGTTCCCAGTAACATCAGGAGTAAGACAAGGTTGTGTATTATCACCTTTACTTTTCAAAATATTTATGGACAATATTAATAAAATAGACATAACACCAACAGATGTCGATAAACAGAAGGACTTCAATGAGCTGCTCTTTGCCGACGATCAATGCATATTTCACAGTGATAGTAAACAGCTGCAAGACCACATAAACCTACTACGACAGTTGCCTCAAGCATCATATGAAGATCAATACTGAAAAGACAGAAGTCATGAGCATAAGTAGAGAGCAACAGACCATCGACACAAAGATTCTAGATCACAGCCTAAAACAAGTTCAAGAATTTAAATACTTGGGAAGTATCTTTACATTCAATGGTAAAATATACAGAGAGATCGAAGCAAGAATCCAACAAGCCAACAATAGCACATACCAGCTTGCCCCAATTTTAAAACACCCTGCTGTCCCAGCTGAGATAAAAAGACAAATTATAAATACAATCTTTATACCGACATTAGGTTATCAATGTCAGACTTGGACATTAACAAAAGAACACGAGAGAAGACTAACCACCTGTGAAATGAGATGTTTGAGAATGGCTGCGAATAAAACCAGAAGAGATCGAGTGAGAAACGATGTGATTACAAGAACTATTGGAACCATACCTATTGTTAAATTTTTTGAGAAGCAAAGAATGAAATGGTTTGGTCACCTAATGAGAATGGAACCAACGATGCCAGCATCAAGAGCATACAACATGAAAATCGAAACACCAAGAGGCAGGGGAAGACCAAGAAGATTATGGATTGAAGGAGTCACGGACAACTTGAGACTTCATAACATCACGGCATATGAAGCGACTGAGCGTGCCCTGGCTCGGTTGCCGATCATCTGATAGACTGCGACGCCTAGCGGCACAAGCAGATTTTGACAAAAGAAGAAGAAGAATGAAGAATTTCCTATATACATAGATTAACAAGCCGGCCTGTGATGAATCATGTGGTTCCATGAACAATATAGATTGTCACATTTCTATGTTAGAAGAGTCTTTGTTAGTCTTAATATGATCATGTTTAACTAAATTTAGACTTCTATCTTATGTTATGATATGACAATCCACTTCACTGCACACTAGGCATTCCCATGCGTGCTCAGTCCTCCGATGCAGCAGCCATTATGAAGTACTTCTACTAATTGTTCCTATGCGAAGCTAGTTATTTTGTCTTATATCCCGGCCTCGAAGACGGCAAAGACGTGCTTCACCATGCTTTATTCTCATATCACGTGTTAGTGCCAGGGCTTATGCATTATCCACCAGCCCAGTGCGTACCGTACAGCGCTGACGATATCTGATCTGTCTATACATTTTCCAGCAATCTTCAGTGCAGTGCTTGCCAGATGGTCCGCTCACTTATTTCCCTTTACGCCAGTCTTTCTAGCTGGGTTTAGCTGAGAGTGCGGATGTCAAGATCATAGTCAATTTAGATTTCTAAGCTTGTTATACGAGTTTTACGTCAATATCTATAAAGAACTAGTAGGTCGTGCAACTTACAGAACTCGGTACCTGAAAGGAAAAGAAAACATCATAAGAAGTATTAGTAAAATTATTTCTAGACAATTACATAAAAAAAAAAAAAAAAAAACTGATTCGTTTCGTCTTATTGACGTCAAAAAATAACACATCGTGTTGATTATTCTCTTCTAGCTGACAATCCTAATTGTGACATATCTGACGTCACCATTATCACAATCATATGCATCATCATTACCATCGTCATCATAAATGTAATATTAAGCTGTGAAACGACGTTGTACAAAATAATGTGCAATTTATTGCTTGGCGGGTAATATTGGCTTTTGTCATTCTTGGTTGATGTAAAATGTCATTAATGTCCATGTTCTCGAAGGGTGTTTTCTTGTTGTTACATCAGAGGTTTTCAAGTGTCACACCGTTGTCGGTGGTTGTTATTGCTGCATTCTAACCTGATGACGAAATCATTTATTTTCTGTTTAACAGTACATTTAAATTTATTGTAGCGTGTTTTTCCTAGTCTGACATGATTATTTCTCACTTTGTATCAAGAAGCTAGGTCATCGTGGATGCTCAAAAGTTGAGAGTACTGCTCATTTTCTTGTCAGGGGCTGCAATATAGCCCGGCCATAAATATGGTCTAATTGTTGAACCTGGTTTCTAGGATCTCTCCACTTACAAGAAGTTGATGCCTTCCTACCTATGATAACATCACTTTGTGTATAACTATATCATCTCTGACATAATGTGGCCATTATTAGCTAGTGTCTTTGTCTGTATAGTTAAAACATGCCAAGGGCGTGTGTGAATAGCGCTGATAACCTGTGCTGTGTATGTGATGAGGCGACATATTTCTCACTAAACGAAACATAAATAAAGTAATCAAAAAGGTATAAAATTTGTATTTTGGCTGCAGAATAGGATATCAACAAGATGCTAGTTGTGAGTCTCTCATATTCTGCCATTCATATGCAACAAGTCTTAGCTGACTTGCAAAAGGCAAGAAATGTCTTTTGCAGTCCAAACTGTTATTTTTTGCATGGTTCTCCTAATTTAGAAAAGACATATTAAAGAGGAAGAAGCTGACTCAGTGGTATCCTAAAGTCTCGTCTGCAATGCATCCAGAACCACATTGCAACGACCTTCCAACACCAAAAGTGCCAGAAATATATTCAGCCGCTTCCACTGATGAAGAAGAAAATACTGGTGGCCTTGAACCACCAACATCAGGCGACCCAGATATTGAGAAAACTACACTTACTAATCCACACGTAATAACCATAGTAAACACAATGATCGTGTAAAAGACTTGAATGTAAACAAAAACCATGTGGAACTATTAGAGTCCAGAATTTACACAGAAAGATGTTAGAATTTATGTTTGTAGGAATCGGCTGAAGGGGCAAAATATATGTTTATGTTTATATATATTAGGGCTGTACCGATTAGTGATTTTCACTATTCGTTCGAAAACGAATAGCTGGACCAACTATTCGGCCGAATACGAATACGAATAGTGAATCATCATCATCAGGTGCTTTGCCGACTGTCATGGGCGATTATGCCTCGCCACAATCTGCGATCTCCTGCAGCATGAATTAGTGAGTGTGCTGACACACCTCCATGACATGCAACTGGACTGTCAAGAATCTTCTCTCTTTGTCTTTCTCTATCCCTCCTTCCATAGATCCTTCCAGTGGTCACCACACGTTCCATTTTCCTTCATCTTATAAAATGGCCGAAAAATGATGACTGTCTCCTTGTGATGTCTGTGAGTGGTTGTCTTCGGGCTCCCGTCTCTTAAAAAACCTCTTGGTTGCTTTTTTTTTTTTTTTTTTGAGCTGTCCAAGTTATTTTAAGCATTGTTCTGTAAAACCACATCTCTGAGGCCTCAAGAAACTGATTTGCCTGCCTACCGATTGTCCAGGACTCACAGATATATGTTAAAACTGGATGTATGTAGCAAGCAATAATTCTTTTTCTAACCTTCAATGACAAAGATATATTGCATTAGATGTTCTTGATTTTATAAAATGCAGTTTTTGCCTGTCCTATTCTGTTTCTTACAACAACAACAAAATCGTTCCATGTTGTCAGCATTAAGGTAGTATGAACCAAGGTGAGAAATCTCGATATGTTCATTTTCCACCAGTCCATAAACGGGTGTAAGGTAACCACTATTCGTATTCGGCCCGACCGCAACTATTCGGTCGAATACCGAATAGTTCTTAGGTCCACTATTCGGTCCCAAAGCGACTACGAAGCGAATATTTGGTACAGCCCTAATATATATATATATATATATATATATATATATATATATATATATATATATATATATATATATATATTTAAAGACGGTTACCTTTCTGAATGCTACAATTTTTGTGTGTGTGTGTGCTAAACTCACATGAAAGAAACTTATGAACTTATGAAAACAAAGCAACATTTGAATTTAAAATACGTAAACTACAATCATCATCACTCGTCACTTTGGTGCGATTTAAAAGTGGTCGCTCTTCTACTTGGGCTACAGGGTGGATATACCAAGTACTGTCTCTTTCTCTGTGAATGGGATAACCGTGCACGATATAATCATTACATCAGAAGACCTAGGCGGTCATTTCAGCCTAGCAATAGTTACGTCTAAAACCCAGCACTTGTTGACACCTGCAAGATTTTGTTGTCATCCTTGCACAACAGACTGGGTCTCATTAAAAACGGTGCCAAGGCCATGGAGAAACAAGAGGATGCTTTCAAACATCTCATCTGAACATTTCCAAGACTGAGTGAAGTTAAACTAAGAAGGGAAGCATTTGTTGGTGCGCAGATTCTAAAACCTCTTCACGATGAGCTGTTTCTTTTCGTGTTGTCTAGAAAAGAAAAAAATACAAATTAAACTTAAAAACGCAGGAATAAAAACGCAAAGGTCACCCAACATAGACATATTAGCTTTGAAACAGCCAGAAATATGCCAACAGTACCTAGTAGAGGTTAAAAAAAAATATGACAGATTAATAGTTGAAAGAGTGGAACAATATCGTCGGAAAAATCCAGAGGACAAAATTAATACGAAATGGGAATGTTTCAAAACTAGTATAGAAACAGCTAATGCCATCTTATCAGTGAAAAAAAAAACACAAGAAAAATCAAGTATGGATGACTGAGGAAATTATTAACAAAATGAAACAAAGGAAGAAAGCAAAAAATACTCCAGAATATTCATTAATAGACAAAGAAATACGAAATATGTGTAGAACTTCTAAGGAAACATGGATTCAGCTAAAATGCAAAGAAATAGAGGATCTTGAAAAAAAAAACAGAACAAAGAAAATACATGCAAATATAAGAAAACTTACAAACAAGGAAAAACATTTAACAGGAAATGGTTGTATTAGGGGGAAGGATGGAAAAATTATTGTTGTTACGAAAGATATAATAAAAAAGATGGACTGAATACACAGAAGACATGTTTTGGGACAACAGAGGTGACAAACCGCCAATCCATAATATTCAAGAGGGACCAAACATAATAAAGTATGAAGTAGAGGAAGCCATTAAACAGATGAAGCAGGAAAAAAAACTGCAGGTCCAGACGACATAACTGCAGACATGTTAAAATCATTATCTACTTTTGGAATTGATACTATCACAGAAATATGCAATGACATTTATAACTATGGGTACATTCCCACGGACATGAAAACATCTGTTTTTATCACACTACCCAAGAAATCAAAAGCTGTTGATTGTGAAGATTACAAAACTATTAGCCTAATGAGTCACGTAACTAAGTTACTCTTAAAGATAATACAAGCAAGAATTCAAAATAGAATAGAGAAAGAAGTTTCTGAAAAGCAATTTGGATTCCGGAAAAACACTGAGAGGCTATAATGTGTCTAAAGATGCTGACTGAAAAAATATATAGAAGTTCAGAAAAATATTTATGCATGTTTTATAGATTACAAAAAAGCTTTCGACAGTGTGCAACATGAACAACTAATTGCAGCTCTTCAAAACATAGGACTCGATGGAAACGATATCAGACTTATTAGAAACTTATACTGGGAGCAAGAAGCAACAGCAAGATATGACAACATCTGCTCACCCCAGATAGAGATCAAGAGAGGAGTAAGAGAAGGATGTATGCTGTCGCCTAGCCTTTTCAACTTATGTACAGAAACCATTTTTAAAGAAATTGTAGAATTACCAGGACTGCACATCAATGGCAGAATAATAAACAATCTGAGATATGCTGACGACATAGTGTTGCTAGCAGAGAGTGAGCAGGAGTTGCAAGACCTAGTGGAGCAAGTAAACAGAAGGAGTGCCGATTTTAGATTAGATGTAAGTTTGAAAAAGACAAAAACCATGATATTTAGCAAAGAAAATAATCACCTAACAATGAATATCACAGTGAAAGGATTGAAATTGGAACAAGTTAAACATTTCTTATATCTTGGACAAGTAATAACATGTGACGGTAGAAGTGAAACAGAAGTCAAGAAAAGAATAGGGACGGCCAAAAATATTTTCAACAACATGCAAAAGTTACTGACATCAAGAGAATTAAGCAATACGTTTAAAATGAGAATTGTCAAATGTTATGTATTCCGAACCTTACTGTGTGGCACAGAGACATGGACAATGAAAAAACAACCGGAAAATCGTATCAATTCTTTGGAGATGTGGATATACAGAAGATTAGGTCGTATTTCATGGAAATAAAAGCTATCAAATACAGAGGTACTGAGGAAATTGGGAATGAAAAGAGAGTTGCAAGGTGAAATAAAAAATAGACAAGTGAAATATTTTGGCCACATTAAAAGACATAACAGTATTGTCAAGATCATCCTAGAGGGAAAGGTTCAAGGTTGGCAAAAGGCAGACAGTGTTACAAGTGGGAGGATAACATCAAGAGATGGACGAACAGCAGTAGGAGTGAGTGTACATCAAGGGCAAGAGACAGAGCTTGTTAGAGATCCATTGCAGCCAACCTTCATTGTGGAGACGGCACCTGATTGATTGACTGAGAAAGGAAAAAAGCAGCATGACTAGCATTTCAGTGGGGGTGCACGTTTCTTGAAAACAACATATCTGATAATTACAATGAGATTGTAGAACGCTCCTTCTGAAGAATGAGAGTCTTGGCAGCAAGATGTCTTTGGAAATTCATTTTCTGTCTTATTATCTATATTTCTCTGCGTCAGTGCGTGGAGCTGTAAGCGATGAACATAGTGAACTGTTCATCACGACATTGTTGCTTAGGGGACAAGGTAGCCATGCAATTGGAAATCTTCAATGCTTGCTGATTATTGCTGGACTGTGACAAGAGACACTTTACTGACTGACTACCAGGAAATAAGTCAGAGGGCGTGCAGTTGTGCGTGTGTTGCAACGACCATCAGATGAAATGTACGGATGTCATGACAATTGAATCTGTGCAAGTCTGAACAATTAGGCAGCCACTGCAGCAAAGCAAACCACACGACAGTAGCACACACACACACACGCACACACACACACACATTTCCCCAATCGCATGTCTTCTAGGCCTAATGTCCAGTAGGTTACCGCAAAGCTTGCTACCTAATGCACAGTATACAATTGATACGATTTATATAGAAGCTAATTTACATCATTTATACACGACGAACATAACTACTTACAATCTCCTGGTAATAGAGGCAATACAACTAATAAATAATAGTAAATGTATGTTAAGCATTCTCATTCGTTTTTATTTAAAAATATCATCAACAACAACAATTATTTAAAACAAAAACTAGCCTTTCATTTATGGACAAAGTTGATTGCGTGTGTATGATGAGTGTGTGTGTGTGTGTGTGTGTGTGTGCGTGTGTGTGTTTGTGTGTAATGGATTTGAACGACACGAAGAATCCAGTAGCAGCCGATGCTTGAAATCTGTGATAAATGTATTGTTAATTGTGTCATAAATCCATATGTGATCTGTCTCTTGTCAATGAAACAACAGGACCTATATAAACCTTTCAGCAGTGAGTCGCCAGTTATGAGATGGGTGGCGTCTGGTCCTAATGTTTGACTAAATTTGTAGCTAGGGTGGGTGTCTTGACCGCTGCGTCTGCTATTGTTGATATTCAGTCTGTACATTTTCACGCAACTTCTCTGATGTGATTTGCAGGCGTGAAATGTATGATGGCGATGTCTCAGTTGGTGGTCTACTGTCAACTGACTGCTGCAGCAGCGCATACAATCGATTCGCTATCTTGTCGTCAAAGGGATATGCTCGCAGTGGAGCTTGTTCAATCTGTTCCTGTTCATTCCGTTGTTTGGATATCTGTTGCCGACTGGCGGAAGTTTGTAATGTGTTGGGAACTTCGTTTGTGTCACCATGTCAACGCCTGGCACACGCTGCTTACTTTCAATAATCATTTGTAATGCTTTGTTTTCCTTTGTCAGAAGCTGGATTTCGGCCTTAAGTGTGTCGTAGTCTCTAGGTAGTTATGTGTTTTTAATAATAACTGAGACTGTATCAGTTAGTGTTTTTAGGCTAGTCTCTATCACTTCAATGCAACGCTGTCAGTCACTTGTTGGATGACTGTTAGAAGGGGTGTTGGCTGTATGGTGTATTTATCAGTTCCATGGTTCCATGAGTCCTGACGGGATGCTGCGTGTTCTCGATACATGGTGTCCGCCTCGAATGCTAGAGGTTCCGGTTTAAATCCAGTTGGATTTTAACTTCTAGTAATTCCCGCTGGTCTCAGGGTGGTGAGATCGGACTCCCGTGTGCATTGTTAAGCACGCAAAAATATCCAATTGTAGTTGAAAATCGAAACGAGCAGCATCTCAACACTTCCTAGTGCATCATTTATAGTTAAAAATCTACCCAAAATATTTCAGGATCCTCGTCGGCGCTATAGAGCCTGTGCAATGTGCTGAGCTTCTTCGGACTCACACATGGGTTAGAAGAAAGAACGAGCACTTATGGGTTACTACTCGTGTGTCATTCCCAGGTCGACCCAGCCTTGAATGGGTACCAGGCTGAAGTTCCGGAAAGTAAAGGTGGTCGGCGTGATGCTGACCACATCATTCATCTTGTGCCGATCGGCCTAAACAAATAAAGGTCTAGCATTATATGCCTTATACGCCTAAGGGCGTTGAAAAAGGACCTTTACATTACTTTACTTACCCTTGTGACATAATGTTGATCCGCTGTTCAAGAGTTCTGAAGCTGTTCAATCTATTGCAAACATTCTAATGGGTACTTAATAGCTAGCAGAACTGGTCGATCTGTAGGTTTATAGCCTATGTTCTGACTCGTGTATAATGGCCTTTACAATCTGAAGACTGATGGCCTACGTGCTGGTTATTGTTAAAAATGTTGAGTGAGCAGGAGAGACGGTTTCAGTTATGTTAGGTACGTTGAGATTCCCGGCTGAACTTAGAAACTCCTTGTTTGTCAAGGACTGAGCTGTTAACTGAATCTCAAAAAACTCCTTTCCCAACCAGGTCTCCACAGCATGTACATTACCTTAGACCAGCAGTTTGTTTGTGTGTGTGTGGTACAAATGTATCGTATGCTTTTTTTTTCGCCTCTGAGTGTGCCCCCTGCCTGTCCGTCCTGTGTTCAGTATTTTCGGTTTGGTAATATTTCACCAGACAAGATTGTTTAAATGGTAGCCCTGTCTGTGTCATGACTATTGATGAACAGTGGGATATGTTGCCTGAGTCAATTCAGCAGACATCAAAAGATACAATGCCACCAACCCATAGAGTTGCAAAAAAGAAATGGATGTAAACCGAAATTCTGCAGTTGATGGATGAAAGAAGGAAGAAAAAGAATGATAAAGAAGAATACTCTAGAATACAAAAAGAAATAGTGAACAAATGCAAAGTGGCCAAAGAATTCTGGCTGAATCAAATTTTGTGCAGAGATATGGGAAAATCACAGGGAAGACTTACATTCCATGTACCAATAAACAAATATGTTAACAGGAAAGATGACACGTAACAGCAATGGAAGTTTGAAACCAAAAGATGGTGACCTAATATTGGGACATAGTAATATAATTAACAGATGGACAGAGTATACAGGGAAATCGTATGATGATAATAGACCAGACGTAGAACTGCAGACCAACAATGATGGTCCACCAATATTGACTGCAGAAGTTGAGGATGCAATACATAATATGAAGAAAGGGAAAGCCCCCGGGCCAGACAACATCTCACTGGAAGAAATTGAAGCACTAGGAAATTTTGGAATTGAAATAATAACTAATCTTTTAAATGATATTTATAATAGTGGGTATATTTCAAATGACCTTTTAAAATCCATATTTATAGCTCTGCCAAAGAAACCAGGCACTTTAAAATGTGAAGACGATCGCACAATAAGTCTTAGGAGTCACATAACTAAGATTTAACTGAGAATAATTATGAGAAGAATAAGAAACAAAATTAAACCAGAAATCAGCGATGAACAATGTGGATTTGTAGAAGGAAAAGGTACAAACAATGCCAATCCCATCCTAAGGACATTGTCAGAAAGAGCTATAAAAGTAAAGACTGATTTGTACATATGCTTCATAGACTATATATAAACATTTGACTGTGTGAAGCATGAAGAAGTAATAAAACTGTTTAAAAAAATTAAACATTGATGAGAAAGATCTACGAATAATAAAGAATAAGTATCGGCAGCAAACAGCAGCTGTAAGAATAAACAACTGTTTAGGTACATTTCAAAGCATAAAGAAAGGCGTACGACAAGGATATGTACGTTCACCTGATTTGTTTTCAATATACAGTGAATATATAAGGAGATATTTAATTGATATGCCCGGAATTGTGGTTGGTGGGCACAATATAAACAATTTGCGTTATGCTGATGACACAGTCTTAATAGCAACAAGTCAAAAAAGAATCACAGGAAAGGATAGACATTGTGGTGTTAGAAAGTGGAAGAATGGGCCTCAGTTTGAATAATAGGAAGACAGAAGTAATGGTAGTATCAAAGAAACAAATTATTCCTAAATGTGTAATAAAAGTCAATGGTGTTATTTTAGAACAAGTACATCAATTTACGTATCTGGGCACATGGATAACTTCAGATGGAAGATGCATAGCTGAAACAAGAAACAGAATTGGACAGGCAAGAACTGCATTCTATAAAATGAAAAATATCTTGTGCAATATATCCTTGTCATTAAGAGTTAGAAAAAGAATTCTTGCTTCCTACATATATCCAGTTGTAACATATGGCTGTGAATCCTGGACAATCGGTAGACAGGCCTAAACAATTTTTAAAGGCCTCAGAGAAGTGTTTTTACAGAAGAATGCTTAGAATACCTTGAACTGCTAAAAAGAGCAACCAAGAGGTTTTCAAAGAGGCGGGAGCCCGAAGACAACTTATTACAGACACCAGAAGGAGACAGTTATCATTTTTCGGCCATGTTATGGAAAGATCTGTGGAATGAGGGATAGAGGAAGACATCGAGAGAAGATGCTTGACAGTCTTTTTTCATGGCATGGAGGTGTGTCGGCACACGAACTGATACATGCTGCAGGAGATCGCAGATAATGGAGAGGCATGATCGCCCACGCCTGTCGGCAAGGCACCTGCTGATGATGATGATGATGATGTGTGTGTCATTCATACATTTTAAAGCCGCATGGCTAGTGCTGTCACCACAGACTGGTCAGTTTATGATGTAAGCTACTAAAGAAGTATCAACCCTCTTTGTCGGAATCTTTCTGTTTTTTTAGGCCATAGTTGTATGTTGCGCTATAATGAAACGTGGAGGAATCACAGCTCATGACGAGGGTGAGAGTGATTAGCAAGACCAGTCTGAGTTACAAGTCTCTAACAAATCCAGCATGTATGCGGGATTTACATAATATACATTATTTAAACAGTACCATTAAAATATAGAACTTACGGTCAGAGCATCTTCCAGCTAGTGGAAATAGGCATTTTCAAATTGCACATACTGTCAAAACTATTTCAATCATTGGGAATGAGCACTTATGTTAACTATCCTCTACTTATATATATATATGTGTGTGTGAGTGTGTGCGTTTGTGTGGGTGCGTATTATAAACAATACATTTAAATAAACACACACCTCCAAGTGCTACTTCCTGACAGTGGTTCGTTTTCAGCACACGAGCCCACAGCCACGTTAAAAAAGTGAACACAAGCACAGTTTTATTATTGATTTGCAGCAGATGGTAAACATTGGTGTATCATAATGATAAAAGAAATAACTGGCTTGTTGCGTATATTGGTCATTTTCAAAAACTTTAGTCCATTTTAATTTATAACTAAATTCGAACTCTGAGGGATTAGTATGATGTCACTACTGATTGTTGTTTGATGTGCACATAACATAGGACCTGGTGCTAGCAGTCAGGTTGGAGATGATACTGTTTTATCGAGATGACGTCAAGGAAAGCCACAGCATCAAATATCCCCGATGTTGACCAATGCAGTAAGTCCAAAACCAAGATGCTGTGGTATGCTTCCCCCAAGAACAATCCCTGCATAACAATGTCTTCCACAATTCATATTGGGGAGACCAACAGGAAGGGATACCAACTTGTGGTCGCACAAAACATCACCTAATGACAGTGTCATTCAAACTCACACTTACGTGCATAGGACCAAGTGTCGCTGACAATCTGAGTGAAATTCCGCTTCACAGTGTCATAACCATTTCTGTATTATTGATTTATTCAGCTTTAACTGAATATTCAAAGGATTTTAGTGATTTTGTAACTGTCCTTGCGTTGTGTATTGCTTTCTCCTATCCCATATCAATACTGTGTCGGACATAAAAACTTGCAATTCGAAGGCCAAATAGTTATGCCTCTTAAAGACTATTCGTTTGTAGTGAAGTATCTATTGACATTTAATACTTTGACAAAGATCACACTCCATTTTGGAAGAAAATGATTCGTTGCTAGTAAGGCTTAAGCTAATGCCAGTGAGAACATAGTGATCTCTGTTGCCTTTTAATTTTTTTTTTTTTTTTGGAGGGAGGGGGGTGAGGGGGGGGGTGGTTGGGGAGGGGGGGAGATGATTTGAAAGTAGAATTTCTCACCACTTTTCTCTGTGCAAATCCTCAAATTGCATTTTCCACCAGAGCGACATTACGACCTCCACTGACATAGAATGAGCCAGGAGGACAACTGTTTAGAACATATGATTCCAGTGAATGTCATGGGCCGTGCTGTCTCGGGTCTACTTCAGCTTGTTAGAACAAACAAAATGAAACATTGTGTCTCAATATGGTAATGCCATGTCTGTGAGACCAACTGATCCTTTTTCTACCACTTTGATGCTGAGCCAAGTAAAACTAAATAATTTGGGTCAAATTAATCGTAATTTGTGTTTTTTGTTTTTGTTTCTTGGGGCGGACTGACATGTGCTGTCGCTGTCAACGACTTCATGAGTATTTCTTACTGTATGGTAAACTAGGCAGGACTTAAGAATCCAACCTGGCATGTGTGCACTTCTGTACAGCATCACAAATAACACTGACATCTGTGCTTGTACCACATTTCCAAAGACCAGACAATGATGATTCCTTTTTTTTTAAACAGGTTCTTAGGTCAAGATAAAATCCGTCACCATCTCGGGCGTCAATGCGAAGCACCCACCGATGACAATAAGAGTAATCTGTCATATTTGGCCATCTCATACGATAACAAAATTTGCTGATCTTTTTACAGCTGCTTCTCCCTCATTTCTACTATCGTCATGCCACCAGCTTTGTCTTTTTTTTTACCCTCTCCCACCCCACCCCGGCCCATGCTAGTTTTAAGTTCCCTAATTATTTCGTATTCTTACATTTCCGGAAAAAAAAGGAATGATCTAAATAGATGAAATCAATATTTTATAAACACTTAAAAATCAGTGCAGACAGACATGCAACTTACCAACAGTATGTCATCCAACTAGTGCAAATAAATATTTAAACATAAACAATCTTAACAAAACTATCTCAAAGTAAATGAATTAAATTCTCTCTTAAATATAACGTATTACTATTTATTGACATCATCAGTTCTCGTTGTGCTTAGTGGCATATGAGGCTTCAGATAGGACTTTCCATGCTTTCCTGTCCTGTGCAATCTTCAATGCAGTTTTTTATGTCAAAGATGCCGCACTCAGGTCACTCTCCATCGTTCTTCTCTATGTTGTTTTTAGGCGCCCTTGTTTTCTCTTTCCCTCTGGTGTCCATGTGAGAGCTGTTTTAGCAGGTATATCAGGATTCCTTTTCATAACGTGGCAAAGCCATTTCCATCTTTTCTTGGTTATCATATTGTCTAAAGTTTCTTGGTTTGTGACTTGAAGTAGTTTAGTGTTTCAGATTGTATCTGGCCAAAACAATTTTGATAATTCAACGTAGAGATGTGTGGTGGAAGGTGGATAGCTTGTGTGAATCCTCTTTTTTTTAAATTCTCCAGCATTCCGTTCTATAGAAAAGAACTGGCAAAATGATGCTCTTGAAGAGTCAGAGTTTCGTTCCTCTGCATAATTGTTGGATTTCCAGTTTGCCGCATCCTTCCAAAAGCAGCTCTAGCTTTGTTCAGACGTGACTGTATGTCATCTTCGGTCCCTCCCGGCAGGGACACCACACTGCCAAGATATGTGAAATGTTCTACATTTTCAAGAGTTTGGTTATTTATGGTAGCTGGTTGTTGGTTTGGGCTGCTTGTCATGATTTTAATTTTCGTTGTATTTATTCTCAGTCCCACCATTTCCACTGTGCTGTGTATGTTACTTTTTTCTTGTAAATGTTTATGTTTATGTGATCATCATCATCATGTAGCATGTCCTTTGCAGAACGTCGCTCTCATCACAGTTTGCCTGTAAGAAACTTGTCTCTTGCCAGCTCTCCCGCCTCATGAACTTTCACACTCAAGGAGTCACTTATATCCTGTGTCCATCTTCGTGTCGGTCGGCCCCTGCCCCTCCTTCCTGGTACCATGCCTTCTGCTATAATTTTTTTCCAATCCGTCGTGGCGCTTGATATGACCAAATTAGTTCAGCTTTCGAGAAAGGATGCTGTTTATTAGCCAATCTTCCTTGATGTTCAGATCTTTTAAGATGTCAATATTTCTCATTTTCTTTGTCTGAGAATCTGTCTATAGCATTTCAGCTCAAAAGCCCCTATTCTCTTTCTTAGGGACTGAGAGATAGTCCACGACTCACATCCGTATGTAGCCACAGGGAACATGCATGCTCTCAAAATTCTAATTTGTATTTCATTGCTGGTGCTTAACCATATACTTTTAAGGCTGTTCAATCTTTGCATTGCTATGGCCATCCTGTTTATGTCATAGGAGTGCTATATCATCTGCAAAATCAAGGTCCTCAAGCATGGTGAATGGAGTCCATCGTATGCCTCTTAATGTTCTGTCTACGGTGTTCTTTAGTATTCAATCAATCCCAAGGTTGAAGAGGAGAGATGACAAAACATATCCCTGTCTTACACCTGTCTTTACTGGGAAAGATGCATTGTAATTTTTTATACTGCAGGAACAGTCTTTATAGAAGATAGCAATTATGTTGACTTTTTTTCCCTGGAATTCCATAATGTCGTACAATTTTCCATAGACTGTCTCTATGGACGATGTCAAAAGCTTTCTCAAAGTCCACAAAATTATTATATATACTTCTCTGTCATTTACTGCATTGTTCTAAAATGTTGCATATGGCGAAGATGTGTTTAGTTGTTCCTCAGCCCTTTCTCAATTTGGCTTGTTCTACTCGTAGGCATTTATCTACTCCTTTTTTAAGCCGAATTATGATGATTTCACAAATAATTTTGCTTTTTACTGAGGGTAGAGTAATTTCCCCTCCAAATATTGCAGTCTGGTAAGTCTCCTTTTTTGGGGATTTGGACTATTGTCCCTTCAGTCCAGTCACAAGGCAACACTTTTTTTTCCCCAGATGTCCGTCAACAGTGGATCTAGAATGCTAGCAGTTATGTTGGGATCTACTTTGAGAAGTTCTGCTGGCAGTTCGTCTTTGCCTGGTGCATTTTTGTTCTTTAAAGTGTGGATAGCTTTAAGGATTTCTTGTTTGCTTGGTGGTTCAGTAATAATGTCAATGTCCTGAGAGGCTGGTTAAATATCTGGGGGATTTTCAGCATCAGATTTGTTCAAGAGGTTGGAGAAGTGTTTAGTCCACTGCATGTCTTGTTTTTGTTCTGTGGTGAGCAGTCTGCCCTGGTTATCTTTAATGGGTATGCTGTGATAATTGTTTCTACTTTTGCAAATTTGCTGGGTAATTTTGTGTAGGGTGTGTAGATCATGTGCTTTAGCAGCATTTTCAGCTGTTTCTGCTAGATTTTCAATAAATCTTCTTTTGTCAGCTCTGTCACCTTTCTGTGTCATTTTAATTTAACTAGCAAAATTCTAACATTGGTTTGTCTTTCTGACGTTTTGATTTAGTGTGATTTATGAGGCTCTTTATTATTTTTCGCTTGGCAAATTAGTTCATGGTTTGACAGCTTATCCATTCTTTGTGGTGTTGTTTCCTAGTTCTTAATATGTTGCTTGTTATTTTCTATGTTTCTTTGATCTGGTTCCATCTCTCTTGAACGATGATTGCAGTTTGAGTGTCTGGGTCACTTGATAGAGTTTGATTTATTAACATAATTTCTATTATTTAGTTCAGTTTCACAACGTTCGTCTTATGATGTCTTTTGGGTAGCATCACCTCCCTAATCCGTTTTCTCCTTTTCAATTATTTTAGTTTGTAAAAAAAATTGACAGAATTATTTGCATCAACCTAGACATGACCTCTTTTATGTACCCGTTGAGATTTCAGAGAGTTGAAAAGAAAAGTATGAAACAGTCTTGTGTTGTTTTCGCTATTGTCCATTTTTTGTTCGTCGTGTTGATGTCTGGGTGTGAAAGAGGAGTCTGCAGTGACTAGAGCCAAAGACATTAAGAACAGAGTCATTGCAGACAAATACTCTGATGGCTTGGCCACTTGCATGTAACATACCAAGAACACCACATGTCAGTGATCCTGCTGATCGTGTAGTTTCGCGAATTAGGGCTACCCTGAAATTTTCCGCGTGGCACATGGTAATGATGATGAGGATAAAGCTCATCAAGCGTAAGGCGACTTTTATTTCACTGTAAAAGGTTGTCGGGTACCAAAAACGTGAGGGAACAAAAAAAAAAAAAAAAAAATTATTCAGACAGTATTATTAGGCGTCGATTTTTTAGAGAGCAATAGCAAACTATCGAACGGTTAGTTATATTAGGACTGATTATGCCATGTGCCAACTCTGTGTCGTTAAACAGGTATACGATGAAGACTAAACGAAAATATGTTAATCGGATCATTTGTTTTAAACAGTAGTTTTCTCAACTTCAGTTGCTGTGAAATCTGCCATGTTATACAAAAATGGTTATTACATCCAAAGTATTTAAATCACTTGTTTCAAATAAAGACTAGATGATACATAACTGAACAGCGAAGGCATAAGAATTCTCAGAAATGGATAGCAGAGTTTTTGAGCAAGTAACAGTTAAGGTAAGCACGATTTGTTTGTAAATAATCTGCATATGCGTTTAACATCCTTGAATGTTGTGTGGTTTTAATACTATTTTGTTGCCGTCTTCATCTTCTTTCGTTCGCCTAAAATAAGTTGTCTATATCAGCAATGGTGTCTGTTGTATAAATTTTACTGTCGTGTTAGTTCATTCAGTGGTCCATGGAGTTCACGTTCCGCTGTTGTTCTTTCTCCCCAAATGGTTTGCCTTAGTGTGCAAAATTCGGCGCAGTCCTTGAGTACATGCTCTGCTGTCTGGGGCACCTTTCCACGGTGCATATGGCTAATACGCATGTCGCTAATTGTGTGTTCACGCCATGCAAATACATTGTGTTGTAATATTGACATTTAAATAGTTCAGATTTATTCTGCACTTATGTCTGATTAGCGGCGTCAGTGGCTTAGGCGTGTGTCGACCCAGCTTATAATGGGCACCAGAATGGCTGTCCTGGGTGAGTAAAGACGGCCGACGTAATGCTGACCACAGTACCCACCTAGTGCCGATGGTCTGAAAAAATAAAGGCGTTCTTCCTGTATACCCGATGCGCCTAAGGTGTGAAAAGGGATCTTTAAATTTTACATTTATGTTTAATTTGATTTTTTTATATGCCTCTATACAGCCAATACATGATCTTCAGAAAAGTTTTAGCTTTGTTATGTTAAAGTTTATATAATTTAAAAAAAAAAAAAATTCTTAAAATTATACTGTCCAAGCGGACCCCCCCCCCCCTTTTTTTTTTTCAAATGTGGTCCTCAAAGTATTAGGAGATTATTATTATTTTCTTTTTTAATATATGAAAACAAAGAGTTTTTAAAAATTAAATTTTTTTTTTCGTTTAAAAACAAAATTAAAGTAAGAACAAGTAAAGGACCCTCTTCCACGCCTTTAGGCGTGTAGAGCTTACAGGGCTAGACCTATATTTTATTTACAACGGCACAAGATGGGTGAATGGTCAGCATCACGCCGGCCGGCTCTACTTCCCGGGACTTCACCCCGTACACACTCAAGGCTGGGTCGACCTGGAAGCGAAAGTCATTTTTGAAGAAAATTCCGGCTTCCCAGGGAGCGAACGCATGACCTTCTGATTCGCGGCGCGCGTCTAGCCGCAATGTCACGGCGACTTCCTATCGTGTAAAGGTAATAAACTATACAATTTAAATGTTTTTTTTTTTTTTTCATTTCATATTGAAATTCTGATAAATATTAAATTATACTAATGACGAACGACACTTTACTGAAACACTATTATGTTTGTAAGTGTAATTCTTCTTGCTTTCACTGATACAAGCTGGTCTATTATATGCTGAAAGTTAGTTTTCTATGAGCCATTTCTTTCTACGTTGATTAAAGCAAGATCACAGAGTCTGTCTTGTCCTATAAACGGTTTTGAATAGTCTAGAATGAGTTTCAATTTATTGAAAGATTGTCCACAGCTTGCAATCGAAATTGCAGTGGTTAAAATTATGTGAACATAATTACGAAGATTAGGCAAGTCACACTCATTTCCATATCGAATATGAACTTGTGAAGCACTTCAGGTCCTGTTAACGCTTGCTGGTACGACTTAACATCAGCATTCTGTTATCAAACATTTCTCAAAATAAGGGTTGCCCATCAGTAGCAGAGTGCAAATGAGTACATGTCCCTAACATTCTAAAAATAACTGATAATCAAACTGCATTGCCTCTCTTTGTTTAGTTTCATCGCTCTTATTTGTATTGTCTGTCACATCCTGGAGGAAATGCAGCATGTTTTAAAACTATTTGCTGACATGGTTTACAGCAAAATGTCCTTGTACTCTCCCTAGTTTCACACTCTGACTTTATAACCATGGGAATGCAATTTGTGAGTTTTTTCAAACACCTGGAGTGGTTGAACGATTCCACGCAAAACATACACCATCAGTGCATCCGGCTTAGTTGCATGTGCACCTATTAACTTAGCCAGTGATTATTACAACTGATATACAGAGACATCTTGATATCCTCACTTATTTTTTTCTGGACACCACTCCTGTGTCCAGCCATTACAGTAGTTTGGTCACAGTACTGTGATCAACAATCTTCTAGTTGCATTCGTCTTTCTGTAGCCGGCTCAGGTTTTCTTAAGCAAAGTGTTTATCATCCTCCTGACTTATCTGGATACAATTAGGAAATGACTCTTTAACTCAGACTTCATCTATCTCAAAATCAGCTTCTACCTCTCCATCTGCTCATGATGTGCTTGATCTGACAGCGAGTCAGCGTCATGCTGACCACATCACCCCCCCCCACCCTCCCCCCCCCCCCCCCAGGATGCTAACTAGTCTAATAAATATTGGCTTAGCCCTATATTTCCAATACGCAAAAAAAGCAGGGAAAAGGTAACTTGCAGGAGGGAAAAGGGGGGGGGGGAGGGGGGAGCATTGTGTGGTTTTCTTAAAATGCATAGTCCCAGATACTGTTTTTGGCGTGTATTTACGTAATGCGGATACATTAACTCGCTGTTTTAACGTTTAGGTTCAACCGAGTCAAATTAGACACTACGGGTATGATAATTTAAATATTTGTTATGCATTTTTATGGATTTTGCAAGGACTTATCAGTTTTACTAGTAACATTTCTTTTAAACGAGATAGTAATGTGTTGTTTTCTGGTTTTCACTTATACATAAGACAATCAATTAGGGTGTAACGCATTTGCAAAAACGTTGTAAGTCAGACTGTATAGGTAGCTAACTAGTGAACTATCTATTATTTATTGTTGGTTAGAAAGGGAAGGGTGGGGGGGGGGGCAGTCTGTAGTAAGACAAACGATAGAACTGACAAAGCATGGTGACTTACACTTTCTAGAACATCCTGAAATGGAAGAGAGTTCCAATAGTAATCAAGCTGTTACTGCAAATAGACTAAGCTTTTCTTATAATCACGTATCGACAGAATGCATTGCTTATCCCTATTTATAAAAAAACAAAAGCTAACGAAAGAGTTTTTTTTTTACATATATCGTAATATAAAGCGATCTATTAATTTAATCAAATCGTAATTGCTATCATTGTAAGTAAAACATATACCTACACATGTCAAATACCCTGCTCGATACGGAGTATAGGCTTGAAAGAATGTTCATCTTCTGCCCCCCCCCCCCCCCTCCCCCTGCTGATATCGTTTTCACATATGGACTAACGTGTACGGTTGAACTTGATAGCTAGACAGCAAGTGAAATTGTTTAGCCATGTAACAAGACTAGCATCAGACAGGGCACCACAGAGAGCAATGTTATGCCGATACAGTGGTAGCAGAGCCTGAGGTAAACTACGAAACTATGGACCGCTGAAATACAGATAAAAGGAAATTACTATACACGAAGTAAGCAGAAGGGCCGTTTTAGAGATCTCTTTTCATTCCAGGAGTAGAGAAAAAAAAGAAAATAAAGTTGTAGACAAAACATAAATCTGATAAAGATTATAGAAATTCGCCAACGAAAGAAGGTAGCACTATATAAAGCGCCATGGCGGATTGCAATAAAAAGAAAATGGCAGATGCATGGTTCCAGCAAGTGCCCTTACATGAAGATGGGCACAGGGTGTGAGTGACTTCTTCAAAGGTACACGAGGCTGAGGAGCTGGCGAAAGACCGAGTTTTATTTTGGCAGACCGTGATGATAGCCATGTTCTGAAAAGGACCTGCTTCGTGATGAAAAAAAAAAAAAAAAGCATCAGTACCCTTTTAGTTGTTCATTATCAGCTAGTGCAAGTCTGTAATCGCATGCAACAGTTCGCAAACGTGCTTGAGTGTTATAGGTGTATGTCAAAGTTTGAGGACACGGCGTTTAGTACTGACTATAGCAGTCATTATAATAAATATGTTGAAGACCTGATTGGTAAAATACAAGAGTACAAGGAACCCACGTTTCAGCTGCTACATGAGATCAAAATAGTGGTCAGAATGTTCTTGCCCTTCAAACTGTGGGCAATCAAACGTGTTAGGACTGATCTCGGCAACGACACGATTACACAGCAGCTGCAACGTGAGAGCCACAAACAAGGGTTCGAACAGGTTAGTTAGTTGCGTTTTCTATACAGGACTTTGCAGAACCAAGCCCAGTATTTTGTTTGGCTGTTGTGGTTTTTCTGGGAAATTTACGTGCAGTAGTTTGCCATTGCTTTCTGGGCGGTCGGCTTCTCAAAACCACTGTCGAAACCAAGGCAATGTACAAAGCCTGCAGCTGTGATCGAACCCGGCATCCCTGTATTTCGTAGCGCTTTCGCAACGCCTAAGCCACAGACCCCGACTTGGAACAAGCGGACTTGATAAACTAGTAGAACCAAGTTTCCAACAACAACAACAACAACAACAGGTGCAGGCGTATGGCAAGGAACAGATCTGCCCAGTTCCGCCACTGGTTGCAAGCGATCTCAACTAATACATCATCACCTTTCTAGGCCAAACTAGTGTTCACGGTTACAAAAACGTTTTGTTCTACCGTGTTCTGCACCCACAGAAATGATGGAACATTTACAAAAAAAAAGAAAAAAAAAAGCGAACAGAGACTGTGGGAGAAGATGCTGGGCAGTCTTTCATCTTGGCAGAAGATCGGTTTTGTCAGAACTGACAGAAGGACACGACGCAGTAGGATGTGGATAGACACGACTACCAACGCTAAGCCGAATAGAACTTCAAGAAGTCAGTTGAATGCTTTGAAAACCACTTTTGTAACACAGAAGCGAAAGCTTGCGAAACAACCACATATACACTTTGACCGGCTTAGTGGTGAATGAGGATTTCATTCATTGATGCAATACAACGTAGTTTACATACGTTTTGAAAATACACCTGAGGCTATATTACCCCTGCCAAAGCCATTCACATATAGCTAAACAGATACGGAAGTAATAGATATGTCTGTATAATCATAAAACAAACCGACACAACCTAGAAGTTGACAGCATCAACAGTGCCCTAAACAAGCACGTTGAGTCTTAAGTATCATAAAATCAAGTTTTAAGAATAGCTAAGTCAAAACAAAGCTTACTGCCTAAAACAACTTAGACAATAAGTACCATACATATAGACTGAAATAAGACAACGCTTAGAAGTGAATAACATTACAACTTACATCGTCTACTTGCTACAAAAAAAAAAAAAAAAAGTATTAAAAATAATTTAAAAATGAGGAAAATAAAAACAAATTTAAACTATCCTATTATTATACGCCAGCACTGCTTTACAAATCTATTTTAAATACGTCCCTCACATTGTTTTTTATTCTCAGGCCCGTTACATTTTAGAGAAAGAGCAGAGATGCAGCCGCAAAGAAAACAACAGTACTATTTTTAATTAACTTCGATTTTTATCATATCTGCACGCTTAAAAACAAAACCCTAAAATACTAATTTTAGGATTATGTGAAACTAGATGGACTGAGGTGGGAAAAATTATTCTAAATGCATCGGAAACTATTTTGTTGTCAGAGCACACAGAGGAAAATTCACCACACAGTGAAGGAGTGGCCCTGATGCTATCGAAAGAAGCAGACAGGGCACTTATAGAATGGGAAGCTGTGAGTCCCAGAATAATAAGAGTGTCCTTTATAACAGCGAAACAGAATGTGAACATGTCTGTAAAACTTCTTTTTCATCGCGTTCACCAGCTATACACCCTGGCTGAAAGTTCTCTTGAAGACAGTTAGTTCCTTGTCTCGCCGGCAGATGCTCTCCGACTTCAAAGGAAGCTCCCTAATTAGTCGACTCTTACGACATGCTTTTGGGGAGGCATTGGGTCAATTCTTAATGGGTCCCCGGAACCCACACGGGGGGGGGGGGGGGGGGTCTGTAAAACAGTTTTACGCACAAACAAATGATAAAGATACACATGTTAAGGAAGAATTTTTCATGGAGCTTCAAAATTTTAAAGATAATGAAAGAAAGGGTAAATAAAAAATTTCTATGGATGAACAGAATGCTAAGATATGATCAGACAACACCGGTCATGAAGAAATTATAGGGACACATCGTCTAGGAGTAATGAATAAGAATGGAGAATTGTCCACATTTTTTTTCAGTAAACCAGTATGTTATTGGTGGAAGTGTTTTTCACCATGAAAGAATACACAAGGCAACATTTGAATCACCAGACCATAAGACAACTTATCAAATTGATCACCTATGTATTAACAACAAGTTTAGATCATTCATTTACTATGTTAGGCCTTACAGAGGTGCCGATGTATTAACTGAACACTTCCTGGTTGTAAGTAAAATCAAGTTGAAACTTAAAATATGTAGAATCTTATAATCATAGAAACCAATAGAATGCAGGTTATCTCAGGGATAAAGAAGTTAAGGAACAGTTTTCAGTTACAGTCTCTAATAAGTACCAGGTGATGTAGCAGATTTCGCATAGAAGTCTGCTGGGATCAAATCAAAGGAATTTGGAATGAATCTTGTGTATAAGTGCTTGGCAAGAAAGAACGGAAACATAAAGCATGGATAACACCAGAAACCATTAAATTGATTAAAGAAAGGAAAGGCAGACGTAAACAATAGCAAAACTAGAGCTATTAATGTTATAGCTCAGGATAATACACAGAAGCCAATACAGAATTTAGGAAGCATATACGGGCAGATAAAGTGAAATATATAAAGGATCTAGCACAAGAAGCAGAGATAGCAGCAGCAAAAGGAAACCTCAGAGAACTTTACAGTTACACACGAAAATTAGTAGGTAAATATTGTCAACCAACGGCATCAATAGAACATACTCAAGGAAAGGTGCTTACTAACACTAATGATTAAATGGACAGATGGGTGGAATATTTTAAAATGCTTCTAACTAGACCAGGTCCAGAGGTTCCCCAGATATCCAACTTTTAGAAATGAAACTGGATATCAAAGTTGAGATATCAGAGGAAATTAGAAAAGCTATCAATCTTCTCAAGGAAGGAAAGGCAGCCAGATGGAATCACAGCTGAATCCATTAGGGCCAACATAAACACATCAACCTAATTGGTACATATATTTTTTAGTAAAGTCTAGGGGAACAAAGACATACCAGCGACTACAGAAAAGGATATACCTTGTGAAACTGCTCAAAAACTGATCTACAGGAGTGTAAAAACTACAGAGGAATTCAGTTGCTGTCAGTTCCTAGAAAAAAAAAAATATTAGGTATAATTATTTTGGAAAGATTAAAAGATGGTATTGATAAAAATCAAAGAGATGAAAATTCAGGTTTTCGGTCAAACAGATCCTGCACTTACCAGATAGTCACAATACGTGTTATAATAGAGCATAGCATTGAACTGAACTCACCACTTTACATTGGATTATAGACTATGAAAAAGGATTTGACAGCATTGATAGGTAATCTCTCTGGAAATGGATGGGACACTATGGAATACCACAGAAAATTAATAACTTAGCTGAGGTAGCATAAAAAGACATGAAATGTCGTGTTTTTCATTAGGGAAAATAAACAGAAACATTTAAAATAAAAACACGTGAGCGACAGGGATGTTTTTTGTCGACTGTCTTATTTTTACTGGCTATAGACTGGATTTTGAAAACAGTAACTGCTAACACCAAGAATATAATTCAGTGGATACCTACAAAACAGGTTGATGATCTGGACTTCGCCGATGATATTTCTCTTCTATCCTGATAACGGCTGAATCAGAAGCAAAATAAATTAACTATACTTGGGGCGAGATTACAGGAGCTTGGTCTAAAAATCCATTAAGGAAAGACAAAGATAATGAGAATAAATAAAGCAAAGCAATTTGGGTTCTCTTAATGGCACCCCACTCCAAGACGTGGAGTCGTACACCTATTTGGGCAGATATAGATAAAGATGGAGGAACTGATATAAATTTCAAAATAAAAATACAAAAGGCAAGAGAAGCTTTCATAGTACTGTGGAATCTGTGGAGGTATAAAGAAATAAATAAAAAAATAAAAATTGTTAATTCTTTTTTTGAATCAGTACTTTTGTATGGGGCGGAAACATTGAGAACAACTAAGGCAATAATTAATAAATTACAGACATTCATTAACTGGTGCCTGCGCAGAATAGAGGGAATGAAATGGTATGATAGAAAAGCTAATGTAGAGCTTTGGGAAAGACCTAAACATGCTCCAGTGGACCAAGAGGTAGAGAAATAACGCTGGCGTTGGATAGGACACACTGAAAAAACAGGAGAACAGCATAACTATAATGTCTTTGCATTGGAACCCACAGGGGCATAGGAATAAAGGAAGACCAAAAAACACACGGAGAAGAGAGCTGGATAATGAAGTTAGAAAGATAGGGAGGACATGGGGAGAGCTTTATGTAATGGCGAAGGATAGAATGACTTGATGTGAATTGGTTGAGGGCCTATGCGCCATTGGGGAAGAGACAGGTAGAAGAAAAAAGAAAACATTCACTTGAGGACTGCAACAGCCACAGAAATAGTTTGTCTGATAAATTGTATGAAATAATGTCTTTGCCATTTTGAGTTAATACTGATCAGCTGCTGTTCGTATATCAACTACACTGACCAGTAATGATCTGATTACATATATTATAAGTAAAAATGTAGATCCCTTTTCCAGCCTTTAGGCGTATCGGACATATGGGAAGAGCGCCCATATTTTTATAGAACATCAGCAATCTGGGTAATGTGCCGGCTGTCTCTACTTTCAGCCCAGTCTGGCACCCATTCTAGGCTGGATCGACCTGCGACGTCCTGTACCAAGATAAGAATCCATGTATCCCCCTGTGGGTTTCGATCGTGGTATGTTGGATTACGAGTCGGACTCGCAACGCCTTAGCCCGGTCGCCGCTTTATAATATATATATTAATATATATATATATTATATATATATATATATATATATATATATATATATATATATATATATATATATATATATATATATATATATATATATATATATATATATATTGTGTGTGAGTTGTGTGTGTGTGTGGTCATAGGGTTGCATGCGACAATTTTTTAAGTCAGTTAACGAACAATTAGTGCACACTATTTTTATTATCCTAAACTTAGAAACAAACAATGTGCATACGGCTAGGCACATTCATGAATGCAAAGTGAGGAAGTAGTTGATAGGAAAAAAGAAAACTGAAATTCAAATGGCAACCTTACACTTGTATGCAGTAAGCACATATACCAGATTGTACTATAATTATAAAAATTAAAAAATTACAATGGAAAACAGACACATTTAACGAAACATGTAAACAGGCACTATTTACTCTGTGCGTTCAGGCATTGCCTGCCTAAGAGATGAGTGACAAATAGCATGCATGTAAACAAACCAGATCTATCAAACCAACGTGCATTAAACACCCAAGTTCTGGATTAAGAAAAGTGAACAGAACAGGAGTGGACTAATAATCAGACCGTCCAACAAACCGCCACCACAGCCCCCCCCCCCCCCCCCCCCCCCCCCACTTTCACAATTTTTTTTTTTTTTATATTTCTGAGTTTACAGCTTGTGAACGTGTTGACGACGATAGAGAAAATACAACAAATTAAAAGTGATCGATTATCCAACTTACACATTTCTCTGCTACCTGAGATAAATAATATTAAAATAACAAATGTAAGCAGCGATTTTAATAGTTATAGATGGTTCACATGGATACGTGCATTTAAATACTACTGAGCTGCCATTTAGTTAGTAGTGAAGTTATCGTCATAAAACGAACATTTCGATGGGTGCTCCGATTCCCGCTGTACATACATATCAGCATCAATAGTAAAACTGTGTCTATGTGCTGCACTGACAGTACAAAGAGCACGCCAAAGGACATGACTCCGTATCCATGTGAAGTCTCATGGACTCAGGGGTCTAGCCTGGTTCTGCAAGTAATGGCCATTTCTCTAAGGGGACAAGATATTTCATTAACCAACACAGAGCAGGCGTCATCAATCGTTTTAAACTTTGGAAGATTTTGAGGAGGGGATAGGAGCACTTTTGGATCTGTCCGGTGTGCTATGATGAACGTTCTTTCTAATCAGTAATCATTAATCATTAATCACACACATATCAGCTCCCAGGCTGCTAATAGCGCTAATCCTAATGTGGGTTACACCATTCTATTACATCTGCTGTGCCTTCTTCTTTATGTTTGTGCCAATCTTTTTATGTAAATATATTTGTCAAAGTCATATATATTTTCACATGGCCAAAGCTAACGAGTATGAAGAAAGCATCCACAGTCAAATGTTTTTGTCATTTTGTAAGAATGCAGCCAGGGCAACTAACTATCAATGCTGGCGCTACACACGAAACGATCTGAAGTGAAAGCCACTGGTCGCCCTAGGAGAATATGTACTGGTGATATTAAAGAGCTACCACATTGATAAGTCGGCGTGATGCTGACCACATCACCCATCTTGTGCCGTTGGTCTATAAAATATAGGTCTAGCCCTATATGCCCTATACATTTTTTTACTTGCATTGTTAAGTAATGGTTAGGTTAGTTGCGTATCCTTTATAGGACGTTGCAGAACTAACCCCAACAGCCCCTGGCTTTCGTGTGGTTTTTCTAGGCAAATTTAGTAGTTTGCCATTGCTTTCTGGACGGTCGGCTTTCTTGATGAAACCAACGCAAGGTGTATGGCCCGCAGCTGGGATCAAACCCGGCATTCCGGCATTACGAAGCTTTCGGATCGACCTAGACACAAAGCCCACGATAAGTAATGATATTAGCCATGTAATGAATATCAAGCAAAGGATCGCTAATTGTTGCTACCCACAATGAATAATGGCTGATGTGTAAATTGACTTTATAGTTTTCTTCTTCTTCATCTTTTTCTTTTTCTCAAATGTAAGACGAAATTATAGGAAAAAACTGCTGTGATTTCACAAAATACAAAATGAGAACTATTCTGTTAAAGTATTTGCACAATAAATAGGGCACGAAAAGTGAAAAAAGATCCGATGTACCTGATGCGCCTAAAGACGTGAAAAGGGATCATTTGCATGGTGGCACTTTGTGTCATCGGGTGTTTATCGCTTGTGTGATGTCCTAGTAGTGCAAAATATACTACTACTACTAATTTAGTTGAATAGGCGACTTTCCAAAAGCATCTAATTTGCCTCGTGGTAATTTGCCACAGATCGGCCATTGGTAATGCTTAATTATGGCACTGGATAATAATTGGCATTACAATAGACTTCTTGGAGATCTCTTTATGAACATCCATTATGGCCTATTAAAGATGGTTAGAAAAAGCTGATTTTTAGCTTAGGACTTGCGAGTGCGATTCGTAACGCCGAGGTGCTGGATTCGATCCCAGCTGCGGACAATTTGTCTTGCGTTGGTTTCGTCAGTAGCACTGACACATGCCCGTTGAGAAAGCAATGACAAACTACTACTGAACGTAAAATAACCTATAAAAACCACAACATCACAAAATTGCCTTGTTGGTTCTGCAACGTCCTTTTAAGGATACTCGAACTTTTTTAGGATGATGTCAGGGCCGACCTCTACTACGATTTAATGATGAGTGCAAGCGATACACAAATGGTATGTGTAATGAGATGAACTCATGAGAATAAAATTCCATGGACCGTATTGTTTGGAGGGGACGAATCCGGAAGGAAATGAACATGAAAGAAGAAATTACGGAGAGGATAGGTACAATAGAGTACAGTTGAATGTCTGACGTTTTCAGCTTTTTGAACACACAGTTAGTCCATTCCGTTTCAGCCGGATCTCTGCAGCCCTCTTCCAACGAACGGTAGTTTTTAGATGTGGCAGTTATTCTTCAAAACCTACAACTATATATCCCGGCTTGACACAGGAATCACCATTATATCCCAGTGCTGTTCAACGCTTACATAGTGAGAATCACTGGCGAGCAGATCACACCAAAGGGGAAGACACTGTCGTACGCTGACGACATGTAGGTGTCTCGCCAGAGCATAGATAGAGAACAAGTTGCTGTAGAACTTCAAACAGAACACAACATCATGTGCAATTAGTGTGAGGATACTGGTGCATTGATCACTCCAAGGAATGCAGCAGTTACGTGGTTCTCTTTGAATTTTACACTGCTAGATTATAATCTATGCTCACATAATGTTGAAACAACGCAGGGGGATTATGACACGGATATGAGTATGGTTCGTAAAGTTAAAAGTTCGGGTCATTTCCAGGTCAGGTTGAAGTTGTAAATCAAGATTTTGTTGCTTTTACTTTGACTACAAGTAGTCTCACTCTGAAGGTCATGACAGTGATCAGCGCAAACAAAAAAATCTGGAGATGCAAACCTTTACTTGCGCATGCTACTCTGTGACTCAGTTAATAAGCTCGTAACAAAATAAATCATGGGGGTGGGGGATGGGGTGTCCGAAAACATTGTTTGAAGTCTGAGGCGGTACGCCTGACTGATAACAGTTTCATATGCATGCCCTTCCTTGTCTGTAGGACGCACCAAGAACCACATTGATACATTCGAGAAGTGAGATGGTTGCCAGAACTAAGTGATGTGTAAATATGCAATAATGACCAGACTGCAAAAACAGCATTTTAAAAGTAATGGGCCAGACAAGAGCCCTATGCAGGAATCCAAAGAAAAAGACACCGACGAATGAAAGGTGTCGCCAGCAGCCATACGCTGTGAGGAGGGAAGGCTAGCCCGTATGGACTGTATGGTTTGATGTCCAATGAGAATAATTTGCCAACTAACTAACTAACAAATGCTGCTGGAGATGGGTCACCAAAGGATAGGCCTCAATACTACGATGCCGAATTTATATTTAGAAAAGCAGTAGATACATATGTATACATGTGATTAGTCAGAGAGTTTAGAAGGAAAAAAAGTGCTCTGCCGACTGGCGTGGGCGATCGTGCCTTTCCATATATATATATATATATATATATATATATATATATATATATATATATATATATATATATATATATATATATATATATATATATATAAATTACGCAACTGTTGTGACCGGTTGCATAATTGTTTCGGATAACCCAAAAAAAAAAAAACTGTAACCGGAAGTTGATCATACAGTCCTATCTATAATTACATTACCTTTGTGTATAAATATCTTATCTCTGACAAATTGTTGTCATTATAATTATTATGTATGTGTTTATTATAACTATCATAGTTAGAAATGAGTAGGGCATGTATGAAGGACGCTGATAACTTCCATTACGTATGTTATGAGGTGAGATTTTTCTCACACAAAAAAAGTGATTAAATATGTATGCAGTTTTTTTTTTTTTTTTTGCTGTGCTAATTGCAGCCCTGCATTTCAACTATTAGACGTTTTTTATTGATTCATCCAAGACGAGCCATAAAGCTGTTTTGTTAAAAAATAGTAACATCATCATCATATAGCATGGTCAACTGCAGAACGTCGCTTTCATCACGGTCTGCGTCCAAGAAACTCTGTCTCTTGCCAGCTCTCCTGTCTCATGTACTTTCACACTCAACGAGTTACTTATATTCTGTGCCCATCTTAGTGTTGGCCGGCCCCTGCCCCTCCTTCCTGATACCATGCCTTCTGCTGTTATTTTTTTTTTTTTTCAATCTGTCGTGGCGCTTGATATGACTAATATTATTTCAGATTATGAGACAGGATGCTGTTTATTAGCCAATTTTCCTTGATGTTTAGGTCTTTCGAGATGCCAGTATTTCTACAGTTCTTTTTCCTAGATATTCAGAAACTACGATGATCATCACTGACCACTTTGACGCGATTTAAAGGTGGTAGCTTTTATGCTTGGACTACAGGGTGGATATACCAAGAAGTGTCGCTTTCTCTGTGAATTGGATAACCGTGCACGACATGACCTTTACATCAGAAGACCCCGGCCAATCAGACGGCCATTGCAGTCTTTCAGTAGTAACGTCAAAAACCCAGCACTTGTCGACACCACCAAGATGCTGTAGTCATCCTTGCACAATATGCTGGGTCTCATTAAAAACTTTGTCAAGGCCTTAAAGAAAACAGACTATGCTTTCAAACATCTCATCTGAACATTTCCAAAACTGAGTGAAGTGCAAATAAGAAAGGAAGCATTTGTTGGTCAGCAAATTCTAAAACTTCTTTACGATGAGAAGTTTTTTTTCGTATTGAATAGCAAGAAAAAAAAGCAGCTAGTCAAGATTTTTAGTGGTGGGCAAGTTTCTTGGAAACGACAGATATGATAATCACTATGAGACTGAGGAAACTCTCCTTCTGACGTATGAGAGTCTTGACTGCAACGTGTCTTTGACAAAAGCAAACCATACACCAGTAACAGACAGACAGACACACACACAGAGACCACACACTTACACAGATCTCCACAATTGCAGGTTTTGTAGGCTTAATGCCCAGCATGATATGGCAAAGCTTACTACCTCATGCAACTTATACAATAATCACGATTTACGTAGAAGCTAACTGACAACAGTTATACACGACAAACATTACAACTCACAATCTGCTGGTAAGAGAGGCATCAAAACTAATAAACACAGGTGAAAGTACGTTAAGTATACTCGTTACTATGAAAACTAACTGGTTTAGTATTTCTATTTATAATACGTCTCTCAACTCATAATAATATAATGTATTTATTTAATAATGTTTTGCTGCATTTTTAGAGACAATATAAAAAACAACCGTCATTCTTATGTAAAAAAAAAAAAAAAAAAAAAAAAAAAAAAAAAAAAAAAAAAAAAAAGAAATCATCAACAACAAAAATAACTATAAAAAAACGTTGCCTTTCGTTTATATGTATGATACAAATTGTCGTTTGTATCTTAATCCTACTACGCATGGACAAACCGGATTATGTTTGTGGGTGTGTGTCTGTGTGCGTGAGCGTATGCGCATGTGAAGGGTATGTACAGCACAATGAATCCAGTAGCAGCCGCAGCTGGAAAATCTGTGAGGTATTTATTGTTCATTGTGTTAATAATCCCTATGTAAACTGCCACTTTTCTGATGTTGTTTGCGCCCAGTCTTTTTATTCTAATCTAACAGTACCTTCTGCATATCACCAAGTCGCCTTGTCCCTATCCGAAAGAAAACACCATCCGTAATTTCGTAATCACCCCTAACACAGAATAATACCTCCGATTATAGAAACCAATATAGAAATATGCTCCCAGGGCCCTTCGAAAGAGGGGGAGAATGAAGGGCCCAATCAAATTGATACTCTCGGTGACGACAATGCTAGCCCATGCTAGACTCAGATACTCGCCCAACGTCCGGGCTGGCTCTGTACATGTGGAAAAAGCTTCACAGGGTTGCATGGTTTGAGAACGCATGCCGGAAGTATGAAATGCGAGGGTGCTCCACGCAGTAAACGCCGTCGCAAAACTATTACTCCTGTGGTAGTTTCTGATTCGTTAGGGAACGACGGGCAGGTTATAACCCACTCGCCCGGAGAGGCCCATGACGTCGACTGCGGAGGAGCACTTTTGATGATTTCTGAGGAAGTGCGTTCCAAGATCAGGTTTCCACCTGCAATCGATAAGGTGGTATGGTGTAAGTTGGAGGCTACATTATGTGAGATACTTAAACATGATTTAAACAAGAAGTCGTTAGGCGACAAGCTTACAAAATTCGGTGATTTAATATGAACACTGCTCCCGCGAGCTCGGAACAGTAGAGAAGGCACAGCCGGATGCCAAGCAGAATACTAGCAGGAGGCAGAGGGACATTCTGAAGTGTCGGGCAGACAAGAATGCCCTCAGAAAACGGTTTAAAGCCGCTACAGGCAGCGAACGGGAGGGGCTGTATGAAATCTGGTTGCATTTAAAGTACAGACACAGTGCCCTCTGTCGCGCTGAGCGTTTATGTGCCAACTAACGAAGAAGCAAAAGGGAGCGAGAGAAATTCTTTAGGGACCCGTATCAGTTTGCCCGAGGTCTTTTCGAGTCTGGGACTCTGGTTGTCAGTAAAGAAGAGCTTGATTCACATCTACGCAAGATGTACCCTGACAAAAAGGAGAGAGGAGAGAGCCTCTCGATGACAATCCAGAGATCCTTAGCGGCCTCAAGCAGCCTGAGTTGCCGAAGGTACAATTTAAAATGATACCTCCCCTTTGGTCTGAGGTTGAGGAAGTTGTGAAAAAGGCCAGCTGCAAGTCTGCTTCAGGTCCGAATGGTGTTCCGTACGTTCTTTAAAAGCGTTGCCCGAAAATCCTAAAAATGCTTCACGTCTTGTTGAGACAAGCGTGGATCCGTAAACACAGATGTCCAGAGTGGCAAAAAGCGAATGGGGTCTACATTCCCAAAGAGTGTTTCCCAATTCAGGCCCATCTCGCTGTTGAATGTCGAAGAAAAGATATTCTTCTCGGTCATGGCTCGCCGGCTTACACAGTATCTGATGGCTAACAAGTACATCGATACGAGTGTTCAGAAGGGTGGCATTCCGGGCGTTCCTGGGTGCCTTGAACACGCGACCATGATTTGGGAGGCTATCCAGAGAGCCAAGCATGAGAGAACCGAATTGCACGTAATATTTTTGGACTTAGCCAACGCCTACGGGGCAGTGCCCCATAGGCTACTGTGGCGAGCCCTTCGCATGTTTCACGTACCGGCACAGATTAACGAAATGATCGAGCAATATTTCTCTAAATTCGCTTTGCGCTTCTCTACCTCGACGTTTACCACGAGTTGGACTGAGCTACAAATTGGGATAGCTATGGGGTGTACAATCTCACCAATACTGTTTGTCAGGGCCATGCAGATCATGTTGGGCGGCCGGCTACGGACCAGGCCTTCAAATAGTGGGACCACTGGATGCCGCCACTACGCGCATTCATGGATGACACGAATATAATAACGGGTAGCGAGGAGACTGCCTGCACGATCCTAAAAAGTTTGGACGCGGTGGTCCATTGGAGCGGTATGCAGTTCAAACCGCAGAAGTCGAGGAGTCTGTCAATCCATAAGGGCAAGGGGTCGGCAAACAGTTTTACGATGGCAAGGAATAAGATCCCCACTGTTCTGGAGGAACCGGTGAAGAGCCTTGGTCGCGTTTACGATTCGAAGTTATCTGATAGAGCGGAGGTCCAGCGAATACATGAGTCACTGGCTACAGGCCTGCTCGCGATCGAGCGTTGCAGGCTGATCGGGAAATTCAAGGTATGGTGTCTCCAATTCATGTTGATTCCGAAGCTCCTAAGGCCACTGTTAGTCTACGAGGTGACGATGACTGCAGTGGAAAACATAGAGAGGAAAATAAACACAGCCTTGAGAAAGTGGATTGGTGCACCGCCTTGTCTGACCGGCGTGGCTCTGTATTGCAAGCAGGCTAAGCTGGTACTCCCATTCAAATCGATAACCGAAGAGTTTAAGGTCGCCATGCTCTTGCGCGAGTCTTCAGACCCAAATGTCATCGCTGTCCAGCACGCTCTAAAGACTGGCCAGAAGTGGAGAGTCCTCGATGCGATAGAATCTGCCTATTGAGGGAGACAGTGGGTTACACTCAAACCGACCGTCGAGGCCTAGGGCACGGGAAGGTCAATTGGTGGTCAAAAGCCTCGGCCAAAGAACGCCGTGACATGGTGAGACAACAAGTGAGGGACAACGAAAACCAGGTTCGTTTCCAGAAAGCAGCCCAGCAGTCGCAGCAGGGCCATTGGGTCAGCCTACAGAGCGCATTGCCAAGAGTACTCACATGGGGTGAGATCTGGCGAATGACCCCGCTGCGACTGAGCTTTATCGTTCGTTCGGCGTACGGTGTGTTACCGTCTGGTGTTAACATGGTTAAGTGGTCTGCGACCAACGATCCGACGCCCACTGTGCAAAGCGAAGAAGACGCTTGAGCATGTCCTGTCCGTGTGCAGGAAAGCCCTAGGTCAAGGCCGATATACCTGGCGACACAACAAGGTGCTAAAAGAGTTAGCAGCCATCTCCATCTGTGCTAGACTCTGCGAGGGACTGGTTACTGGTGGCTGATCTGCCGGGCCATGAAAGGTACCCTGAGTTGATCCGGAAGACCGGTCTGCGACCTGACATAGTTCTCCACTCGGCGGAGAAACGGAAGCTCATCCTGATTGAGCTGACCGTCCCGTATTAGTCGAGTATGGACGAAAATCAAACATATAGGCTCGAAAAACAATTGTGATTTAGCAGCCGATCTGAGGAGAGGCGAGGCGTACGCAGTACGTGTCTTTGCTGTCGAAGTGGGAGCGAGAGGCCTTGTCTCCACTTCACTCTACAATGTGGTTAAAGAACTAGGATTGCGCGGTAATGAACGGAAACGAACACTTAAAAAACTAGGCGAGGTAGCCGAAAGGGTCTCGAGCTGGCTTTGGACGCAACGAAACAACATAGGGGACGGGCCTCAGTGAGCTGGTCCGGGTGTTTAGCGGAAAAGGGTTTCTCATCCCGTGAAAGTCCATCGTGTACGAATTGTCTGCTAGTGTTCCTCTGCCACCTGCTAACAAAAGTCCAACATGTGTCAGGTGTACCAATCGTAAGCTTGTCGCTCGGTCGTCCAGGTATGCTGACTGTTCTAATTAGGCTGCCGCGACGACTTCTTATCTCACAGTACCTTCTGCAAATCACCAAGTCGTCTTGTCCCTATCCGAAAGAAAACACCATCCGGTAATTTCGTGCAGCAGGGTACCAGCCCTGAGCTTCATGAACTCAGGTGGGCCCACCTCTGAAAACGTCTAGGAGATCGTAGGCCGAAACGTTTGTCGACGAGGATAACTTCTACTGATGACTGGTAGATCCCTGCTGTACTTGCTCCCTGTGAGTTTATTCCTATTGTCTGTGAGTATTTCCGACCCTGCACCTGGCAATAGATCAATAGAAACTATGTGTCTGATGTAGACATCAGATCACTATATTAACCTTTTAGCAGAGAGTCGCCGGTTTTGAGGTTGGTTGAGTCTGGTTTTAATGTTTGTGTAATTTGGTAGCCAGGGTGTCTTGACAGCTGCGTCTGTCATTGTTGACGTTTAATCTGTAAAGCTCATGAACCTTCTCTGACGTGTAGGCGTGAAATGCACGTTTGGCAATGTCTCAGTTGGTGGTCTACTGTCGACTGACTGCTCCAGCAGCGCATCAAATCGATTCGTTATCTTGACGTCAAGGGGATACAGGCGCTGTGGAGCTTGTTCAACCTGTTCATGTTCATTCTGTTGTTTGGTTTTTTTTTATTGTTGACTTGGGGAAGTTTGTATTGTCTGGGGATCTTCAGTTTGTATCACCATGTCAACAACATTCACACGCTCGTTACTTTCAATAATCATTGTAAATTTTTTTTTTCCTCTGTCAGAAGCTGTATTTCTGTCCTGAGTGTGTCGTAGTCTCTATGTAGTTAGTTGTTTTCAATAATAACTGACACAATATCAATAACTGTTTTAAGGCTAGTCTCTATCACTTTAGTGCGACATGTCAGTCGCATGTGGGATGCCTGTTAGATATGGTGTCCGATACGTCTGTTGGTGTACTCATCAGTTCCCTGGTTTCAGAGTCCTGACTAGGGGCTACGTGGTTTTAGACATGGTGTCCTCTTCGAGGGCCAGGGGTTGCTGGTTCAATCCCCGGTAAGAGTTGGTAGTTTTTTCAGGTGGACTTGGACTTCTAGAAATTCCCCCTGGTCCTTGGGTAGTGAGATTAGATGCCCGTTTGCATTGTTGCACACGTAAAAAATCTCTTGGCAGTAGAGAATCGGAAAGAGTAGCATCACGGCGTTGTCCGGGCAAAATTTATAGCTAAAAATATAACTTAAGTATTTCAGGATCCTCGCTAGTGCAACTGAGCCTGTGCTATTTGCTGAGCTTCTTCGGACTCATACTTTAATAGAAAAAAGTAACGGAGCATGTATGGGCTACTACCCTTGTGCCATGATGGTGATAAACTGTTCAAAAGTCCTGACGCTGTTCGATGTCTTGCAAACATTCTAATGGGTTTTTAATAGCTAGCAGAACTAGTCGATCTGTAGCTTTTAATCCCATGTTCTGACTCGTGCATAATGGTCTTTACTTCTTGAGGACTGATGACCTAGAAATCGTGGACCGAAACACTTGTCGACGAGGATAATTTCTACTGACGACTGGTAGATCCCTGCTGTAATTGCTCCCTGTGAGTTTATTCCTATTGTGCTGGTTATTGTTAAAATGTTGAGTGAGCAGGAGTGACGGTTTCAGTCAAGTTTTTATTTAAGCTTAATAAACACCTTCCCCTACCATGTCTCCACAGCATTACATTACCTTAGACCAGCAGTTTTGTGTGTGTGTAGTACAAATGTATTGTATGTGTTGGCGCCGATTTTTTCGCCTCTGAGTGCACACCCTGTCTGTCCGTCCCTGTGTTTATTTTTTTCGGTTTGGTAGTATTTTAGCAGACAAGATTGAAAGGATTCAAATTGAATTGTATTATTAAAGCAGAAGCTAACACATGTTCTATCATTTAAATGTTTAATTAGTAGCCTTGTGTGTGTCATTAAGATATTTTAAAGCCGCATGGCTAGTGCTGTCGCCACAGACTTGTCGACCCTCTTTGTCGGAATCGTTCCGTTTTTCCGTCTTTTCAGGCCGTAGTGGTATGTTGCGCTATATGGAGGAATCACAGCTGATGACGATGGCAAGTGTCATTAGTAAGATCAGTCTGAGTCTTCCCTAATAGCAGCATGTGTACGGGATTGACATAATATACAATAATTAAACTGTACCATTAAAATATACAACTTACGGTCAGAGAATCTAGCAGCTGGTGGAAATAAGCATTTTCAAATTACACATACTTTAAAAACTATTTCAAACATTGTGAATTAGCCCTTATGTTAACTATCCTCTACTGATTAATATATATATATATATATATATATATATATATATATATATATATATATATATATATATATATATATATATATATATGTATATATATATATATATATAAACACAGTAAAAGATAATTTTTCTAGCTTTTCAGGCGTACTGGGTACACAGGGCTAGACTTATATTTTAAAGACCAAGGGCACTATATGGTTAATGTATTCGGCATCACGCTGGCTGTCTTTACTTTCCAAGACTGAATCCGTACCCACTCAAGGCTGGGTCGACATGGGAGTCAAAGTCATTTTTAAAGAAAAAAAAATCTTTACACCAGGGAGCGAACCCACGACCTTCCGACCCGCAGGCGTGTGTCTAGCCGCTACGCAACGGCAACTCCCACCTATATATATATATATGTGTGTGTGTGTATGTGTATTAGTGCGTTTGTTCTTGCGTGTATGCGTATTAAAAAGAATACGTTTAAATGAACACACACGTCCAGTTGTTACCCCTGACAGTGGTTCGTTTCCAAAACAAATGCACACAGCCACTTTTAACGGCTAATGTGAACACAAACAGCTTCATTGATGATATGCAGCAAATCGTACACATTTGAAAATCCCCATATTATAAGAAAAAATTGCCTTTTTGCGTATATTGGTCCAATTTTTAAAAATACAAAAACAAAAAAAAAACAAAAAAACATTAGTCTATTTTAATTATTAACTAAACTCTAATAAACCAGAACAAATTAGAAATTATAATCTATGCACACGATCGTAACAATTTGCTGAGCGATATAAATGACAGTAAGCCCCTCCCCCCTCACCCCCCCCCCTCTTTTTCCTCGGTTTCATAAAGTGACAGGTTACAATCTATATTCAAAGTCCTACTGCGTTTTTTGGAAGCCACGCAACATCTTTGTAGTCTTCTGTTAGCTGAGGTACGGTTTTATCGATATTGCCCCAAGGAAAGCCACCGCATCAAATATCCCTTATGTTGGCGAATGCAGGAAGTCCAAAACCAAGATGCTGTGGTATGGTTCCCCAAGAACACTCCCTGCATCACAATGTCTTCCACAATTCAGATTGTGGAGAACAACAGGAAGGGGTACCAACTTGTGGTCACACAAAACATCACCTTTTAACAGTGTCATTCAAACTCACACTTACGTGCATAGTGCCAAGCATCGCTGACAGTCTGTGCAATTTTCCGCTTCACATTGTCAGAACCATTTCTGTATTATTTACGTATACAGCTTTTTCTGAATATTTATTGGATTCTACTGATTGTGTAACTATCCTTAGGTTGTGTGTTTCTGTTTCCTATCTCATATCAATACTGTGTCGGACATGAAAACGTGCAATTCCAAGGCCAAATGCTGATCCCTATTAGCAATTACTTTATTGTAATGAAGTATCTATTCGCATCTTATACTTTGACAAAATCACACTCCTTTTTAATAGTGAATGATTCGTTGTTTTTTGCTAGCATAGCTTCAGAACATAGTGATCTATGTTGTCATCCACTGACTTTGTTTATATGAAAGCAACACTTCTGACCACTTTTCTATGTGCAAATACATGCGTTGCATTTTCCACTAGAGCGACGTTAAGACCAAAGTTGACGTCGACTGGACTAGGATGACAACTGTTTTAACATCTGGTTGTACTGAATGTCAGGGGCCTGGTGCTTTCTCGGGACTACTTCCGCTCGTTAGAACAGACAAATAGAGACATTTGTTCGTACCAGGTCTTTGAGGCTAGCTGATCTTTATTTTGCCAGTTTGACTCTGAGCCAGGTAAAACTAAATGATTAGGTCAAATTAATCATAACCTGTTTTGTGTGTTTGTGTGTGTATTTGTGTGTGTGTGTGTGTGCGCGCGCGCGCTAGCCTGACATGTTTTGTCGCTGCCAACAACGTCAGCAGTAGTTCTTACTGTTTGGTTAACTAGGCAGAACTAAACAATCCAACCTGGCATGTGTGCTCTTCTGTACAGCATCACCAACAACATTGACACATTAATATTTGTACTTAAACCACATTTCAAATGACAGGACAATGATGAATTGTTTTTTATGACTAGTACTAAAGGCCATGATAAAATCTGTCAGAATCTTGGACGTCGATGCGAAGCATCCCACCTCTGACATTAGGAGTAATCAATCATATTTCTCACACGAGGAAAAAAAATTTTTCTGATCTTTTTACAGCTGCTTCTCCCTTTTTTTTTCTATCGTCATGCCCTCAGCTATGTATCTGTTTATCTTCTTTTTTACCCTCTCCCCCATCCTGACCCTTGCTAGTTTTAAGTTCCCCAATTCTTTCGTTTTCTTATTTTTCCGGAAATAGTAAAGATCTAACTCAAAGAAATATATATTGAATAAACACTTATTAATCAGTGCAGACAGAAATACAACTTACCAACAGTATGTCATCCAACTTGCAGAAATGAAAATGTATACTTAATCAATCTCAGCGAAACTAGTTTTTTTTTTTTTTTTTTTTTTTTTTTTTTTTTTTTTAATGAAATAAACGTGCTATTTTATCGAAATAATTTCTATTTTTAGATCAGTTTCACAATGTTCGTCTTATTGTTTTTTTTATTTAGCCGCATCAGTTAGCAACATTGACAGAAAGCGGACAGAGAGAACGCAGAGAGATAAATACCCTGATTGTCTGGCCACGTGAATGTAACTGGACGGGAACACCACATATTTGTAATTCTGCTGATCGTGTATAGAATAAAGACTCCCCTGAGCTTTTCGGTGTGGCACATGGTAATGATGATGATAATATTTCCTTGGAGCGTTGGGCGATTTTTGTTTCACTGTAAAAGGTTGCCTGGTACCAAAATAGTTTAGGAAACACTTATTTAGACAATATTATTAGGCGTCGATGTTTTAGAGATCAATAACAAACTACCGAACGTCTTAGTTACATTATGACTGATTATGCCATGTGCCAACACTGTCTCGATAAAAAGGTAACGGATTAAAATTGAACACCCCCGTGTGGGTTCCGGGGCCCCATTGTGGGGAAAAAAAGAATAGACCCACTGCCTCCCCAAAAGCATGTCGTAAGAGTCGACCTATTAGGGAGCTTCCTTTGAAGTCAGAGTGCATCTGCCGGAGAGGCAAAGAACCAACCGTCTGTATTCAAAAGAATGAGCTTTGTAAAACTGATGCACACGCAACACTCAGGTTCTGGAGCAGGACTGCAGTTCAGTAATGGACGAGCAACCAGAACTTTCCGCCAGAGTGTACAGCTGGTGTACGCAAAGAAGAAGCAGAAGAACTAAACAAAATATTATAATCGGATCCTCTGTTTTAAACAGCTGTTTTCCCAATTTCAGTTCAAATCTACCATTTCATACAAAAATGATCATTACATCCAAAGTATGTAAATTAATTGATTCGAATCAAGACTAGATTACAGATAATTGAACAGAGAAGGCATGTGAATTTTCGGAAATTGATACAGTATTGATGAACAAGTAAAAGATAAATTAGGCACAATGTTTATGCGTGTATAATCTTCAAATGCGTCTAACATCCTTGAATGTTGTTTAGTTTTAATAATATTTTGTTGTAATAATTTTAATAAAAGTAGCAGTTGCCAGTCAGTATAAAAGTACAAATGAGTACCTTGTCCTAAAAATCTTTAAAATGTATGTAAATCAAAATTCAACATGCTATTTTCAACTGCGTTGCCTCACTTTGTTTTGTTTCACTTCTCTTATTTTGTATTGCCTGTATATCCTGGAGGGTATGCAGCATGTTTTCAAGGTATTTGCTAACAAGGTTTACAGCAAAATGGCTCTGTACTCTCCCTAGTTTCAGACGCTGACTGAGCTGTTAAGCTTTCCCCAACTCTGTTTTGAAGAACAGACAAACCTGTGGAGTGGTTGAGTGTTTCCAAACAAAAAATACACCATCACTGCATCCTGATTAGTTACATGTGCACCTATTAAATTGAGCCAGTGATTTTCACAACTGATTTACACAGACACCTTGTTTTCCTCACTTATTCTTTCTCGATAGCACTCTTATATACAGCCATTACAGCAGTCTTGTCACAGTATTGTGATCAACAATCATCTAGTTCCATGTTGTCTTTCTTTAGCGGGCTCAGTATGACTCAAACCAAGCTTTTAACATCCCCCTGGCTTATCTGGATACCATGAAGAAATTACTCTTTAACATGGACCTCGTTGATTCTTCAATCAACGTATACCTCTGAATCTGTTCACGGTGTGCTTGATCAGACGTCGAGTGAGCGTGATGCTGATCACATAACTCACCAAGTGTCGATTAGTCTATTGAATATTGGTCTATCTCTATATTCCTAATACGCCTAAAGAAGTGGAAGAAGGAACTTGCAGAGCGGAAGCATTTTGTGGTTTTATCGAAATGCTTGGTACCAGATACTGTTTAGTGTGCGTATTTACGTAATGCGGATACATTAACTCACTATTTCATGGTTAAGGTAAACCGAGTCAAATTAGACAATACGCGTATGTCTAATTTACATATTTGATGTGTGTGTTGATGGCTCTTACCGGGACTTGTCGGTTTCACTAGTTACATTTCTTTTAAAAGGTATAGTTATGTACTCTTTTCTGGTTTTCACTTACACTGAAGACAATCAGTTAGGGTTTAACGCATTTGCTATAACGTTGGAATTTGAACTGTAAAGCTAGCTAACTAGTCCACTATATATTGATAATTGCTGGTTAGAAGGAAACAAAAAACAGCATGGAGTAAGACAAACGATAGACATGACAGAAAATGGCGACTTACACTTCCAAGAATATCCTGAAATGAAAAAGAATTAGAATGGTAGTTAAGTTGCTACTACAATTAAACTATGCTATATAATAAGCACGTAGCGACCGAATAGGCGTAGGCCTTTTTATAAAACTATGAGCTTGTTTTGTTTTTACATGTATCCCAATATAAAGAGATCTATTAAATTAAGCAAATCCTAACTGACGTCATTAATAGTGAAACATGCATCTGCACATGCCAAATTTTGGCTAAATATGGAGGATTGGCTTGGCAGCAAGTTTAGCTTCTGTACACACAAACACGCATATATATATATATATATATATATATATATATATATATATATATATATATATATATATATATACATACATATATAGTAAGGTAACGTGGAAAGATCGACTTAGCAACGATGAAATCAGGAGGAGAGTCGATACAGAACCAATACTCAACTTGATAGCTAGACATCATCAATCATCAAGTCCTTTACAGAACGTCGCTTTCTTCACGGCACGCCTGAAAGTATTTTTTTCCCTAGCCAGCTCGGTGGTCATATGTGTTTTCTGTGCCAATGCATCTTCAATGTCTTATATCCATCTTCGCGGTGGTCGACCCCTGCCTCGTCTTCCACAAACTGCACCCTCCATCACCGTCTTTTCCAAGCCACCATGACGCTTGATGTGGCCAAAATACTTCAACTTTCGGGACAGGATACTGTTTATGAGCCATTTCTTCTTGAAGTTCACCCCGTTCAGATGTTGATGTTTTGCCTCTTCTTGATCCACGGTATTCTAAGAATTGTTTCTATAACATTCCAATTTAAAAGCTCTAATCTTTTTCCTCAGTGATTGAGTAAGAGTCCAAGACTCGCAACAGTAAGTTGCCACAGGAAAAATGCATGATCTCAAGATTGGTACTTTAACCAATTTCTTAGTGCTCTACCATAGGTTCTCCATGCTATTTAATCTCTGCTTTACTAAAGCAAGTCTTCTTCTGACTTTTTTTTTTTTTTTTGAGCAGTCACCACTGTTGTTCGCTAGAGCGTTAAAATATTCGAAATCTGTTACATTTTGTTTTTCTTTATTTTCGATTGTGATGCGTGTTTGGTGTGCTGTATTTACTAAGGAATTTTTTTTTTTAATTCAAAAAAATATTGGCTTCTTCGGCATGTTTTTTGACGACCAGAATACATTTTTCTAAACGTTGTACACTGTTGGAAAAGAGAACTGTGTCGTCTGCATATCTGGGTTGTGGGATAGGATTACCTCCAATGTTTAGTGGATCAAAGCTCTCATCGCTAATTGCGTTTCTCATAACATTTTCAGCATATATATATATATGAAAAAAGGAGGGTGAAAGAATGCAGCCCTGTCACACTCCTTTCTGATCTTCAAACCATTCTGATGTTTCATTAGCTACTCAGACCGCTGCTAGTTGTTTGCGTACATCTAGCGCTGTGTGCCCTGTAGGCATAAAAGAGTTTACTTAGGTCTTTTACTTTACTACTTGTTGATATCAAAGCTCAGCTTACTGCCTAAAGCAAGTTAGAAAATATGTACCATAGATTCATTCATTCATTCAGTAGCATGTCCCTCGCGGAACCTCGCTGCCATAACAACCCTCCGGAAAACCTTCCTATCATGAGCAAGATGTCCTGCGTCTGATACACCCATCTGGAGATCATCTGTCACATCCTGCACCCATCTTCTCCTTGGCCTTCCTCTTCCTCTCTTCCCAGGCATATACCCCTCCATTATTGTTCTCTCTAGACCTCCATGACGTTTCAAGTGACCAAAATATTTCAATTTTCTTTGTTTTATTGTCTTTACTAGCCAACCCTCTTCAATATTCAGCTCTTGAAGTATGGATACATTTGTTCTTTTCTTTACCCAAGATATTCTTAGAACCTGTCTGTAACATTTATATTCAAATGCATTTATGCGCTGTTCCGCTTGTTTAGTAAGTGTCCAGGTCTCACAGGCGTATGTTGCAATGGGAAAGATGCATGCTCTTAAAAATCTGACCTTTGTAATTCTATCTGTACAATTCCATAATTTATTCAGTTGTTTTAGTCTTTGAAGAGCAATTGATAGTCGCCGTTTAATTTCTTTCATTGTGTCACCATTGTTGGTAACCAGTGACCCTAGATATTCGAAATTTTCCACCACTTCCAATCTTTCCCTCATTAACATATATTTCTTTCTCCATGGCAGTTTTGTTTGTATGCATTATCTTTGTTTTTGCTGTGTTAAGAAATAAGTTATGATTTTCACTATTTCTTTGGAGTGAGGTTAATAAGTTTTCTAAACCATTTTGTGATGTTGATAGTAATACTGTATCATCAGCATAACGAATTTCTGGTATTTCATGACCACCGATGTTTAGGGCATCATAGTGTTCCTTGTTTATATCATCTCTTACATTTCTCATTATATTTTCGGCGTACAGGTTGAACAAATACGGTGACAGCACACATCCCTGACGGACTCCTTGCTTGATGCCAAACCAGTCTGATGTCTCTCCATCTATTCTGACTGCTGCTTGTTGGTCTTGATAGAGCATTTTAATGAGCTGCACTATATGTGATGGAAAGCCCATATTCCTCATGATTTCCCAAAGCTTCTGATGTTGTACACAGTCAAATGCTTTTGAATAATCCACAAAACATAAGAACAGATTTACATTAAATTCTCTACACTTCTCTACTATTAAAACGCATGTTAAATATATGATCTCTTGTTTCCTCTTCCCTGTCTAAATCCAGCCTGAGCTACATTAATCTCTTCTTCCATTTTCTTTTGCAGTCTTCTCATTATAATTTTTAGTAGAATTTTACTTGCATGACTGATCAGGGCAATAGTTCGATAGTTTGTACATAATTTCAGGTCACCCTTTTTTGGTATTGGAATGAAGATAGTTCTCTTCCAGTCTTTTGGCCAAATACCATATTTCCATATCTTTTCACATAATGCATGATAGATTTTTATGCTTTCTTCTCCTCCCGCTTTAATCAATTCAGCTGGTATCTCATCACATCCAGGTAATGTACCATTTTTCAGGCTCCTTATTGCCCATGAAATTTCATCTAATGAAGGTTCAGGTTCTGCCTCTACTGTTTCTGGTTCATGTATATCATTCATATCCTCACTGTCATTCATATCATACATTCCGCTGCAGTATTCCTGCCATCTTCCTAGAATTTGTGTACCATAGATACAGACCGAAAATAGAGAACGAGTGGAAGGGAACAACATTACTACTTACGTCCTCTTCTACTGGCTATGATAAAAGAGTATTAAACTCATTAGAGATTAGGACAATAAAAACACATTCATTCAATCACAATTAATATATACCTGCACTGCTTTAAAAAACATTTGTATAATACGTCCTTTACAATGTTGTTTATTCTCAGGTACGTTACATTATAGAGAAATAGTCGAGATGCATTCGTAAAGAAAACAACGATAACATTTGAAATTACTTCCGTTTCTATAATATCTTTATAATATGCATACCTTACAACAAACACATGGGGATTGCAACAGACTACGATAATAGCTTATTTGATTGCATGTGTGAAAAAAAAAGTCTTTGTCATTTTGAGTTACTATTGATCAGCTGACCAGTATTGATTTGGATATATATATATATATATATATATATATATATATATATATATATATATATATATATATATATATATATAAAATTGTGTCGTCATATGTTTGCATACGACAATTATTTGAAGTCACTTAACGAAAAATTAGTGCACACCATTTTTATTACTTAAACTTATAAACATACACAATGTATACACATGGTTAAGCGGCTAGCCACATTTATGAATGCAAAGTAATGAAGTAGCTGACAGGGAAAACAAACTAAAATGCAAATGTCAACCATACAGTTGTATGCAGTAACAATATATACCAGATTAAACAGTTTTTAAAAAATAGCATTTATTCATTACTGATGTGAGTGTTTTGTTCTGAGATGACAGCTTCCAGTTAATGACAATCTGTGCTATGCCTGGCTGAAAAAATTGTGCAGTTCAGACTGTCATCAGGAATTACATGTGGTGATCAGCTAGCATTGTTCATGTAGAAGTTTTTGTTGACTCCTTGAAGGAAAGTATCTGTTCATTCCCACGGATGGAACTGAACATTGACATAATTCTTATGACAAACGTTCTGGATTTTTTTAACGCTTCACTGTGTATGAAAACAAATCACGTATTCCCACTATATGATACTTTGCACTGAGTGTAAAGTCCACCTGAATTTCTTGTAGTTTTATCTGCAGATTTTTTGCTGCCTGAGAAACATCAAAGGTAAATGTTGCTGAAGAAATTGCAAAGAAAAGAAATTGTTAATCACCAGCGAACGCTATCAAAGGAAGAAGATGAATATAGCTTGGACATATTTGCAGGCTGTCTGGTAAGACTAACTGTGGCAAGGACAGCTCTCCGATGAATAGTACATTGACAAGAAAAACTGTTTTCTTTTGCCTGGCTTGTTTCTTCGCCCTAGGGTCTCTTTTCTTGTGCATTGCAACATTGGCTGCGTGCATTGTCAATCAATCATAGAATCGAAGAAAACCTGGAGAATGACAATAGTAGAGGAAATAAATGAATATCAAATGACATGTGATAACACAGGCAGAAAAGCTGCAGCAAGACAATAATGGCGATTTTCTGTGAATGTATTTGGCGTCAACAGCGACACGAAGATATCTGCAGGTTCCCATTTTCTCCTATGTTTTTAAATTTCCTCATTACGCAGGAATTAGGACAACAAATGAACATACATTATTAATGAAAATCTGGATGGATGGTATGGATTTTCAAAGTAAAGTATGCATGTGCTCATCGAGTACATGACTCGAGGCCAGCCTTTTGGCCCTAGCATGCCAAACAAGGAAAAGGTATGTTCAATTTTTGCCTGTAAAAGAATATTTAGGCGGTGGACGAAAGAAATATTCAGTCTTTTTTCGATTCCAACAAAGTCCGGTCTTGTAGCACTGGGATAGTGAAAGTGGAGTGATTCTACATGCAAGTGAATGTGTGTTTAGCAGTCGACCATATTTTATGAAAAAACCTGACCATCCTTTTTGCATGATATCTTGGAATGGCAAAACATCATCTGTGTACGCGCAAGAGGCTTTGAAAGAAGCTTGGTGAGGTTTTAGGTGTCAGCGGTTGGAAGAGCGTCAGTTGAATACCCTGATGGGATAACGAAGATATTTTCTAAGGATCTTTGTGGTTGTATGTAAAATTTCTGGCTCCGTGACCGAGAGGAAAAACGTTAAATCAAAAGGTGAGACTTGTATCAGCTGTTTTCCCAACGTGTGTTCATATTTCATGCATGCAGATTCGAAATACTGAGAAGGCAGTATGGCTAGAGCAAAGAAGAGTCATTGCACTGACTTATACATGAAGCAGGGAACATATACGATTACCTATGTCCTAAAGACTATATAAAAAAGAATCCACCGTCGCTATGCTTCGAAGCTGATGATCATTAGAAAACAGAAACATTTTACCAGCACCAAGTAAACAGACACTATTTGATTCCTCTGTGGGTTCCTGCACTGCTTGCCAAAGAGGTGAGGAACCAGTAGCCTGCATGTAAATAAACCAGATCTATAAAACCATTATGCACACACCACCCGCACTCTGGAAGAATAAAAATAAAGGAAAAGAACGTTCTGCTCTCACCCTCTATCCCCCCCCCCCCCCCCGATATCACCGAGTTTATAGCTGGTGAAAGTGTTGGCATAGATGGAGGAGACACTAATAAATTAAAACTGATCGATCATCAAACTTACACATTGTTCGGGTCCCTGAAATAGATAATAATAAAATAACAAATATTGGCAGGAGTTTTAATAGCCACAGTTGGTTCATTGTGATGATGGCATTTAAATACTTCAAGTTTTTATACGATACAACCGTTCCATGGAGTTATTAGGAAAGCTATCGTTGAGTAACAAATATTTCGATAGGTGCTTTAATGTCCCCCTGTCAGACTCATCAGCCCTCATGCTGCTAATAGCGCCAATCCTAATGTGGGTGACACCGTTTTATTACATCTGATATGTGTGTACCAGTCTCTGTAAATATATCTGTCAAAGTCCTATATATTCTCAAACAAGCATTCCATTAAAGAAAGCATTCAAGATCAAATAATTTTGTCATCTTGTAAGAATGCAGCCTATCAACGCAGGGGCTACACACGAAAATTTGTTTATCGCAAACTGTTGCTCCCCACAATGAATAATTGCTGAGGTGTAAACTCACTTTTTTTTTCTTCCTCTTATTCTTTTTTTTTTTTTCTCAAATATCAGACAAAACTATTGAGAAAAAAAAATGCTGTGATTTCAAAATATACATAGTGAGAACTATTGTAGTAAAGACGTGGGAGGAGGCCATTCCTTAGATGAACAAGACAATCTAGACAAACAGGTTACGGTCACCAGCAAATGTAGTTAATCCTAACACTGTGTGCCAGTTAAATAGGTCTACAATTCCACAGATGACACTTGCTGCTACCATTAAAGGCATTAAGCAGATTCTCTTTGTGCTGATTGTGATTGTCTTATCTTACAGCATACGACAATCCCAATCAGCACAAAGAGACATCTTATTCAAAGCATATTTATTCCAACTCTGTGCTACCAGTGCCAGACATGGTCACTCACAACAAACCATAAAAGAAAATTAGTAATCGCGGAAATGAGATGTCTGAGAAGGGCTGTAGGAGTGACCATAAGATATAAGATCAGGAATGAGATAATAAGAGAACAAGTCGGCACAGAACCAATTCTGGATTACATATAAAGAAAGCAAGTGAAACGGTTTGCCCACTTAGAGAGAATGCCTTGTGACACCATACCATACAAAGCATACATGGAAAGAGAAGAAGGACGTAGAGCACGGGGTAGACCAAGAACAAGATGGAAGGATAACATCAGAGAAACTCTACAACAGCACGATGTGCCTATGGTCGAGGCAGCCAGAAGAGCTAGAAACAGAACCTTGTATCTCCCTCGACACCCACAGCGGTAAAACAGGAAGTGAAGAAGAAGAAGAAGAAGAAGCAGATTTATGAACAATTATGGTTTGTAGTCTGGTTTTTGCACCATAGTTAAATTCAAATAAATAATGTTTGTGTTTGGACCGTATTTTACGTCAAATTATGTTTGTTTTTGGACACTAGTTGTAAGACAAATTGTGTTTGTTTTTAGACCATAGCTTATGACATATATGTGTTTTAGTTATCATTGATAGTGTTAAGTTTGTGATGCGTAATGTGTCGATTCAAGTAGCATTAGACTTTTTATTATGACATAGACTGCGACAATGAGTAAGTGTGCGCCTTTTAAGAGACGTGCGAGGTTAAGTGTGCAAGCTGTGTGCTGTAACTCGAGTCGAGACTCTCATTCTCGGCATCATCAAGCATCACAGTGTGCGAGGGAAGTCAGTCATCCAGGACTGAAGAAAAGTGATATTCGACACTGATTTTTACCTGGCTTGTTTCTCCGCCCTAGGGGCTCCTTTCTTGTGTATTACAACATTGGCTCCGTGCATTGTCTATCAATTAGTGTTGCCTTATTCTTTGCTTCTCTTTATTTTTGTATGGAAGGCTGTTAAGGTGGTTTGTGGTTATGCGTGTGTGTAGGTTGTTAGTACGTCTATCCTTGTGACAGCCAGCTACAGTGACAGAAAGGGCAGAGAGAAAGCAAAGAGATAAATTCATTAATCGCTTGGCCACATGCATGTAGCGGGACAAGAGCACCACACATTTGTGATCATGCTGATCGGTAAGGAGGGTGTATAAAGACCGCCAATGCTTTTTTGCCTTGGTACATGGTAATGATGATGAAGATATTTCCAGGTAGCAATGGGCGATTTGTTTTCAGTGAAAGGGGTTGCTGTAAACCAAAAATGAATGATCCAAACTATTTTAAACAGTGGCATTAGGTGTCAATCTCTCAAAGAGCAATAGCAAACTAAAGAACACCTTGTGAAATTACACACTTTACATAATGGATTCATATTTACTCACTTCTTTACAAATATATTCCACTGTTTAAGTGTTTACATTTACTAGAGTGATATTCATTATTTCACCAAACATTGTGTTACTAAATTTGCTTTTTTTTTTTTTAATTTCTCCTTAAAAAAAACCTGCATTTTAAAAGCGGTGATTATCTCAGTATGTTTTTCATTTGCTAAACTTCATTACCGTTGATTATGGGACGCCTTATTGTTTTATTCTTTACCTTCTGGAGCTTAAGGTTCATCGTTCATTCATTCCTATCGGGACGAATGAAAGGGTTTAGTAGAAAAGTATTTAAAGAATTTGGAGGCTGCATCAAAAGACCTGACTTTATACGCATATAAACCCGAAAAGGTGCAACGACATGCGAGGGCCGAAGAACAAGGGCAGCTGAGCAGCGAAGACAGGCCAGAAAGACTCGTTCAACTGGTACTTTATCAAGACACTGAGCACAGCTTTGATATTCCTAGACTAATCCTGGCACCTATTGGACTTATGTCGCCTCCAGACAAAAATATCCAACTGCCGTTTCATGACGGATTAAAGAAAGAGTGGTCCTCTTTACTTATGATGGAGAACAAGAACACCTGTTATAAATACATTATAAATCAATTTGAAAAAAAAATCAGTTAGATGGCTCTAAAAATATTTAAACAAAATGCTAGTTAACAACCATACCGCAGTAAATGTACAGCTAAGTGTAAACAGTTCGAATGACTCCAAAAATACAAATAGGCCTGTATTCAGTTTGAATTAAAAATGCAGCTTCAATACACCACAGGGAAATGTAGTCGAACATCTTTGAAAGATGTGAACCTCTTCCCAAACACCAAAAACCATCGTTGGCGTGTTTTTACGTAGTGCGGATAAATTAACTTGGGTAAACAGACTAAAATTAGACACTACGAGTATGTGTAATGTTAATATTTGCTGCCTGTTTAATGGGTTTTTCCTGAGACTTATTGGGTTTTTTTTTTTTTTTTAGCGGGGCAATCATGTGCCTTTTTGTGGATTTATTATCACTGAAGTTAATAAAAAAATAAAGAAAATCGTAGGATATATCACAACAAGTGGGGCGATATAACTAGCTAACTAGTTAGTGAACTATCTATTGTTATTGTTGGTTAGAAGAAAAGAAAACACCAGCCTGGTATGAGACAATGATACGATTGACTGGGCATGGCCACTTACATTATTTAGAGCCTCCTATAATAAAAAGAATTAAAACAATTGTTGAGTTGCCACTATAGTTAAACTATGCTATGTAATAATCACGTTAAAACAGAATGATTGGTTTATGCGTAATTATGAACATCTTTTTACTGATTAAAACCCGCATACTTGCTTGATATTGCACCTTGACTAACTTCTTTGGTGTTGTTTTAGATGCTGAACTCCATACACTTTTCCCGTATTCAAGATGTGATCGTACACTTTGTTGATAAACTCTCCTAAGTATGGTTCCATTGGCGCCCCATGATGCCTAACTTTGTTTTCTCAGAATAGCTGTCTTTCTTCTGGCTTTTGTTGCTGCCTTGTCGGTGTATTTATTTTATTTTAATCTATCATCAAACGTGACTGCGAGGCATGCGGGTTCTGTATCCACTCTTACTTTTATACCATTTATCTGAATGACGCCTGCATTTTGTTTTGGGATGAGGGGGAAGAAGGTGGCGCTATACTTGTTTATGTTGACGCTAGCACACCATTTGTCGGCCCATACATCCATTGTATCTATAGATATTTATAACAGTCTAGAGGCCATTGTTGCACATTGATTTGCGACCATAGTACCAAGTCATCAGCATATATTGCAGCATTAATATCATGTAGTAGTTTAGCAATTATTTCGTTGATATAGAGCAGAAACAATGTTGGGGACACGACACCATTTCGGGAGTCACCATTGAGGAGACATTTTTTTTTTCTGTTCGATCCGCTTTATTTGTATTTGGGCTTTTCTGGTGTACAAGTGTACTTTCACCCATCTAAATATTTTCCCGTTTACTTTGTAGTTTTACAGTTTCTTAATGAGGCCATCTTTCCGTACCTAGTAAAAGGCTATCTTCAGATCTATCTATGCCACAAACACTAGCCTTTTCTCACCTTTAAGACATTCTCAATTTATTGAGACATGTAAGTTGTCTGATCTTCTGTGGAGTAGGGCTGTCAAAAAGTGGCTTGCTGTAGCATAAAGATGTTTTTGCTTTCAATGTACCATTAAATATGAATAGATAGCATCTCCTGCTATTCTGTCTACGAGCTGTTCAATCATTAAACAGAAAGGGAGTCTCTAGAGCAGTGTAAAAAAGTCAACGCTTTTTCTTGATTTACGTAGCTGATAATACCATGGGTTGTCAATATCTAGTCTCCAACACCGCACGTGAACGAAAGCTAGATAGAACGAATGATCGTGGATGGCTTTGCTGATTATATGGCTCTGAAAAATATCACAACAGCCTCCTGTTAGCTTCAACGTTCAGAGGAGACAATAGAAAGCAGGGAAAAACCCATAGGGTCTAACACTCTCACTGACCTTGTCCTCTTTCCAGTTATAGTGTTTAATGGTGTCATAAAGAAGCAGAGGAAACAATGCCAATTAAAGCCTGGGATAAAATTCATCATCTACAAAGAACACACCCTAGACATTACTGGAGATGCTAGATGTTGTCCACTACGTTACGGTACTGATTTTCCAATGTTGCACTGTTTTAATAAATTGAACATGTCATTGGGTTATCTTCACGTCCATTAGTGCTCAGATTGCCCCTTTATCACGAATAGCAGTGTCCTGCGGTTGATAGTCCCAGTCTTATGTTGGTTTACAAGACTTCTCGTGCATCCGGTGTGCTTCTCGTGTCTGGCTGTGCTGGTCTTTACTCCTAATTAGTGCACTCTTAGCATAGATGTGGATGTACTGCTCCCAAAATTCCCCAAAACGTGATACCTATCTAATGGCATAAACAATGTCTGAATGATCCATGGGTCAGCGCTTTTTAACTATGGCAGAGCCGGCTAATATGTCGGCTCTTTCATTGCCGACTACACCCTGATACCATGGGACAAGGACACAGGTTAAAATAAAAATCAAACCTGCGTTATTAGTCTCTCAGAATGACCAACACCAGCTTTCTATGTGGCGTGAATTCAGGTTATGCAGATAAATTGACTCGCCATCTTATATTTTAGGTAAAATGACTCAAATTAGACACTACGAGCATTTGTAATTTGTATATGTACTGCGTGTGTTCACTGATTTTGCCTGGACTTATTGATTTCACTAGTTTTTTTTTATTTTTTTTTCAACGCCACATAAATGCGCCTTTTTGTGGCTTTCACTAACACAGAAGTCAATAACAAATGGGGTGAAATGTTGGCTGTGACGTTACAAATTGGACTATAGAGCTTGCTACCTAGTGAACTAACTACTGCTTATTGCTGGTTCAGAGAAAAACCCAAACAACAGATTGGAGTAATACAACAACGATAGAACTGACATAGCATGGCGACTAACAGTTTCTAAAGTATCCTGAAATGAAAAAAAAAAATAATGGTAGTTAAGTTGCTACTACAATTAAACTACGCTATGTATTAAGCACGTAGCGACAGAAAGCATTATTTTTGCTTAATTTGAAAAACCTTAAGCTACTGGAATAGGTTTGTTTTCACATGTATCCTAAAATAAATAGATCTGCTAATTTAATGAAATCGTAATTGACATCGTTAGTAATAGAACATACATTATACATTTACACATACTTCTGACTCAGTATAGAGGATAGGCTTGATATAATGTTTAGTTTCGTTATGGCCTTTGAGAGCGCATTGCTTGTATTTTTTTTCACATTTCGTCGAAAGTCTACGGTTTTGCTACCTAATCGCATGAGTTACGTGTTTGGCAAACGGGACAGTAAGGACATTTCCTTTGATTTTCAAAATGTAACATGTTTGCAGTGACTAGCCCATTGTAAAGTTGAAAGCTTGACTACTACTACTACTACTACTACTACTACTACTACTACTACTACTACTACTACTACTACTACTACTACTACTACTACTACTACTACTACTACTACTACTACTACTACTAATCATGCTGCTGCTGCTGCTGCTATTATTACTACAAACATCATCGCAGAAATTCCAAGACTATCAGTGAACAGACACAATCGAAACAGCGTGGATCAATATGAAAGATGTACGTATACATTAGATGGAAGCATCGGTTGTAATATAACCAGCCTTCTGGATAAAGTTGTAATCCATTTAATTGATGCACATTTTAAATGTTTGTACAGTCACTTGCTGACCGCTTTGTGTTGTTTCGTAAACCGATAATGCAAGGGTCACCTGAGAACCTCATTTTAACCATTGGTGGAGGAATTTCCAACATGACCTCTCAAGCCTCCTTGAGTTCAAAAGCATAGAAGCACCATTCACATTAATACTGAAGCTGCCTCCTTCTACCTACAACAATCTGCAGAGAACACTTTAGTTTGGTGTCCAGGCGATCTGTTACTTTCATATTCATATCCCATTCACCATTCTAAACCTCCACAACTGGCAAACATATACGTTTTTTTTTTTTTTGGTGTAGCCGTTATGTGTGCCCTAATTATAAGTCTTGGAGGTTGGACATGTCATCGGGCCCTTTTTGCTAGTCTGCCAACAGTAGATCGAAAGGAAGATATAAGCATTGGAGATGGGATGACTTAGAAATATTCTTGGCATATCATACACAGACCACGTTACAAACGAAGAGATTCGCCGTATAGTTATTTAGCAAATCGGCAACTATGAACCTCTTTTAACTGATTAAATCCAGCATGGGTGCTTGATTGTTCACCTTGTCTAACCTTTTTTAGTGTGGTTTTATTTTTTTTAATGCTAATCTCCACATAGTTTACCATTTATTAAAGATGGCGTACACTTTGTTAATAAACTGTCTTAAGTATTTACCCCTAGCGCCCCATGTTGCCTTTGTTTTTCCAGGATAACTATCTTCCTTCTGGCTTTGTTTGCTGCCGTTCGGTGTATTTTTTTTTTCCATGTTAATCTATCATCAAACGTGACTCTGACGGTTGTGGGCTCTTTATACTCTCTTAGTTTTATGCCATTTATCCGAATGACGCCTGTTTGTTGTTTTAGGGAACGGGTGAAGAAGGTGGTGCTACACTTGTCGATGTTGACACCATTTGTCCGCCCATGCATCTCTTGTATCTATGGATCATTGTAGCAGCCTCGTGGCCATTGTTGCACATTTGCTACATAGAACGAGTGATCTTCGATGGCTTTGCTATTTATATAGCTCCTGAAAATACCACAACAACCTCCTGTCAATGTCAATGTTCAGAGAAGACAGCAGAGAACAGGGAAAAAACAAATTGAGTCTAAAACTTGCATTGACCTTGTCGTCTTTCAAGTTATAGTGCTTGATTATGTCCTAAAGAAGCACATGAAACAATGCCAATTAAAGCCAAGAAAAGAATTCTTCATCCAAAGAGCACACACCCTAGACATTACTGTAGACGCCAGATGTTGTCCACTGCGTTACGGTACTGGTTCTAAAGTGTTGCACTTGTATTATTACATTTAACCTGTGAGGTATGAGTTATGATTTGGATTATCTTTACGGCTCTCCGCATACGTCCGTAGGTGCTCAGATGTCCCCTTCAACATAAACATCAGCGTCCAATGGTTGACAGTCCCAGTCCTATGTTGGTTGACAGGACTTCGCATGCGTCTGTTGTGTTTCTCGTGCTTGACTGTCCTGTTTTTACTTGCAGTTCTTGCGCTCTTTGCAAAGATGTGGATGTGCTGCCCCAAAATCTCCCAAAACGTTCTATCTAACTAATAACATTAACAATGGCTGAATGATCCATGGGCCGACCCTATGTAACTTTGGCAGAGCTGGCTAATCTGCCGACGACACCGCATGCCATGCAACAAAGATGAAGGTAAAGATGCAAATTAAATCTGTGTTATTAGCCTCGCAGAGCGGAAGCCTGTTACGGTTTTATCAAATCTCATAACACAAGATCCGATTAGACACTGATGGTTAATTGCGGTATCCTTAACAGGGCGTTGCAGAATCAGCCCCAACAGCCCCTATCGGTTGTGTGGTTTTTCTAGTCAAATTCACGTCAAGTAGTTTGCCGTTGCTTTCTGGATGGTCGGATTTCTTTATACCACTGTCGAAGCCAACGCATGGCCCGCAGCTGTCATCGAACCCGGCACCCCGGCATTACGAAGAGTTCGCATCGACTTAGCCACAGAGCTGACTGATTAGACACTAGGGGTGTAATTTTCATATTTTCTGTGTGTGCTAATAGATGTTCGGTTTTGCTCTAATGGGACAGTTATGTGTGATTTTGTGGCTTTCGCCCACACAGAAGTCAATCAAAAATGTAGGTAAAGCATTTAACATGACGTTTGAAGTTGGACTATATAGCTAGATAGCTGTTTTACTTTATATTGCCTTTTGTTAGGAAAAAAAAAAAAAAAAACAAACAGCCTGGAGTAAAACGATAGACAGAACTGACTGGACATGCGACTTACAGTTTCTAAAGTATCCTGAAAAAAAAAAAAAAAAACCCACAAGAATTAGAATGGTAGTTAAATTGCTACTACAATTAAACAATGCTATGTAATAACCACATAATGACATAATTCATGGATTATGCGTATTTAAAAAACCATATGCTACTATAAGAGGTTCGTTGTTACGTTTACGTGTATCCTGATGTTTATAAAAAAAAAAAAAAAAGATCGGCTAATTCAATCAATTTCTAGTTGACATCATTAGTACTGAAACATACATCGTACATAGGCACATATTTCTGGCTCAGTATAGCGTTTAGGCTTGATATAATGCTTAGCCTTGTTCTGGCGCCTGATAGCTTTCTTATAGTGTTTTCACATTTGGTCGAAAGTCTACAGTCTCCTTTCCTAGTCTCATCGGTAACGTGTTTAGCAATTGGGACAATACTGAGCATTTCATTTAATGCAGGTAATGTTAGGTGGGGCTGCGGGCATCGGCTAGGGCCTTCAGATTGGGGGTCACTGGATGCCGAGACAGAGCTTTATTGGATGATAAGACTATCATCACGGGCAAGGAAGATAATACCCATGCTATTCTAAAGAAGTTGGATAGTGTTGTCGAATGGTATGACATGCATTTCCAGTCTCAGAAACCCAGGAGTCTGTCAATCCTGAAGGGCAAGATGGCGGCAATCAGTTTCATGGTGGCAAAGAAAAAAGATCCTCACGTTTCTAGAGGAACCATTGAAAAGCCTCAGTGGCATCTACGATTCCAAGTTATCAGATAGAGTGGGAGTCCAGGGCATGGATAAGTAAGTAGCAAAAGGTCCGCGTGCAGTCGAGCAATGCAGGCTGATCGGAAAGTTCAAGTTGTGATGTCTCCAGTTTATGCTGATCCCTAAGCTCCTCTGGCGCCTGCTTCTTTACGAGGTCAGTAGGACAACAGTGAAGGCGGTGGAGAAAAAAATCAGCACCGCTTAAAGGTAGTGGCTTGGAGCTCAGCCTTGTCTTGCCGATGTGGCTCTGTATTGTAAACAGGCTAAGCTGGTACATCCATTCAAGTCGATAACGGAATAGTTTAAAGTTGGCAAGGTGAGACTCGTAATGATGCTGCGAGGGTTCTCAGACCCCATATTGGCAGCTGTCCAGCCCGCTCTAAAGACAAGTAAGAAATTGAGAGTCCTAGATGCGATAGAATTTGCCCAGGAGGCACTAAAATTAAAAGAACCCACGGGTTACACACAAACCGACAAACGAAACCTAGGTCAGGGGAAAATCACATGGTGGTCATAAGCCTCAGCAAAATAATGCAGAGAAATGATAATAGAGCAGATCATAAATACTGAATACAAGACTCCTCCTAATTGAACTGGCCGTGCCATATGAGTCGCGAATGGACGAAAATCACAAGTAAAAGCTTGACAAGTGCTGTAATTTCGTGGCCGGTCTGAGGAGAGACGAAGCGTACGCAGTAAAAATTTTAGCTGTTGAGGTAGGCGCAAGAGGTTTTGCCTATACATCTACTTACAATGTGCTGAAGCAGCTTTGCTTAAGAGGAATTAGGCGTAATTGGTCACAAAAATATCTAGGCCAATCTGCAGAGAGAGAGAGAGAGAGAGAGAGAGAGAGAGAGAGAGAGAGAGAGAGAGAGAGAGAGAGAGAGAGAGAGAGCTGACTCTGGACACACCGAAATGTCACTGGGAACGTGCCATGGCAGGCTTGTTTGAGCTCCCAGTATGAATAAACTTTAAATTTCTTCGAAAGCCAATGTCATAAGTGTCCGACAGTGTCTCTCCAAAAAATGCTAAGAATAACATATGTCTGACAATAGCACAACCGCCAGTGCAAACCAAGGTAGACGCATTCTATGGTGGGCGGCGGTTTGCGACAAATATCGCTTGTCATTTGACAGTGAAGGTAGGCGGACTATTTGCTACCATGCAATGCCGAAGGACCAAATCTCACCACAGTACCTGTTGAATCCCCTCTGTCTGGTCCATACGTGTCCGATTAAACGCAGCAAGAGACACTGGAGCGTCATGGCCCAGGTGTGCCCACTTTTCCAGATTGTTTAGGATGGTAACGGGCCCTAACAAATTGTCGACGGAGGTTCTTCTACTGATGACCGGTAGACTCCTGCTGTGTATGCTTGCCGGTAGTGTGTTCTTATTATTATTGCGTTATTAGCCTCGCAGAGCGGAAGCATGTCACAGTTTCATAAAAATGCCTAACACCAGCTCTGTCTTTGTCGTGTATTCACGTAATGGGGATAAATTAACAATATGTTATAGAGTTTGGGTAAACTAACTGAAATTAGACATCAGGGTAATGTCTAATTTTCATATTTGCTGCGTATGTTGATGGATTTTGCAGGGACCTATCAGTTTCACAAAATAACAATACAACGGCCTAGAGTTAGACAAACGATAGAACTGACAGAGCATGGCGACTTACAGTTTGCAGAGCATCCTGGAATGAACAAAATTAGAATGGTAGTTGAGCTGCTAATACAATTAAACTATGCTATGTAATATAAGCACGTAGCGACAGAATGCATAGTTGATGCATAATTAGAAAAAAAACCATAAGCTACCAGGAGAGGCTTGTTTTTACATGTATTGTAATGTAATAGGATCTGGTAATTTAATCAAATCATAATTGACAGTAATATTAATGAAACATCCATCATGTATATATACACACACACACACACACACACACACACACGCGCGCGTTTGGTTCAATATAGAGGATAGACCTAATGTAATGTTTATCTTCGTTCTGGCTTGTGAGAGTGCTTTGCTAATACCGTTCTCATATGTGGTCGAAAGTCTACAGTCTCGCCGCCTAGTCTCATGGGTTACGAGTTTAGCAATTGGGCCATTAGTGGAGTTTATTTGATTTTCACAGGTGCAAAATGAAACATGTTTGTGATAACATGCTCGTAGTAGAGTTAAAACCTTGACTACTACAACTGCTACTACTTTGTTTCCTTTACTACATTTTTTTTTCCGATCTTATCTTTACATTTCAAACCTGCGTTCAATCTTTTTTCCATATATATATAAACTCACGATGCTCAAATAAGGTCTTTGCACTCTAGTTCTTTTAAATATGTATATATATATATATATATATATATATATATATATATATATATATATATATATATATATATATATATATATACGCTCCGAATCTTTTTTTTTCTTCTCGACATCACAACTGTCTTTTCAATTTTCATTTTTATTTTTATTTCAAACATTTTTCATGCTTATGTGTACACCGGTCACCCCATTGTGGGGTGCAATTTTTCGTTATTTTTTCAAGTCCCACCTTGGCTCTAGCCAGGGTCCGCAATATAGCCCGGTCCTAAACACAATCTAATGTCTGAACGCGGTTTTCGGGACCTCTCCACGAGATATCCTCATCTGCATGGTGACACTTTGTGTCATCGGGTGTTTATCACTTGTATGATGTCCTGGTGGAGAAACAGTTACTACTACTACCTATGCATATATTAGATGGTGTTACAATGTCATGGATGACAATGTCATCAAGGTCTAGTCACCTGCAAAGAGTAAATTCTTAATCTAGAAGTTCATGATGCCATCCTAACTATGATTACATTCCGTTTGAATCAAAGAAAACAAAAAAGAAAATCATTATGTATAATATTACTAGAAAATGTAGATCACAATGAATCTGATGTATTTTGTAACCCTGCACACATGGACGCAATATCATCAACAAGAACAAACGGCAACCTTGTCAGTTAACACAAACAATTCACAGTACACACAGCAAACGATGTAAACAGACAAATGTGACACTCGATAAACGTTTAAAATACATTTTAGAAAGACAACACTTAAAAAAAACAAAAAACTAAGACATGTGCAAAAAAAAAAAAAAGGTTTACTGAAATTCGGGAACAAATTAAATATTGCGTCACCATGAGAAAAAAGTAATATGAAGTACTTTTCCCATATGCCCGATGCGCTTAAGGCATGAAAAAGGATCTTTATGTGGACAACAAAATATGTAAAGTAACAGTATTTCGTTGGATCAAGCGTGTCTAAATGTGGTCCAGAAGGTCCGATATCTTTCTCTATGCCGTCTCCTATAAAATTTATTGAAGAAAACTTACAAACCTTTCTATAGTAAGTCGTTAAAAATCAAATTAAATATTACCATTTATAAAAATGCAATTACTACAAACACTAGAACATGTAAAAAACAGTGCTTTCTTTCTATTGTTCAATCAATAATGTGCCGTCTGTAAAGGTTTGTTAAAACGGATCTCCAACACTGTCTTTTAGTTTGGTTGTACACTCTCTTAGATTGCTGTCCTTCCGTCCTATGATGTTGCCATTCCTTTTGTAACTCTGTCTATTCCTTGCTATCTTGACCTCGACGTTTCCCTCCATAATGGTTTTAAGTGGGTGTTAAGTCTTTTAATGTCCCCTAAAGTAGTTCAGGTGTCTCAATTGATTATTTGTTTTTATTTGTTCCATCGATCCCCTCTTCATTCGTTGTCTTTCTAGAACCTCTGTATTTGATTGGTTTTGTTTGCAAACTAATCTTCTGCAGATCACATTTCCACAGACCTAATTCGGTTTTCTAGTTGCTTATTTATTGTTCAAGTTTCTGCACCATGAAGCATTGTTAAGTATAACAATCATTTGTCAATTCACATTTTAATGTGCAGGTTATCTCACTGGCTGTAAATAATTTGTGCATTTAATAAATACAGTTTAAGCCACAACAATGATTACATCCCCTTTAAGCGCAAAAATCTGATCTCTGACAAACTCCTACTATTAGTGCACTTATCGTTATCGTTAGACATGCTTAGCATATAAATGAACAGTGCTAGCAATTTTTTGTTTTATTTGTGGTGAAGTGTCATTTCTATCACACACACACATAAAGAAAATAAAGCGTAAGAAAAACCTAAAATGCGTTGTTTAGTTTGTATTTTGGCTGCATAATTAGAGATCTTGGTAAAGTCTGGGTGACACACATATGCTGCAATCAATTGTTTGCACCTGTTAAACTTAGTTAACAGGCAAAATGCTTGCACACATTTCGAGCTGAGTGAAAGCTCTCATTTAAAAAAAAAAAAAAAAATTGCAAAGCGAAGTTTTCAAGCTGGTTTTTCATTAAATAATAGTAACATATTACCGTCAATACCAGCTGGTCACGCAGTTCGTACAAAAGACGTTTATGAAATGTTAAGCAGCTTTCAAAGTGTAAATTACGATCATCATCATTGGTAACTTTGCGGTGACGTAACAACTGTCCTCTTTCTGCTTGGATAAATACACAATTCGGTCAAATGCTGCTTTTCTGGTATAGGCGTTCCTTCTCTTTGTTTCCACAATTCTCCTTTTCCTCCTTGATCTTGGAAGTGTTGACCGAACTTACTTTCATTACTGATGTTGATTAACTACCACAGTCTATTCAAGTAGAAGAAAAAAAGCTGAAGATTAAAACAATGGCTATAGACAATTTAAAATGTGCATTTATTTCAAGGGCAGGATCCTGTAATGTATCACCATGTGCCCAAATTAGCTATAAATGTGCTTTTGCAAATTTTCACCAACAGATATGTGAATCCAGTTTTTCAGCTGCAGTAGTCATAAAAACAAGACAAAAACAGTGCTGCTAGCTTCAGGGGACATCGATCTCTGATGTGCCTTTTAAATCGAAGGACGAAAAATATCAGATATTATTATCATGAAACAGCACATTGATAACTAGACACTACATTACCTATTTTGGGTGTTTTTTTTTTTTTACGATTATGTATCCAACCATTTGATTTTTATGTTTTTTGTTAATATTGCTTAGAAATTCTCTGGTTGGTCTCTTTTTTATCACATAGGAGTCTTGCCATATAATGAAAGCGACCGAATGCTAATTTTTTATAGGAACCATCAGTAATGAAACAGGATGCCAAATAATCTAAACGCAAACAACCCACCCTACCCTCACCCACCTTCTCCATTCCGATCAAAATAGTCCCTAGGCTGTGTTGGCTACTTGCATAATGTTTGAACTATTTTATATGTATTTGCCATGTACAATATTATTATTATCTAATAAGTCAATGAACCATACTTACTTACTTAGTCCCTCCTCTTCTACCTTGGGGTGTAGAGGTTTGCCAGAGAGATCGCCAGACGTCTCTATCAGCAGTTTTCTTTCTGGCTTTGTTCCATTCCAGCCCTCTGTCAGTTAGTTCCCTGGTTCTTAGCCTCCCACGCATGCCATGGTGGCCGATTTTTCTCCCATTCTGCAAACCATTGTAACTGTGATTGATCCACTCGGGTTAGTAAGGGCTGGGTATCAAGATCAGTACGTATTGTCTGATTGCCTACTTTGTCCCTTTTTGTCACTTGGACCACCTTCAATGAACCATTATTACATAAAATATCGGATTTACTTTTATATCGCAAATAAATACCCCATATAGTAATCGGAATATCTCAGTAAGCCATCTGGCATAAGCTAATCTCAGGCTGCAAGACTGCGAAGCTTGAGAGATCAATCTATCACAAAGCAAAAACATCACCCTCTTGCAGCTACACTATAATAGCCAATTGAGAAGAAATGAGAAAGGCTACAACTTACTTCTGTTGTACCAAGCACCTAGAGGAAACAACAATTGGATGGGTAATATTTTTAAAACTGTTTTCGCGGTTATAAATAAATTCAAAAACTAGGTCTTAGGGTGTAATAAAAAATAAGAAACATATAAATGAATCCTTCGAGCTGAAACGCAATACCGACTACATTTCAACTGTCTGTTTTACCATTAAGAAAAATCTCCAAAGGGGAGCATGTACGCCATGAGTCTACCAGTCATCAGTAGAAGTGATTCCTCATCCACAACTGTTTCGGTCCACGAGCTTCTAGGCACTTTCAGAGGGTGGGCCCACCTGAGTTCATGAAGATCAAGATTTATCTGCTCCTGTTGCACCTACTAACGGATGCACTCGGACAGGGACAAAACGAAAATGGTAACTATGCAACAGGTACTATGAAATTTGAAGTTTCTTTATAGGCGCTATGTTAGCCTATAAGATCAGTCAGCATACCTGGACAACCAAGCGGCAAGCTTACGGTTGGTTTATAGGACACATGTTAGACTTTGTTGGCAATTTGCAGAGGGACAACGGCAGACAATTCAGACATGATGGACTTTTAGGGCTAAAACTTATTTTCAACTAGAAACCCCGACCAGCATACCAAGATAAACGAAAAGTGAAAAGCCTCTAATTTTGTATGCATAATTCCAGATTCAGCCTGTATGTCGCTGAAGCTTTAGAGTATCTCAATTATCTATTGTTGGCAGAATCATTCAGCGAAATATGCCATGCAATACACTGTGCAATCTACTATGTGTCTTTTTTGTTCAAATTCACACCGGGGAAACATTGCTTTAAATATGTTATAATTGCAAGAGCTTTCGGCTATTTTACTAACTCCATAGATTTTTATCAAATTTAGATAATGTTCCGGTAAATGTGTTTTATACCTGGCCCTGCTACCACATAAAAGTGGAAACTTGCCTCATGATTGAACTGATTATCTATAACAGATGGGGACAATATACATGCTCGAGCTACAAAGTAAGAAGGAGAAACCTGGAGTATATCATTATGACAGGGCATTTACAAGGATAACTAAGCCAATTGGGAATATCCTGGGTAGAACGGTTGAGCCAGAACTGACAGAAGTAAACCATATAGGAGGATGTAGATAAACACGACTGTCAATGTCAAGGGGTATGGAATTTCGAGATGAAGTATGATGAATGCCTTGATAAGGACTTTAGGAATTCAGAAGCGACAGCATGCGTTACAACTGAACTGAAACAGGGACAGGCACAGTGGTGAGGGTTGCATTCTTTGATGAAACAAAACGTGGTTTAAAACCGTTTCGAAAATAATTCTGAGGAAATCTCAACACTTACGAAATAATTCACCTTTAGGTGAGCACCTTCGACAGTAATAGATATGCCCTTTTAATCATAAAACGAACCCACTTAACATAGAAGATGACAGCATCAGCAGTACACTAAACAAGTATCTAGCTGAGTCTACTATATTACATTATCGAACAAGGTTGTCTTAGGTTTATGATTCATACAAAAAAGACCCAAAATAGACAACGATTTAAAGCGAATAACATTAAACTTACGTCCTCTTCTGTTGTCTGATGAAATGTATTACAACCAATGTAACAGATAACGAAAAAAAATGAAAATATTAAAATTAAAATATAATTTCATCACATTACACACACACACACACACATATATATATATATATATATATATATATATATATATACATATATATATATATATATATATATATATACTAGCTGTACCCGGCCACGCGTTGCTGTGGCATAGTTTGGCTAAATGGAAATGAAAGAAAATACAAAACGCACGTGTCTAATACAATCATTGTCTGCTCAGATATAGAGATAGTCTTTGATCCCCGCCCACCACCACAGCTAAATCCACCTACTACTATCTCCCTCATCAAAGGTTTTTGGAAAAGAAAGACAATGAAAATCGCACGTGTCTAATACAGTTAATGTCGCAATCATTCTCTGCACAGATATAGCGATAGTCTGGTTTTCCAACTTTAGAACACGCACCTTATAATTGTGTTTTTATATTAGTGGTCGTTTAAATGGTGTTATTAGCACAGTAACAAAAATGGTTATTTGGTTATCACATGCTAAAGCTGTTTGTATTTTTATAGGGGACGGAAGTAAAGCTACAACTGTACTTGTGAATAACAAAGTAAGTCGTAAAAAATAGAAAAGCGGAGGTAGCGTTAGTAAAATATAAACAAATTAGGCAATGAGAACTTGAAAATCAAGTGTAAAGCTCTTTAATTTCTCTTGAATTTAAGTCATTACCCCCTCCCCTCTTCCACCGACTACTGCTCTCTCCCTCTTCGAAGGATTTGAAAATCACTAACTGGCGATATTTTGTTGTTGCTGTAACTGACATTGACATCCCTGTCCATCTGGACTAAAATAGGGAGCAGGACCCGGTCACGCGTTGCTGTGACGTAATTTGAGATAGTCTTTTATCCCCCCACCCCCCCCCCCCCCCACAACTAAATCCACTTAGTACCCTCTCCCTCTTCAAAGGTTTTTAGAAAAGAAAGACAATGGAAATCGCACCTGTCTAATGAAGTTAATGACGCAGTCAATGTTTGCGCCGACGTCGAGATAGTCCTTGATTGCCCCCCCCCCCCCCCCCCCCAATCGAAGGTTGTTTGAAAAAAAAACAGAAAATAGAAATCGTGTTTAATATGGTTGTCGTGGCAAATATAGAGATAGTCTTGTTTGCTGTACCACGACCTACTCTATGTATTAGTATTAGAGAAGGCGTTGGCTGCACGTAACTCGCCGGCGAATGGTAAATACGGCGCATGCGCAATTACTAACGTGGCTATAATTAGAAATCACTAAAGTTATAAATATTAGTTGCGTATATTTTGGCATTAATTGTGGTCACCTATCTCTAACAGTGACAGGTTGAATTTCAAACCACGACGATTCAAAATCCGGTATCACAACAAACATATCCTGAAAATTTCAGCTAAATCGGTTCAGTAGTTTCCGAGTCTATAGAGACCAAACAAACACACAAACATTGATTTTTATATATATAGATATATGTGTGTATGAGTGTGTGTGTGTATGAGTGTGTGTGTGTGTGTGTGATACGCCCTCAGTTTGCTACTTACTCTAAGGCACGTTTCATTATTGAGAAATAGAGATGCAGTCGCAGAACAAAAAATAATGCCATTTGTAATTCTTTTCCCTTTGTATATTACCTCTATAGTTTAAAACATTCCTTAACGAATGGGAACTGCCACAATGATATCTTGTTTGATTGAAAGTATGAAATAATGTCTTTGACATTTTGAGTGAACATTGATTAGCTGTTTTTCTTATAAAAACTATACTGACCAGTGATAATTATGATTACACACACATAAATGTATATATATATATACATATATATATATATATATATATATATATATATATATATATATATATATATAATATATAATATATATATATATATATATATATATATATATATATATATATATATATATATATATATATATCCAAGACGTGGAGTCGTACACCTATTTGGGCAGTAATGTAGATTAAGATGGAGGAACTGATAGAGATATTAAAATAAGAATACAAAAGGCTAGAGGGGCTTTCATAGCACTAGGGAATTTGTGGAGGTCAAAAGAAATTAAAAGAAATACTAAACTAAAAATTTTTAATTCTAATGTCAAATCAGTACTAATGTATGGGGCGAAAACATGGAGAACAACGAAGGCAATTACTAATAAATTACAGACATTCATTAACTGGTGCCTGCGCAGAATAGAGGGAATAAAATGGTATGATAGAATAACTAATGTAGAACTTTGTGAGAGAACTAAACAGGCTCCAGTGGATCAGGAGGTGAGGAAAAGACGCTGGCGTTGGATAGGGCACACACTGAGAAAACAGGAGAACATCATAACTAGAATGTCTTTGCATTGGAACCCACAGGGGCATAGGAATAAAGGAAGGCCAAAAAAAACACATGGAGAAGAGAGCTGGAGAATGAGGTTAGGAAGATTGGGAGGACATGGGGAGAGCTCCATGTAATGGCGAAGGATAGAACGACTTGGCGTGAGTTGGTTGAGGGTCTATGCTCCATTGGGGGATAAAAAGGCAGAAGAAGAAGAGAAGATATATATATATATATATATGTATATATATATATATATATATATATATATATATATATATATATATATATTTATATATATACACACACACACACACACACACACATACATTAAGACTTGAGTAATCAATTGACAATTAGACAGTAATTACAAAGGGACAGAAAGCTCGTTAAGGAGCCATCACTTGTCAACGTTAGCAAGATGTAGTTATCACTTGTTTTTACATTATGCTGGGTCCTACGAACAACTTTCGATGGCAGTGGAGAAAACTGCGAGGTTTTCAAATACCTTATCATAAAATTTCAAGTCTCAGGTACAGGTCTTTCTCAAGAGTCAAACAAACGAAAAGGTTACGTTTATCACGAATGTACTGATAAATCATTTGGTTTGTCATTTGCTTATATAATTTACATTGTTAAAATTTTAAAAACTCGAACTGTAATCTTCAAAGACAAAGTAGCAACAAAATTCTATCTTACGAAGGCACCAGAGCAATCATGGGATAACAGATGATTTATGGAAATGAAGTACTGATTGTTAGAAAGTAATTTGTCCTAGGCCTAATAAACTGATAGAGAGAAAATGCAGTGTGAGATAGAGAGCTTGCAGTTAAAATTCAGTCAAATGCATATTTTCTGTTTTAGGGGTTCATTTTCTTTATTTGCCCGGTCTGCCCGTTCCTCTTTGATCTTGGAAGTTGACCGAACATACTTTCATTTCTGAAATTCCTTAACGGCCATAGTCTGTTCAAGTAGAAGAAAATAGGCTGACGGTTAACACAAACGCTATAGGCGATTTAAAATGGGGATTTGTTTTGGGGACAAGATCGTGCAATGTATTACCATATGCCCAAATTAGGAACAAATGTTTTTTTGTTTTTATTGTGTGTGTAATTTTCCTCCAATAGATTTGTGAATCCACATTTTCAGCAGCAGTAGTCATAAAAACATAACAGTTCTGCTAGCATTACTGGGACAGCGATCTCAGGTGTGCCTTATTCATCGTCATACGAAAATATAAGATATTATCATCATAAAACAGCGCAATGATATTTAGACACCACATTACATGTTGATGGTGATTGATTCTTATTATTGTATCCAACCCTTTGATTTGTTTCTATTTGTTTCAAGTACTTGATAATAGTGCTTAGCATTTCTCTGGTTGGCTTCATTTTAATCACATGATTTTTAAATTTGGTTGTTGTAGGGTTAAGGTCTTGCCATATCATGAAGGAGACGCCACCAAAAACAGATCGACTGCCAACGATTTATAGGAAGAATTAGGGGTGCCGGAAAAGGATGCCAGGGAATCTTAAAGCAAAATACCTCCAAGCCCCAGTCGCCCCCCTACCCATTTAATCGAACCGCCAGTATACTACCTATTCTGTGTTAGCTACTAGTATAGCATTTGAACTGTTTTATATGCATTTGCCACATATAGCATTATTATTATTTTATTATTATAATGGAAGATTATTACAGAAAAAAAATATGATGTACTTGTCTATCGCAAACAAATACCTGAAGTAGTATTCAGATTATCTCAGTAAGCAATCTAGCAAAAGATTATTTTAAGCTGCAAGACTGCGACGCATAAGCGATCAATTTGTCACAAAACAAAAACATCGCCCTCTTCAAGTACACAAAAATAGCTAAGTGAGCAGAACAAAGAAAACATGCAACTTACTTCTGCTGTATCAAGCAACTAGTGAAAACAATAATAATTGGATGGGTAATGTTATTGAAACAGTGTTCGCCGTTATGAAGAAAATCATAAACAAGTTCTCTGTGTGTGATAAATATCCCACCGTGACACGCATTTATTAATGGCTTATTCCATGACAACACTGATGATTTTTATGGAATATTTAGGGACCATTATAGTGTTAATTGTTACTACTAAACTGGTGACAAATATCGCTCATTCTTATGCTCTAATTTGAACAAAGTAAACACAAACAATAGATCGCTCAATTTATTGCTTGGCATATTTCGCTGTATCTCGTCAGTTGCATAGTACAGTAACAATTTATTATCATAGAGCAAATAAATGAATCTTTGAGTCGAGCTGAAAGGCGTAGCTCAACACTGGATCCACAAGGGACAGGACGTGTTTTTCTCGCTCTTCATTTTAGATTTTTTTATAGCCCTGTTGCATTGGATATCTGAGGATAATTTTTGAATCACCGTGACCGTTGTTCCGTCGGGCTTACAGTGAAATAGTTTTTGCAGATCAATATTAGTTAAAAAGGTTTTCTGCAACAGAAGCCTCTGTTGCCAACAGGGCACAAACAGGTCCGATTGCGTTTCACCTGGCCTCATGGATTTATGGCATTTTAGACAGTAATTGTCCTGTGTGCGTATACGGTGACATACAACCGTGCTGGTGAGCGCTGCCACGCCAACACAGGGTGCCGTTCAAAATTTAATTAGGTATTTTCTCCGGGTAGGTGGAGCTAGATAGCTAGGGCCTACCTATGAGAAGGATACTCTGAAACTAAACTATTACTACCCGGTGGTCAGGCCTTGGTTGGCTACGGGCTAATGAAGCACACCCTGAAAGAAAAGCACGTTGAAGACGGAGACGCCAGGTCGAAAGGCACAGATAGTATGGGAGAATATTTTCCCACAAACATGACGTCATTAATACCTTCTTGAATGTCAGAAAACCCTAGCAGGGATGAAGACTGTGGTGTTTAATCTTTAATCACTACAGAAAAACCTAATTACGGTGTGCCCTACCTTAAAAGTGGCAACTGTACAACGTCAAAACTCGCAAATCTAGAAGAAACGCCTAGATAATATATCTATCAGAGGGACAAGATGGACGAAGAAGACGTGTGCGCGCTGAGGATTCTACAATGAAATGCAGAGGGAGTCCGCAACAAAAAAGCTGCACTCACAAAACATCTTATGGAAGGAAATATTGACCTCGCCTGTATACAGAAGACGCACCTGTCAGATAAGCAAAGATTTTGTATTAGAATCTTCCAGTGCTTCAGACAGGACAGAGAAAATGATTCCAAGGGAGGAGTCCTCATCCTAGTAAAAAAAAAAAACCGCAAAAAATCAGCTACTCTTAGAGTGAACACAGAACAGGAGTCTGAGATCATGGGTGTCAGGCTCAACATTGCAGGCAAGGAAATTGCATCATACAATTGCTACTGCCCGCCAAGCAAAGATCTCTCGTTATACAACATGAGAATCCCAGATAACAACTTTATCGTTCTATGAGATTTTACCAGCTGCTCTCCAAGCTGGGGATATCCACAGCTCAACCAGAGAGCAGAAGTGGAGGACTAGCAGACATATGCCAGGCTCCAGCTAATTAACGAACCAGATGACACCCCATCTTTTTTCTCCAGGAGATGACTTTCAACCAGCCGCCCAGACTTAACATTTGCGACGTTAGACTTGGCAAGCAATATTCACAAAACGGTGCTCAGCCAACTAGCAGGTAGTGACCACCGACCGATCCTGATTTCTGTTCTAAATATGAGAGGCCTTCATTCGATGCCGCCCCCTCGTTGGAATAACAAGAAAGCTGACTGGAACCTTTTTCCTATCATTGCTGATGATTAGTCGATAATTGTAAACGGCAAATCAAGTCAGGTTGCTAATATTAAAAGCAGCCAAAGAAACCATACCTCGGGGTTCAAACCCAACCAAGAGACGAAAATAATAATGCAATCTAGTATCCAATAGAGGTGGCTGGATACCTACACCAGATTTTCTCCCCAAGACTCACTTCATCGCCTCTCTAGAGAGGGACAGTGTATTATAGTCAGACTAAGGACTGGGCACAACATATTTTGTCAAAATATGTTCAAATTTTTCAGTGTAGGAAATACGGAGACGTGTCCCTGCAGCGTGGCACCCGAAAATGCTGAGCATGTGCTCCAAAACTGTCAACTGCATGCTGACAACAGAGAGGCAATCTGCCTTGTTCCAACCACAATGAAGACAAAACTGTATGGTACAGGAGAGGATATGGATTGCACGATAGCTTTCATAAAGGCTACCGGCCTCCTGATATAAGTTTGATGACAGAAGGATCGAAGAAGAAGAAGAAGAAGAAGAAGAAGAAGAAGAAGAAGAAGAAGAAGAAGAAGAAGAAGAAGAAGAAGAAGAAGAAGAAGAAGAAGAAGAAGAAGACGAAGAAGAAGAAGAAGAAGAAGAAGAAGAGCTAAAAGGCAATACCGACTACATTCATACTGTCTCGCTCACCAGGATAAACGAGCGGTGAAAAGACTGTCCTTTTGTCTGCACAATTTCGGATTCAGCTTGTGTGTCGCTGAAGCTTTTGCCTATCTCAGTTATCTACAGTTGGCAGAATTATTCTGCGAAATATGCCAGACAAAAAATTGTTTGATCTCATGTTTGTGTCCTCTTCGTTCAAATTCACAACGGAAAAACATTGCTTTGAATATGGTATAATTGCATGAGTTATTAGCTATTTGACTTACTCCATAGATTTGGTTCAAATTTAAATAGTTTTCCGGTGAAAGTGTTTCATACTTGGTCCTGCTACCAGACAAAAGTAGAAACTTGCCTAATATGGGGAGGTTGGCGCAATGAAGTTAGCGATCGCAGGCAATTTACTCGTTATACAAAAGCACAAAGCAAAAGCAAAGCATGTCCTCTGTAGAGGAAAGCAAACATGTAAAATAATACCGTAAATACTGATTTGGACAGCAAATATCTCATAAAGGGAACTGATTAGCTATAATAGATGGAGACAATATACATGCTCAAGCTGCACAGTGAGGAGAAACCTGGAGTATATCGCTACGAATGGACATTTACAATGATAACTAAGCCATTTAGAAGATCCTGGGAAGAACGGTTGAGCCAGAACTGACAGAAGTAAACGATAAAGGGGGATGTGGTTAGACACGACTGTCAATGCCAAGCGTTATGGAATTTCGAGGTGAGTTCTGATGAATGCCTTGAAAAGGACATTAGGAATTTAGAAGCGACAGCATGCGTTACAACTAAATTTAAACAGTGATACAGGGTGCATTCTTTGATGGAACAAAACCTGGTTTAAAAACTTTGGGAAAATAATCCTTAGGAAATCCCAACACTTATAATATCATTCACCTATAGGTGAACACATACGACAGTAATATTTGTGACATTTTAATTTTAAAACAAACCCACTTTATATATATGATGACATCACCAGCAGTACCCTAAACAAATATCTAAATGAGTCTACTATATCATATTATCCAACAGGGTTGTCTTAGGCTTAACTAGTCTTAAGACTTGATAATGTTCAGTTTTTAGACTGAACTAAACGTTATCAAATCATAAGACTAGCTAAGCCTAAGTCAAAATTACTGCCTAAGACAGGTTAGACAATATGATTCTTACATAAAGACCTAAAATAGACAACGATTTCAAGCGAATCACAATAAACTTACGTCCTCTTCTGTTGTCTGATAAAAAAGTATTCCAACTAATGAAAAAAAACAAGGAAAGAGAACAGATTGAAAGTATTATAAATACAATATTACTGCACCACATTATATATATATATATATATATATATATATATATATATATATATATATATATATATATATATATATATATATATATATATATACACATAAATAAACACATGAATAATCAATAGACAATCAAACAATAATTCTCCCTTGTGGGTCCCGGGGCCCCATTGTGGGGAAAACAAGAATATACAAACTGCCTCCCCAAAAGCATGTTGTAAGAGTCGACTAATTGGGAAGCTTCCTTTGAAGTCGGAGTGCATCTGCAGGAGAGGGAAGGAACCAACAGTCTGTATTCAAGAGAATGAGATCTGTAAAGCTGATGCACACGCAACACTCAGGTTCTGGAGCAGGACTGCAGTTCAGTAGTGGACGAGCAACCAGAACTTTCCGCTAGAGTGTACAGCTGGTGAACGCGAAGAAGAAGAAGACAATAATTACAAAGGGTCAAAAGCTAGTGCAGAAGCCAGCAATTACCAACAGTAGCAAGAGTTTAGATAAAAATTAGAATTGTGAGAGCATGCATCTTCCCTGTGACTACATACGGATGTGAGTCGTGGACTATCTCTCAGTCCTTGAGAAAGAGAATAGGGGCTTTTTAGCTGAAATGCTATAGAAAGATTCTCAGAATATCTTGGACAAAGAAGAGGAGAAATATTGACAACTCAAAAGATTGAACATCAAGAAAGATTGGCTAATAAACAGCATCCTTTCTCCGGAGCTGAAATATTTTGTCATATCAAACGCCATAATGGATTGGAAAAAAAAAACTAAAGTAGAAGGCATGGTACCAGGAAGGAGGGGCAGTGACCGACCGACACGAAGATGGACACAGGATATAAGTTGAATATGAAAGTATATGAGGCAGGAGAACTGGCGAGAAACCGAGTATGTTTCAGGCAGACTGTGATGAGAGCGACGTTCTGCAAAGGACCTGCTACATGATGAGCAAGACTTTGTTATAACTTTCTTTTTACATTATGCTGGTTTCTAAGAACAACTTTCCAAGGCAGTAGAGAAAACTGTGAGGCTGTTAAATACTTTATCAGAACATTTCAAGTCTCAGCTAGAGGTCATTCTCCTGAGTCAAACAAACGAAACGTTTATGTTTATCACGTATGCACTGAAAACTAATTTGGTTTGTCATTTTTAATCACATGATTTGTAAATGTGGGTGTAGTAGGGAGAGGGAGCGGTCTTGCCATATAATGAAGGAGGCACCACCTAAAAGAGATCGACTGCCAATGATTTATAGGAAGAAACAAAGGTGCTGGAAAAGGATGCCAGGGAATCGTAAAGCCAGAAACCACCCCCCCCCCTCCCCCCCTCCCCTCCCCGAAAATCGAACTGCCATTATAGTACCTAGGCTGTGCAAGCTACTGGTATAGTGTTTCAACTGTTTTATACGTTTTTGCCGTATATAACATTATTTTTTTTTTTTAAATCATTACAATGAAATATTATTACAGAAAATATATGATGTACTTGTCTATCGCAAACAAATACCTGAAGTAGTATTCAAATTCGCCCGTGTGTCACCGGGACCCTCACGGGAAGCAAAGAATAGTGACACTGCACCCTACCAGGCATGTCGTAAAAGGCGACTAAGGGTAGGGTTGGGCGTGAGGTTGGCTACCTCATCCTGTAAAAACCATAGCCACAAAAACCAACCAACCATGGATAAGTCAAAAAGAGAAGCAAATAAACTCCAGCCAACCAAGATGAGGGGAGGCTCTTCAAATAGAAGAAGTATGACACGGTGTGGAGAAAGCCGTAAGGAGTCCGGATCGTTGACTTACCTCCTCTCAGCTAGGAAAACCTCCAGAATTGGCACCTGGAATGTTAGAACTCTCTATGATATAGGGAGAACAATGGAAGTAGCAAAGGAAAACTAGAATGTCTTTGCATTGGAACCCACAGGGGCATAGGAATAAAGGAAGGCCAAAAAACACATGGAGAAGAGAGCTGGAGAATGAGGTTAGAAAGATTGGGAGGACATGGGGAGAGCTCCATGTAATGGCGAAGGATAGAACGACTTGGCGTGAGTTGGTTGAGGGCCTATGCTCCATTGGGGGATAAAAAGGCAGAAGAAGAAGAAGTATTCAAATTATCTCAGTAAGCCATCTAGCTTAAGATTATTTTAAACTGCAAGACTGCGACGCATAAGCGATCAATCTGTCACAAAACAAAACAAAAAACATCACCCTCGTCGAGTACACAATCATAGCTAATTGAGCAGAACTCAGAAAACATGCAACTTACTTCTTTTGTATTAATTAACTAGTGGAAACAATAATAATTGGATGGTTAATATTATTGAAACTGTGTTCGCCGTTATGAAAAAAGTTCTCTGCTTTTGATAAATATCTCATCCTGGCACTCATTCACTGATGGCTTACTCTATGACAATTCTGATGATTTTCAAAAAATAATATGAGAGCCATTATAACTGTGTTTGTTACTAGACTGGAGACACGTCTGGTTCATATAACTGTTATAATTGCAAGAGCAAGAGCTGTCAACTTTAGAACTAACTCTTTAGAAAAAAAAAAAATTTAAATTGGTTCTTTTGTTTTTTCTGCGTTCGTATTTCGTAGGGTGGTTGACACGCCTGTTATGGTTTACAGCAAAACTATTAAATCGGCTCATTCTATCCCAAAATGCATCTGATCTGAGCAGTCTAAATTATGTGCCTTGTACGATATGCTTTCAGATGACGGTGGAACTATTTTTTGTTTTTATTTCTTCCCCATCCAAACGGCTCATTGGAACTAACACGAGACATTATGCAGATTTTAGAAATATTTTGCATATAATTTTTTTCAAAAACATGTAGCTGGCAATTCTCATCATGGCAGCGTTGCAAATTGTGTATATGATGATGAATTCATTTTGTGTAGACCGGTCAACAGCAGGTAGTGTGATGAACATCACACCAACCGCCTTTACTTCCCAAGACCATACATGGTATACAGTTTAAACTGGGTCAATATGCATCCAATCAATTTCTGTTGTTAGTTAAATTACACCTGATACGGATTCGAGCCCAAGAGAAGGGGTTTTAAGCTTGAGGCAAGCATCTAACAACTGCTCACATTATGTAATAGCACTGTTTCTTATCAATATGGGATTGATGTAATGTATATTATAATAATTGTAATTGACTAGTATCTTCACTATGCCGGCAGCACTGGATCTCCAGAATGCTTATAACAGAGTAAGATGCAACATCTTGATGACTGCACCGAAGGAAAAGGTGGTCAATCCGTAGCTGGTGCCTGAACAGTCAGACTTGTGTAGAGTCATAATCATACTGAGCTGGAAATGCAAAGACTGGCCAGCAGGTGCCACGGAGACGGAAATTCAGCAATTAATTAATGATAATGTTCGCTCAAAGGATTTGATCATTTACACAGACGGTTAAGTGTCAAGAGGCAAAAGAAGTGTTTGGAGCTTCTTAGCAAAAGTTAATGGTCGACGTTTGGTGCAGGAAAGCCTAGCGTATGATACCACAACATCCAGCTTAAGAATGGAGGTGGAGGTGGTCACTGCATCTCTTCGCTGGGTAGAGAACACGACACACACACACACACACACACACACACACTCACCGGGATTGTAGCGGACTCAGAAAGCATGTTGAGGAAGATCAGGACAGGCATGCTTCGTGCAGAGTGGCATGCTTTGCTGCGGAGGACATGGGCGAGGTGTGTTGTCTGGATTTTTTCACCAGGGTACGCCGGTGTTTTGGGAAATGAACAAGCGGAAAGACTGGCTGGCTCCTCCCAACTTCGTCAAATACTTATACATGATAAGGCAATCATAGTTAGTGCCCTGTGGGAGAGCGTGTACAGTTCGGAGGAGCAAATGGATCACCACAGTCTAGTGAGATTGAGGCCGCGGGGAGTGACGAGAGGTTATTGCAGATGCCTAAGGCTCAGAGAAAAGGCTTATGGAAATTCCCCGAATGCTGTGATGTCTTTTCTTGAATCAAATCAAATCAAATCACACGAGTAATGCTGCAGTGATATTATGCCCGGAACCTAGCATATAAACTGAGCTCTGTGAGTACACGTTCTAACAGTGCAAATCAGTACACTTATCAGGAAAAAGCAATCATAGTAAAGGCAAAGAAAACACTATTTAAATTAATTACAGAAAAAAAAAAGAAAGAAAAAAGATAAAGCAATCATCTACTAATTGTACAATGTAGCATCGATTATATAGCTGGAAAAATATGTTTAAAAAAACAAAACATAAGCGAAACATCACACAAGAAGGCAAGAAGTAGATGGTGTTACATACGAGATGACATCTTTAGACGATTGGCGGATCAATAGTCTAAGAGAGTGCACAAGCAACCGAGAGACAGGTTATTTTGGCTAACTTATAACGCGATTTGACTGACTGAATAGTACAAACATTTACAACAGTGTAGCTGAGAATAACAGTAGGCAGAACATGAAAACAGACGTTACACAAACAATTTTGTGAAGGAAGCAACAAATGATCTAGCGTTATTTGCTTTGCATATGGATTAAAACACACACACACACAAAAATGAAACAGTTTAACATATCTTTTTTTTTCTTTCTTTTTCTGTTTATTATGACGGGTTCCATTAGGATAAAAACAATTAATGTGTATATATATTAAAAAAAACCATAATAAAGCAGAATTAATAATTAGGTCATTATTATTAGCTCATTATGCACATAATAAACTGCGTCTGATACACTTTCCATATTAGATTATCAAGACATTTTATTTTCCATTGATACGGTCGGCGAAGTCGGTGTCAGTGGCTTAGGCGTTGCGAACGCGCTTCGTAATGCCGGGGTGCCAGGTTTGATCCCAGCTGTTAGGCTTGTGCCTTGCGTTGGTTTTGAAAGCAATTGCAAACTACTGGACGTAAACTTGCCTAGAAAAGCCACAACAGCCAAAAATTGCTGGTGTTGGTTTTGCAACGTCCTGTAAAGGATACGCAACTAACTTTAACCGTCGGCGAAATAAATGCCTAAAGAAATAAAATATCACGTTTTCTCAATATCTACTAATGATATTCAACCAGTGCAAGGTGCCAGGGACGACGTGTGCTAAACACCGAATAATATTTTAGTTCAGTTTACTACTATCTCTGTCCTGTGAAAGTAAAGACAGCCGTAATGCTAACCACATTACCCACAGAGTGCTGATGGTCTGTAAAAATATGGGCGCTCTTCACATATGCCCGAAACGCCTTTAGGGTGGGAAAGGGAAATTTACTTCTAGCTACTATCTCAACTGTTATGTAGTTCTCTTTGATACAACATAAAATTTACATTGTTGGCAGACAGAGCAAGAAAGTGATACATGGTACATACAAATTAACATGCATTTAGCGTAACATAAAAATAGGGAAACAACTGTAGTGTTGGGTGATTTTATTTCTACGGAGCCTGTTCACTGAGCTGAGCTACTTGGGGCTCAGACTTGAGTTAGAAGTTAAACAGAGCACTTATGGGTTACTACCCGTGTTCAATGATGTTGATCCATTGTTCAAACTTTAAACTTCAAACTGTACACGTTGGTTAGCAACACAAAATTCCGTACAATAGTTTATAACCGTTTAATAGACACACATAGTAGTTTTTTTTTTTTTTTTTTGTTGTGTGTGCAAATTTTCTAATGCAAGGTTTAATTAGTGGTAACTAACAAAAGGCGAATGCCTGGTTCTGCATTTGACATCACTGTTTTGTTTTTCTTGCTGTAAAAACAGATGGTTCCCAACTGGCAGAAATATACCCATCGCGATCTCTCTCTACAGTATTCGCTGTGTTAATGGCTACAGCGTAGTGTGTTAGAGGAAACAGACAATTCTGTTTGGGTAATATCTTTGTTTTCTTGATCTTCAGAGCAATGTTTTTTTTTTTCTTTTAAATCACACAGAAGGGCCAAAAAGTCCATTGCAAGTAAGAACGGAGCACAGGCTGGAGGCCAACATAGATCGAATGTTCGTCGATGGCGTTGCTGTTTATATGGCTCTTGAAAATACCGCAACAGCCTCCTGCCAGCTTCAAAGTTCAGAGAAGATAGTAGAGAACAGGAAAAACAATTTGAGTCTAAAACTCACTTAAACCTTGTCGTCCTTCCTGTTACAGAGTTTGATTTTTTTTTTTTTTTTAATATATAAAGAAGTACGTGAAACAGTGTGGATTAAAGCCATAGATGAAATTCGTCAGCACACACCCTAGACATTACTGTAGACGCCAGATGTTGTCCACTGCTGTACGGTAATGATTTTCCTGTGTTGCACACGGTTTTAATAAATTAAACCTGTGAGTTATGAGATATTTGTTGGGTTATCTTTACTGCACTCCTAATTCGTCCATAGGTGCTCAGATTCCCCCTTCAAAATGAACATCAGAGTCCTACGGTTGAGGGTCCCAGTCCTATATAGGTTGACATATCCTCTCGTGCGTCCTGTGCGCTTCTCTTTCCTGGCTGTGCACCCAATTCTTGCACTCTTAACAAAGATGTGGATGTGCTGCTTCCAAAATAACGCAAACGTCCTTCTCCCTCATCGCATTAACAATATCTGAATGATCCATGGGCAGGCCCTCTGTAACTATGGCACAGCCGGTTAATCTTTCGGCTCATTATTTGTGACAATGATGAAGTTGAGATGAAAAAAAAATCGCAGAGAGGAAGTATGTCACGGTTTCATCACAATGCCTAACACCATCTCAGTCTGTGGCGTGTATTTACGTAATTTGGATAAATTACCTCACCATTTTGGAGTTTGGGTAAACTGACTCAAATTAGACACTGGGGTATATGACATTTTTTTTTTCATCTGCTGCATGTGTTTATTGATTTTGCCGGGACTTATCGGTTTTACTAGCTTTTTTTTTTTTTTTTACTGTGCAGTTATGTCTGTTTTTGTGGCTTTCGCAAACACGAAAGTCACTCAAAAATTGGGTAAAGCATTGACTATGACGTTAGAAGTGGGACTATATAGCTAGCTAACTAGTCTACTATCTATTGCTTTTTGTTGGTTAGAAAAGGAAAAACAACAACAACAACAAAGGCCTGGAGTAAGACAAACGATAGAACTGACACGGCATAATTGCTACTTACACTTTCTAGAGTATTCTGAAATGAAAAGAATTAGAATAGTAAAGTTGCTACTACACTTAAACTCTGCTATGTAATAAATACGTAGCCACAGAATGCATAGTTTATGCGTAATAAAAATAATAAAAAAAAAAAACATCAGCTACCGGAAGAGGTTTGTTTTTACTTGTATCCTTATAAAAATTGAT